>OZ026848.1:11690326-12152826 GCA_964023205.1 Lutraria lutraria | reverse complement strand
GATGAATAGAGAACATATAATAAGATTTTGGGCAGAATTTGACACTAGGCTATTTTTGGCCCTAATTTAACCTGTCCATGCCATGACAAAAAACAAATTGACCTCTTTGTCCTATATGGACACGTGTCTAGTGTTGAACATCATCATAACTAGTACCAGAAGATAAAAGTTTGGTTAGCTGAAAGTTTAAAACCTACAGAAAAATCCAAGCACACCGGTCCACACTTGGTGGTAAAAAATGCTGTTTTTTTCTATGATGACAGTCCTGGGACACACTGGAACTAGCATGTACTCTGAACTACCTGAAGTAATAGACTGGTTAGTATTTTGATCTGATAAAAATTCACCTTGTCAACAGTGTTCACTTGATATTTTGTTGTAGTTTGTTATCAAAGGGTAAACATTGAAGCATATAACGTCTGCTACAGAAGCCAAATTTAAATTTATTTTGTTCAGACTTTGCAAGACTAGTACCGATTTCAAATCATAAGTCATTATATATACTACACTGACCAATAAACAGCCAGTTCTTTAGATTTTCATCTGCATGTATGAAAACTTTAAATCATGATACATACATTTACTTGGAAAATTATTTGTGGTTAAATAGTTCCTAGGAACTGCAAATCTTTCAAAGTAGATAAAATATTTCAATGAACAACTTGTCGAGACAGCACCGTGTGTCTCAATAACAACTGGTTGTTCTAAGTCGGACATTAACTTGGATCATGGACTGGACTTTGGTCGGTAAGATATAGACGTCCTGTGGCAGCAACAGATAAGTGTGTCCATCTATTGAACTAGTCACGTACAGACAATGAATTTCTTTATAGAACAGCTAAGAACACACTGACCATACACTGACATTTATCGATAACAATGAAGAGAAAAATCGTATCGACGATATAATATAATTTGAAAGAAAAAAGTTGAGCACTAGCAATATTTTTTACTTATGTACCGAATTCTGAAATCAAACTATTGATAAGATCAGTTTTACTGGTTTTAACGTCCTATTAACAAACAAAAAGGGATAGTAAATTGTTTGTTTTACATTTTTTCGTTGGTAAAAATTGTTCTAAAATATGTTTTGTTTGAAGAAGTTACGGGGATTAGAAAGATATCACAACTGAGTTATACAGTCAGTTGTATTGGCCCAGCAGAAATTAGTACAGAACTGGTATGCATTGTTTTGCAAACAAGCTTTTTATATCACCCCTGTGAAAACAAGCTGCGCCTTACTTACCAAAACACGCAAAAGTAAGTTTGGGTACCATGGTACATCTTGTTACAAAAACGCATGGTAATATACACGTTCCACACTGTTTATTACATGTCACCTCATGCAGATGTACAAAAGATATACATGTATATGCTGGTCACAGGAATCGATTTTAGGAAAATGCGATCGAATTTTGTGGCCAGTTCCAAGCAATACAATTACAAAATGTATTTACATTCCAACAAAGGCCTTCATGCAGGTATATATGTCGATTGATAAAAGAGAATTTAATTTTCGATGCCCTTATGCCATTTTTATGAAGACTTACGCTGCAAATATACATATGAGCACTATCACCCGAATAAAATAATTGAAGCTATCTTTAAATGCGTACGCAGCGTACATGTATGAGTATATGTATTCCGTAACAGAAGTAGAAACGATGGACGACCTAATCCTTGTCGACCTTGTCAAGAAGTAGTATGCCAGGATGTGTTTGAATTTGGTTTCGCAACTGCTGACACTTTTGATTGGCATTTCTTTACTGACTAGCCAGTAATAGACATAATGTTAACATCATTAATCTTTGAGATGCAATCATTCAAAGAAGGACTGTAACGTGAATAATGTTATTATTGATATCATTTGGGTTTAACGCCGCTTTTTCAATATTTTTCCGTTTCATGTACTAATATAGGTAACTTAGTGCCAAGATCCAATAACAAAAATATAGGCCTATGCGTGGATTCAAATCCTGTATAATAGGAAATTACGAATAGCGCGGCATCTGTATCCATACAGCATCTTTGCATGCAGTTTCAATGTATCGCTTACAGAATATTAATGTTCTTCGCACTTTTTACTACATTAACTATAGACAGTCATAATGTAAGAAATATTCGCTTTTTTATTTTGATAACTTGCAGTTTATTCTTCTGTCCGGTGTTTATATTGAAGGATACTAGCTAACTAAGGACATATTTTGCGGAAGTTCAAACATTTCACTTGTTATTTTTGGTTATTAACTTTTTTTATAGAATATATATATATAAGCAACATTGTCACAATCCCGTGTTGACCAGGCTGTAATAAATAGCCGTGGATCACCGGGAGTCATAAAGATAATACATTTGTATGTTCAATTACTTCATTTTTATAACTTGGTCAATTGATGTACGTGTTGTTTGTGAAGTACAGGTCCTGAGGTTATAAAACTTGAGATCGGTCTCCGAGCCCAAACTCCATATCATATCTTTTAAGGACTCTAAATTAATTATGATCAGCCAATATTGATATTATTGATACATTATCATGACAACATAATTGATCTGAATGTATCATCTCCATCTTTTTAATCGTAAAACTTTGAGAATGGAATTGAGCTCAGAGACTGTTCTCAAGATTTATAGCCATGAGGTCAGGCCTTTCATATTTACATTTTGGAATGTCTTCGAATTACATGTTGCGCTGTTTGATAATGTTTTAATTACAGACGATGTCGCCCGATTGTTTTTAGAATTTATTATATTGCTATTGTCATAACCGCCCATACATGTTTTACGTCTGGGGGCTTTAATATACTAGTACATGTCACCATGAAGTTGCACTTTTCGCAGATACTGTTCTTGTAAACAAAGATGGTTTGCACAATATATATCAATATGTGTAAGTATATTCCCGTTGAATATACACTTAAGACTTTATAAATCATACCAGCGTTGACGTAAATGGCTAGGCTGTAGTTTGTACGTGGATTAGCCTTATCTAAATTAAAATACAAACATAGCACGTGGGAAGCTAATTAGCAAAATAGAGTATTAGGTATCAGTTGCGTTTTTTAAGTACTCGAACATTCTACTATCGTTGTGACTCATCGACAAAACAGTATCTCATGGTGATTAACCAAACTGATAAAACAGGACTGTACAATAGCAGGGCTCGTATACAGCACTGACACTACCCGTCAGAGCTAGAAAACATGATTTCTCTAAAACAACTAGCAAGAATGTTGGCCATGTGTGTTCTGCTGCCTGGCTGGGTTCGACACAACAGAAAGAACATATTTTCTACTGACTACACCTTATGCCAATTTTTTTATGAATGCCTGTATGTATGGTGCAACCAAACGGTGTTTTCAAACTTTGTGCCTTATTATATTTGTATTTTGTATTAGCAATTAGAGATCACTATTAACTTGCCCTACCACAAGAAACTGACAATTCCGTCTCATGAGGAGAACAAATGACATCTGAGCCAAATATCATTTAAGGACCTTCCCTGATTTGGGAAATAACAAGGATTGTTAACACAAAATAACAGTATTTCATAAGCAAATATATATTTAATTACATATTTCATGAAAGATATAATACAGTTAAAACAACAACAACACGTGTTAAAAATTTCTTTATGTTTCTTAACGTTTCGGCATTTAGCCTTCGTCAGAATAATACATAATAACAAACAACGGACGTGACGTCATGTAATATTTGACGTTACGTTAAAGGGCGGAATATATATTATATAAAATAAAATAACATGCATGAATGAACAAATTAATGTGTCATTTAGAATTGAGTTATAGCACTATACGGATATAAAATACAAATATTTCCTATAGAATTATGATATATAAAAACGGGTAATAGGAAAAAACGTAATAGTACCTAACTAAAACAAAAATTAAACATTTAACATGTATTTTATATTGTAAACAAGGTTTTTGAATTCAAACCGTTAGGATGAAGCGTTTGTAACTTATGTATCCAAAAAGTTTCCTTGCATAATCGATTAATATTATTGTTTATAACATCAACAGGCATAAATGAAAAGTCGGACATATTATGAGTGCCTTCATTAAAGTGGCTAGCAACAAGAGAAGAAAATCCATCATTAGTAAAATTTGAAACATCAAATTTATGATTATTCATACGTCGTGAAACCGGTTGCATTGTCTGGCCAACATATTGTTTTTGACATTTTTTACACGTTATTAAGTAAATGACATTTTTTGATTGACAATTACTATTATATTTTAAATCGAATGTCCTTTTTGTGACGGAACTAGTAAATGTTGAACCGAAGTTGATTCTGGTACAGTGAGAACATCGTTTTTTATTACAACTCGTGCTGAAAAAATAGTCACTAGTATCATCAGTTTTAAGATTTGAACTAACTAAGAAGTCGTGTAAATTTTTAGGACGTCTGTAAGCAAGAATTGGCGTAAACGTTTTATGCACAAATTTAACATTTCTGTTCTTCGTTATATGAAGGAGGTCCCAGTATCGATGTATGGTACTACCAATATCAGGTAAAGATGGATTGAATTCCACAGTAAATGGAATGATGCGTTTTTTCTCTGAGACTGTAGATGACAGTGCATCTGTTTGTGACGTCTGTGAAACTTTTGTAAAGGAATTGTCTATCACGGACATCGGGAAGTTTCTGTCTATGAAAAATTCACGTAGTTCTTCAAGCGATGATTGAAATTTATCGTCATCCGATATTATGCGTCGGTATCTCTTAGCCTGGCTATACGGTATGCCATCTTTGCATTTCTTAGGGTGACACGATGTATAATCCAAGTAATGGTGGTTATTGGTTTCCTTTATATAGATATTTGTTTCAACATTCAGAGACTTATTTTTCGAAACTTGAACGTCCAGGAAAGAAACAGAAGTGTCTGATATGGAGTATGTGAATTTAATGTTAGGATGAAAATTGTTGAGTTCACTGATAAAACTTTCCAATTCTTCAAATGAATGATCCCATATCATAAATATGTCGTCTAGAAATCTAAGCCACAGGGATGGTTTGGCGTTTCTTAAATGAATAAAGTCTTCCTCTAGTTTTCCCATAAATAGTGATGCATATGTAGGGGCCATGGAACTACCCATTGCTGTACCCATTTTTTGTAAATAGAACTCTTTTCCAAATTCAAAATAATTATTTTCCAGAACAATACCAATAAGACGTGTAATTTCTTCAATCGATAAGTTACTTCCATGTAGACCATTTTTTTCTAAAAACGATTTACAAGCGTTAATTCCATCATTGTTTGGAATATTAGTGTAGAGTGAAGATACGTCTAGAGTTACTAAATACGTGTTTTTTCTTAACTTCATATCTTTCACTTTATTTATAAAGTCAGTAGTATCTTTAACATATGATGTTATGAAAGATATAGAAATACAATGTATATATCATTTATAGAGTATCAACCATCATCAAACCAGGCTCCATCATCTCTGTTAGCCTTCTTGCTTGGAACTGAAACAATACTACAGAATAAACATGACGCTGCATTCAATAAACACAAATGCCCCCAGTGGCATGCTTGTGAAGCAATAGCCCATTTGAACAAGGTCAAGGTCAAAGTCGGTGTTTGATATGAGAATGGTTATAAGCAACAACTGTATACATGTAAGTAGTCAAGTGTTCAAGTAAGCGGTGTCCTGTAAAATATACTTAATCTGGTACAGAATCATTCCAAGTCCTAATTAAGTCAAGGTCAAAGTGGGATTTGTTAGTACGGGTGTATTGCGAATGATCATACGCAACAATTGTATAAGTATCAGAGCGTTCTAGCAAGCGGTATTGGTGCTAGACAAAACGGTAAAATCTACTAAACCTTGTATGGACGGAGGGACAGGACAATCACTATGTATGCCCTGACATCAAAGATGCCACGGGCATTAAAATACAACTAAAATCAAGTCAAGGTACTATCAATACATGTTATTTATTGGCTACTAATACCGGTTTATATATGAATGGTTTCTGGTCCCCCTTTATACAACACAGGGCATCCTCCAAATCCACTTAACCAAAAATATAGGAATGAATAACATAAATATGCAATGTTTATGAACAAAATATTGGCCAAATAGGTAACAGTAAATCATTCAATGTATTTGCAACTATTTCATCCAGTCAATGTTCATTGAACTGATTATCAGGTATGCCTACATGAAAATACAAAAGCAAACAATGGCTGGAGTGGTCCTGGTTGCCCAACCTGTATTCATGAGCATGCACATATCTAGTCTGTCTAAAGTAATCTTAATAGCTTATATACATGCTTTCCTTCAAATTCTACTTTCTTTGTTTACCCATCTAACTATTTCCTCAAAAATAGATATTTATAGGAATTACAGAACACATAGGAGAGGATGCCCGGTACAATGGTGTATAAAGTATTATCTGCTCAACGCAGGGGTATCATTGGATGCCATCCAACTCAATGTCGCCAGATTTTGAATAAATACATTATAAACATATCAAAGAACAAAATGAATTTGACTTACTTAATCACAATAAATTTTTACCTGTCAAACACAATATCAATAGGGGTGACAAACTTCCAAACAAAATCTGAGGAGCTTAGGACAAATAGTACAGTAATAAAGTACAGTAGCCGGTGCTGCCAATTAAACAAAGAATCAAGTATGTTAATTATCAGCCCTGGATTCTGCTCAACATCATTAGACTAAAGTAGCCTGATAATGGTTGTGTCAACATCTTTGATATCTGAAAATACACTGACTCATAAAACTGTATGAATTGTACACCAGGCGATCTATCCTCCAGGATTCTCTGAAGGCATACTGCAATAGACTCGCAATGGACCTTTGGCATACTGACCTCAAAACCAACAGAGGTCATATACATGCGATGTCCAGCCTCCAAACACAATCTGAGGAGCTTAGTTCTCTTGACCAGACAAGGTTTGGTTACAGACTGACAGACTGACCTTGTCCTTGGAGGTATTTTTTTACCTTTAACCTCAAGTGTGACCATGGACGTATGGAACTGAATCTTGCACAGCAGACATTCCCACATATAAATTAATAATTGTGCACAATATTTTAACAAGAGCGCCATGATGGCCTTTTTTCGCTCACCTGTGTAAAGACTTTTTCTTTCATATCATTGCAACTTCTTTCTAAACATTTAACTAGGTCAGAGCCAAACATGACCAAGAAATCATTAAGACACATATATTGAGCAACTTTCATCAGGATTTAATAAACGATGTTGTCTCTACAGTGTTATTAAGATTTAACAATGATTTGACCTGGTGACCTAATTTTTATTTTTGTCGAGATATCATACAGACAAGCATTCTGACAAGATTGATGAAGATCCAAACAAAAATGAGACCTCTAGAGTGATAACAATATTTTCCCGGGATTTGACCCAGTGACCCAAATTTTGACCCTAGATGACCTATGTTTTAACTCATTGAAGAAATCATTGAAATAAACATTTTAATAAGGTTTGATAAAGACCCAATCAAAATTACGACCATTAGAGAGTTGACAAGGTTTTCATGGGATTTGACCCATGACCTCATTTTGATTTTGTCCAAGTTTTGTGAAAATCTAACTAAACATGTGGCCTCTAGTGTGTTCACAAGGCAAAAGTTGAAGCTGCATGCCGACGGACAAAGACCAATCACAAAAGTTAACCCTCAGTTACAAATCCATAATTGAAATGACAATGTTAAAGCCTTGACAAGGAAATACCAACCTTAAACCTAAGTATGAACTACAGATATGTGCATTTTGGGTGACGCATTGATTCATGATGGTGAGCATTTATGCGAGCAACTTTGGAAATCCATCCTGGAATGACAAAGTTACATCCCCCAGGGTCTTTTTCCTTCTATAATACAGGTGACTTCGAATTTGCAAAAAGGCTCTTTTTTCCCCAATTTGGTGAAAGAAATTCCCAAGAATACAATGCTGAAAAGCCAACTTGATTAAATATGATTCTCCCTAAATCTATTTCTCATGTTCTGGGAATAAAACTTACATTATTTAGCATTATTTATTTAAGTGTTACATAATCATTTTTTCGTTAAATAATTTACAATTGATAATGAATTTTCTTAACCAAACACTTTAAAATATATTTGAACTCTGTTGTCTAACTTTCTCCCAATTTTACCAAAAATTGCTCTTGATTTTTCTAAAATGAAAGGCTATGGCTCCTTCCCAATTTTTGGAAAAAAAGGTCCTGGCACAGACAAGGGATGGGGCAGACAGAGCGATTACTACAGGGTGTCTGTATTTGCTATTTAGGTCCTTAAAAACAATAGAAAATTATAAGAAATTGCTATTTGCAAGTCCCACAAATTACCTGTTTTCTCCCTGATTTTCTCATGGTCTTCTACTTGTCTTCCAAATGGCTTCCTTCAGGCACTGACAGATAGAATGACTGCAGTGACCATTTCTTCTGGAAAAGCAATTACAAACACATTTTTAGGGACGAAGTTCCTAAAGGTTTCCACCACATTTTGTACTTACAAACGCCTCTCGTCCGCATTGGAAAATAGTACCACTTGTTGTATAAGTATACACTAGTACAACAGATGGTTTATACAGAGTTCACTGTATACAGATCAGGCACTGAATTTGTGTGGCTTTTCAAAATGTGCAGTAGCTAATAGTTTGTCAATGTATGTCATGACTGTTGAGAATTTGTTCATGAATTAATGATGTTCATGAACAGTTCATGAAGTTTCATTAATTGTTCATGATGTAAATTCATCAAAGGTTAATAGTTCATTAACCTAAGTTTAATGAACTGTCACCAACTGAAGTGCAATGAAGCTTCATGAACTGTTCATGAACATCATCAGTCCATGAAAAATTCATGAACATACATAAAATTTTCATCAAAACAATTCATCAATAGCTCATAAACCTTAGTTTCATGAACTGTTCACCAACTGAAGTGCATAAACAATTCATGAACATCATCAGTTCATGAACATTCATGAATTTTTTCATCAAGGTTCATCAAAATAATTCATCAATTGTTCATAAACCTAAGTTTTATGAACTGTTCACCAACTGAAGTGCATAAACAATTCATGAACATCATCAGTTCATGAACAATCATGAAATTTAAATCAAGGTTCATCAAAATAATTCACCAATAGTTCATAAACCTAAGTTCCATGAACTGTTCACCAACTGAAGTGTATAAACAATTCATGCACATCATCTGTTCATGAACAATCATGAAATTTAAATCAAGGTTCATCAAAATAATTCACCAATAGTTCATAAACCTAAGTTCCATGAACTGTTCACCAACTGAAGTGTATAAACAATTCATGCACATCATCTGTTCATGAACAATCATGAAATTTAAATCAAGGTTCATCAAAATAATTCACCAATAGTTCATAAACCTAAGTTCCATGAACTGTTCACCAACTGAAGTGTATAAACAATTCATGCACATCATCTGTTCATGAACAATCATGAAATTTAAATCAAGGTTCATCAAAATAATTCACCAATAGTTCATAAACCTAAGTTTCATAAACTGTTCACCAACTGAAGTACATAAACGATTAATGAACATTATCAGTTCATGAACAATTCATGGAGTCCAGAATCGGTACTTGAACATTTGCTCATGAACTTCATCAGACAAAGTTCATGAACCAACTATCCAATTTGTAGGTCATGAATAAAAACATGAACTACTTACTCATGAATAAGCTCAAGAACTTTTTGTGAACTGCTCATCAAATTCTCTACAGGGACAGGCCTTTAATTTCTAAGGATAGATTTAACTTTGTTCCTGACAGTACTCTCAGTACTTTGATTTCAGTTTGGTCTGACAATAACTGCTTCCAACATAGGAGTCAGTGGGAACTTTTTGTGGACCTTGTACTTGTGTATGGAAATACATGTAAATCATTTCATTGACAAATGTAAAAGCAACAAAATTAGAAGTACAGAAAATTTCAATTACTAACAATGGCATTACTTATAGCTATCAGCACCCTAATGTGATAAACATTGGTTAATTTTAATCACTGGGTTAAATCTGATGATGGGTTAAAAATTTTTGTTGAAGTTGGGTAAAATGATTGCATAAAACTTTGGTTAATTTTATAAGAAATTATTTCCAGCAAGATTTAACCTAAGTGTGTGAAATAGAATAAGAGCTGTCAAGATCATCAGTTACTCCTCTGAGTGGTTGAGGACATCCAGTGTTTGGTACAAGGGCAGCCATCTTGACACTGGTTAGCTTTTTGTTAACTTTTTAACCAAATCTCAAATTCAACCCATAGGTTAAATTTAACCAATATACATTTGGGTGCAGGCAGCAACACAGGCACACAAGATGTCTCCATGCTCCATGTGTAGACATCAACTAGGTAGGGTTTTGTATTTCTTGAGAAATAGACAATTTGGGCTTACACTGAAGTAATTTTAGTACAAATACTTACCAAACAAGCAACTAACATTTAAGCTGCTGGTATCTCTACTGCCACATCTTCACTCAAGCCAACAACAACAAAATCCTGCCAATGCACAACCCTGAAGTTGTTCAAAGTAATTATTTTTTCTTACCGTAATTTAAAAATACAATCACTGCACAAATTGCTGAAACAAGCTAACATGTTTATAATTAGTAGAAATGACAACCTGCTCAGTCATAAAATGTAAATGAGATTTTCAACAAATCTGAATAATTCATGTAAAAATATGTTGGCAATGCTGTTTTTAAAATAGCAATGGAAAGGGGTAAAACAAAGTCTCGAGAAAGACAAAAAGTGTCAGTAACTAGCATGCCCCCACACCCTGATGTGACCAATCTACATGTGAAGTTTGAAGCTGAACTGCGACAAATACTAGTACCTTAAGTTGACTTTCCTTGCAAACTGAAACTTTAATCAGGAACATACAGTATGACTTAATACTTATTAACAAAGGTTTTAACAAAGGTACAAATATTCCAGCAGCACATACACATAATTCAGCATTAAACCAATAAATAAATTCTTTCATAAAGAACTAACAACATAACATTCCAAGCAGCTCTGTCCTTAAGAGTGTTCTCCTCTGGAGCAGGAGGTAGCAGGTTCGATCCCAAGCTGTGAAATACCAAAATCTTAAAAAATGGTATTAAGTTCCCTAGTCTAGTGCTCTGCATAAGGGTAGTCCAGGATAGGTTGACCTGGTAATAATGTGACTTGGTGTGGTATCATGTCAGTGTCCACAACAAGATATCACAGTGAAGGCAGCACTAAAAAATGTCTCACATTAACAACTTCTCCGTATGGATAAAAGATTGTAGTTAAACCCAGAAAACAAAACAAACATCATATGCCTCAGTCAAGTATTTTAAGTATACTAATTCATAATGCCGTAAAATGTGGCTATTAGACTTATTGATAGATTGCTAGCCTCCAGAATACAACATATTGATCACCAGTGAGTTCATGCATATATCCAAGGACAAGAAGCTTTTTTGTAAAAATGTATGTGGCTCTTCATAGAAAATAAAAATGATTACCTTAACTTGTACAATATCTGCAAACTGGTGATAAGACATTATTGTCCACAAGAATGACCTTGGTCTGGACACACCCCAGTGCTAGTCAGTCCTCATCAACTATTACTGTATATTGATGATGTTCTGACTTGGGCCGTTCATGGATGCTGTTGTATGTTGTTGTGGCATTGGTATCAGCAGTGTTCCACTCAGATGAAGACCATCACGGGTCAAATGATGAAAAATATACAAAACAATTTACCACAACATCACTTAGGCCTACTTATCAGTATACAGTTTATACCATTCACTTTCAACAACTTCAACCTTTAAGGCCATCCTTAAAAAACGTTGGTTTGCACTAACCCTACACAGAGAATTTTCAGTGGGTAGATGGGTAGAAAATATTTTTTACAAGGTAATTTTATATTGAACCCAAAGTAAATGTCAGAATGCTATTTCTTATTTTAAAAAATAATCTACCTGAGAGGCCAAAACAACTTTGGCAGGGGTCTTTTCAGTGTGGAGGTAGCATTACCACAAACAATATTTTTGGCTTTTATTTTGAAAAAATCCCTGATTCCTATCATACATTTAGGTAAATACTTACATGTATCAAGTTTTTTTTGGTAATTCCTAAACCTTTTATCTACTTTTTTTACAAACACTGAACCCTATGCCACAGATTGCATCTGCCAACATGAATTCTCGCTAAAATCTCTGAAGCAAAATGTTGAAACTAAAAGGAATGACATGCACTAAGGATGGACTGACGCAATATATGTGTTTTTGCAGTTTGTTTTCCGAGGGGTATAATGATATTGGAATGATTTTCAAATTTGGGCATTTGTCAGTTCAAAATTGTACTTGTCAGACATTAATCATATACTATGAAATGTTTCATTCTATTCAGATAGACTGTTTTAAGAAAAGCTCTAATTATGACTGATTTTTTTACTCATTTGTATGTTATACAAATTTGAATACTGCAAAAAATGCTGAAATACATCAGTAGTTCCATTATGGTTCTCCTTCTTAGATTAACATTTCATGTTAGTCAAACCTGCGTTAGCAGCCACCTCTGAATAAAGGTCACCCTGTGAGTAAAGGTAATTCTTTTAAAACATATCATCTAAAATGAACTGACCTCTAAATAAAGGTCACCTGTCAATAAAGACCAGATTGGTTTTCCCAAAGGGTGACCTTTGTTCACAGGTTTGACTGTATATTGAAATAGAAAGTCAAATATCACATTACATGGCAGTATAATTTCCCCATGCAGTACAGAGCCCAACAAACACATTCTAAAATATTCAAATTATTTGACAGTAATTCATGAAATAATTTTGATGAAAATTTCCACTTAAAAGAAGGTAAATAATTCCTCAATTTTCAACAAAGCCTTATAACCTGCTTCTTTGTGACCTAATCAGTGCCGGTATACCCGCTGCTGTGCACCATCCAAAACGTAAACAAAAAGCCGCCATCTTGGACGAAAAAGGTAATATTTTGCTTATTTCTTCGATTTCGCTTTTCTTTCAAATTTCTGCTATAGCAAAGAACATGCTACACAATTTTCTGGACACGTTGATACCCATAGTATTTACTAGGTACCTCTGGTATAAAAGTTACCTTGGACAAGAAAATCGAATCGAGAGAAAAATTCCGTGGTGCACAGCAGCGCATTTAGTATTTTTCGATCTTTTTGTCCAGAAAATTGACTTGTTCGCATGTCGACGCACATTTTTATCCTTAAGTTGTAAAACAGAAGCTTAAAATTAGACTTTCGGTACATATAGCAACGCATTTTCTAGCATAACGAATTTCTGAGCTATTTGGTGGACAGCAGCGTGGCAATAAGAAGGATGGACAGCAGCGCAAACGGGTGCACAGCAGGAGCTTTTTTGCGTACTTGAGAATAATAAATCTGTTTCCCCAAAATCAAGACTGCTCCTGTATAACACTACATGAATCAATAAACACAAAGTATAGCATAAACATTCGCAATTATAAGTATCGGATATGTTTCAATAACTATATGTTTTTTATTCAATCAGGAATCACCAGTTCGACACGAGCCAAAGGAAGCGACTTGCTGGGCGATGGAAATACGACCATGTTACGTTTGAGAAAAATGCAGCGCTGAAAGGGTCTTTGGGAGTTTGCTGGGAAAGAGCAAGATGCAACATGTCCAAGATGCCACCTTGTCAACAGATGGGAATATCCGATGATTGTTATGTTTGACTATGTGACATCAATTGGAGAACAGTCTCTAGTGTTTAGAATATTGATAAAACATTGTAAAGTGCAGTATACGGACTTCATTGCATCAAATTGTCGAATATTGTACATGTAGTTGTTGTATGAAATGTTTTTTTGGATATCTTTGTATATTCACTTTATAAGTATTTTAATAAGAAGTACAAAATGTAGTTTACAATACAACTTACGTGATGAGAAATATAGGCACCAAGTTTTTATAGCATATGCATGGCTCTCGGGTTTTTGAAGTAGTTTCAAATGACAATATTTAACCCTTGGATAGCTGCATATATTCCTACTGAGGATAGTTTGTACCATTATTACATTAATGTATATGTGCATGATTTGAAAGAGTTTACTTTATTATGTGCATGTACATGTATCTGTTTACAATTTTACATCATGTTAACCCTTTGCCGATGGATCGTGTAGGAAAGGAAAAACAAAATCATGTACAAATGTATGTTTATTTGCTTTATGCAATAGAATTTGTAAAAAAATATTAGAATGCTGAATCATCAAAAACACAGACAACTTGGTCAAACTTCAAAGAATCACATTTATATAAGTATCATTATTACAGTTGACCATCATGCATATTTCAGTAACCATAAAATCACAGACAATTATCATTGAGCATCACATTTCAATAATCACAATAAAACAACTCAGTCAATAATTATTCAGCACAATGTTTTTAGAACAGCAATAGAACCCAAAGACAGTAATAAATAAACATCATTATTTCAAAATAATGACTAAAATCACAGAAATAATAATTGAGTTATCTAACCGAAACTTTTTAAAGC
Source organism: Lutraria lutraria (assembly GCA_964023205.1). Lineage (NCBI taxonomy): Eukaryota > Metazoa > Mollusca > Bivalvia > Venerida > Mactridae > Lutraria > Lutraria lutraria. The sequence continues at coordinate 12,138,228 of OZ026848.1, read as the reverse complement.
TTTTAACAGTTCCATGTGTTTGCGGAGGTGGCATACATAGGCAAATTCTCTGTCGCAAGTATCACACTTGAACTGTTTTTCCTTGTGCAACCGATTTTCACATACTGAGCAAGGTCGTGGTCGTGCCCTGTGCTAAACTAGTTGCATGTTTTACGTCACCATGATGGTTACCTGTCATAAGATTGGTAGTTTTAAAGTTATGTTTTATTATTGATACAACGTTGATAATGTAAATTTGGAAAGCATGATAGTTAAAATTGATTATTTATAACTAATAAATGATGTTATTTAAAGTATACTCGTACCATTATTTGATATTTTATGAAAAGACTTAGTTATATGTATGCTTCTTACATAATGTATTGGTCTTACATAACAGATCTATCACAAGAAAAAAAAATAGAAGATTGAAAATGTTATGATGTTTTTTTTTATTAACCTGCATCTGCTTGGCTGTGTAACCATGGGCGTTCGTGCACCACCGCTATATGTCTAGTCTGCGGCTCCACAGTGGTCGCACGTGTTCATCTTTCTAAAAGTGCACAAAAAACATCATTTTATTCTACATCACTAGAAAATGAATTTCATCAACAAATTCTAGAAATTCAGTTCATATAAACGAGTAATTATGAGAGCCTGCAAACATCCATTTCACGAAAAGTAAACAAAGTTTTGATGTTGTTTCTTAGTTCAAAAAGGCTGATAATGGTTCTTCGATACAGCCCGTGTCACGTGATAATGCCTTTAAAGCTTTCCATTAGTAAATGAATAAATACTTCATCAGTGAAGCAATTAGAAATATTTGCATTTCAGAACAATGCCTGTGATAAGCATTTTCTAAAACGATTGACTAGAAATAAATTCCCCTCATTGGATGAAAAAAATTAAAGAGTTACAAGTATTTAACGAATGGTTATTCAGGAACAGTCTCAAGTACGCAAAAAAGCTCCTGCTGTGCACCCGTTTGCGCTGCTGTCCACCTTTCTTATTCCCACGCTGCTGTCCACCAAATAACTCAGAAATTCGTTATGCTAGAAAATACGTTGCTATATGTACCAAAAGTCTAATTTTAAGCTTCTGTATTACAACTTAAGGATAAAAATGTGCGTCGACATGCGAACAAGTCAATTTTCTGGACAAAAAGATCGAAAAATACTAAATGCGCTGCTGTGCACCACGGAATTTTTCTCTCGATTCGATTTTCTTGTCCAAGGTAACTTTTATACCTGAGGTACCTAGTAAATACTATGGGTATCAACGTGTCCAGAAAATTGTGTAGCATGTTCTTTGCTATAGCAGAAACTTGAAAGAAAAGCGAAATCGAAGAAATAAGCAAAATATTACCTTTTTCATCCAAGATGGCGGCTTTTTGTTTACGTTTTGGATGGTGCACAGCAGCGGGTATACCGGCACTGCTAATATATCCTGGAGACCTGCTGCATTGGAACAAAATTAAGCCAGGAATGTTATTCTGACATCTTACATAAATGCTAGTATGAGTAAGTTGGAATACACAATTACTGGAAAGCCTTAATGCAATGAATATTGGTAAATTATATTTAAAACGGCAAAACAATGAAGGCGGAAAATATGGCAAAATATGCTGATATACAAAATACTTTTAATTACCTGAAAATTATGTCAGTGCAAGAATCTTATTTTCATGACCTGCTTATAAAATCCCTAACATGCAAAACTGTTCACCATTAAATACTGATTGACTTCAGCACAAATTTAGAATTTTAAAAAATAATTATAGGAAGATGGTTAGTTGTGTCACTTCATCATATGAAAACTTAAAACATTCTTGGGAAAATTTCAATAAAAATTACCTATAGAACACACATTCTGAGTTGAGTACATCATTGTTTGTAGTTGGCCTCATTCGAACTTGACTTCAGCAGGTTTTTTAACATTGTCTTGTCACATGTGTTCCGGGCACCTAGATTTATATGAATAAAAGCCCGAGTAAATTTATGCCCTTTCTGAACAAAATATGGTCAAAAAGGGTTCACTCAAGAGCAAATACAGTTGGCCAAAGGCTAGAAATTTCAGTAGACAACCTTAAATCATTTTTCAATCAAGAGTTCTAATTCTGACACCATCACCCTTCTAAACAAGTCACCATATGCTTTTATTCTGTGGGTTGTAGTTACAAAATTGGGGTTACAATGACGGATGAAATTCATTGACTAATGTAGGATCAGTTACTTCAATGCCAGTAAACACAAACAATTCTATCTCAATCCGCTAAGGTTTCTACATGTATGAATAATCATTCTGCAATATTCTATTCCTGGGTAGTACAATTACAATCACAGACTAACCACAGATGTTTTCACTGCATAATTGTCCATGATTATGTTGGAAAAAGAATGTTTTAATATCAAAATACTGAGCAATCACTTGAATATTATTCCACTGTGTACAAAATTGTACCGAGAAATTTTTCATTCAACTCGTTATGTGCACTATGTCAAATTGTAACAAACTCTTCTTAGTGTTCAAATCTTTTTCAACATTTTTTCAGTTACATACAGTTTTCAGTTCATCCTAACAATTTTCCTGGATTTAACAACTAATAAGCACTGGCCCAGCCTGCTTCAAAAAGCAAGTGACAGTTTCTCCTCATTATGAGGACCAAAAAAAGGGTTCTTAACAAGTTTGTGGCCAACAGGCCCAAAAGCTAGACTAACAGGCCTGCTATGGGGGGGGGGTCCAGGCATTTTCAAGCAATATTTCAAAAACTTTCTAGATTCCTAACAGGCCCAAACACATTTCTAACCGGCTAAATTGGCCTGCAGCCTGTTCTTATTGAGAACCCTAAAAATGTCATGAATAGATTTATCCATGTGGCCTTGTGAACAGTATGAACAGTATACAAACATGACCTGTCAGTCACCACCTGGATCCAACCATGGAGGTCATCTGGGCAACATGCCCTAATCACTGAACCACAGCTGCAATTAGTTGTCTTTTAGTGTTGACCACAAAGAAAATATAAACATTAAACACGCATCAGTAAGTTTTCATTGTTTGCAAGCAGTGTCTACAAAATTCTAACCTGAGATTTGTCAACAACAACCGCATGCGGTGCACTGTCCGTTTGAATCACAGGCAACTATAGGGCACTACCTGAAAATAGAAATGACTCCTCAACAAGAACAAACTGTGACATAATTAGATAATTTTTTCTCTCAAATATAAATACACCACGTGAAAATATAGCGGAGATAGCTCACTGGTAACATGCTAAGCTGTCAATCCAGAGGTCCCAGGTTCGTTTCCCGACCTGGGCTATAGAGATTTCAGAAATTCTATTCATAGTATTTCCCAATATATCTGACTGTGTGGCTGTATAAGTACCGGTTAAAGGTGCCAGGAAGATGTGTATCGGTGCTATACACTGGGCACATTAAAGAATCAGACTGTCTATTCAGAATAAGAGCTAGGCGCATCCAGCGCCGGACATGCCTGTATCTGATATCTTTCTCTCCCTTCTGGGGGCTTTCTCTGTCCCTCATGTCAGATCATGCTGTATCTGCACTGGTACAGGATGCACCTGTTCCCGATGGATGCGGGGCTCAAACCTGTAACCTCCTGCTAGCGAGTCAGATGTTCTACCAACTGAGCTAATCAGGCTAGTGAATATCACAGCCAATTTATAATACAATATACCACACCGCTACCATTAAAAGGGTTCATTCCAGTTTAAATGCAGTTGGTCAATGTCTAGGCATTTCAGTGGACAAGCTTAAATAAAAATAGTTCTAATTCTGACAATGTCACCCTTTCTGGACAAGCCACAATAAATAAATGGGCTGCAGCGACAAAATCGGAGTTACCATGATTTAAGATTATTGAATAAGGTAGGTAAGTTATTTCAATGCCATTAATTGTCACTATGACAATTCTGCAATGTTCTATTCCGAGGTACAAATACTGACTATCATGCATAGGTAGTCTTTCGTTTTTTGTAACAATGTGACTGTCAGCAAAATTCTTACCTGAGATGGACAAAAACTTCATAGATTAATCAACATCCTGCATGTGACGAACGTTCGAATCTCCGGCGACTAGGGCACTACCTGGAAATAGAAATGGATACTCGACACGAACAAACTGTGTCATGATTAAACAATAATTTCTATCAAAAATAATCAAACAGGGCCTACACCACGCGAAAATAATTCCGTCTGCAAACCGATAACACTCGCGAAAACGTATGACGGAAATAACTTACGCCGACGTTATTGAAAAAAAATGGTACTTCACAAGCGCGAAAATGATTTCATATAAAAAAATGCAACAAATCGTTAATTTTTCAATCAATAGAGACACCAAGTATGTGAAAAGCTGCTTACAGCGTTAGGATATGCACAGAGCAGTACTTCAGTGACCTTTCATCAATGGTATACGCCTCCGAAAGAAAGAGTGCACATGGTTTCCGAAAAGTTCCTAGTCTGCCCGGATCTCCGTATCCTTCCGTGACTTTCCGTAAGATATTACCATATTTGGTCAATGCCCGCTGTGGACCAACAGGCCTCTGGTACTAGTCATTTTACAGTAAAATATCGAACTTTTGCATTTTCTTCGTATTTTTAACCTTTTTTCGTATTTTTTACATTTTTATGTATATTCAATGGTAAAAACCTATAACTTTAAAGTAAAAAATAGAATTTTAACATTTTTTTGTATTTTTCACATGTTTTTCGTATATTTACCAGTAACAACTAGTCATTTTACAGTAAAATATAGATTTTTTACATTTGTTTCGTATTTTTAACATTTTTTTCGTATTTTTTATACATTCTTATGTATATTCAATGGTAAAAACCTATAACTTTACAGCAAAAAATAGAATTTTAACATTTTTTTGTATTTTTCACATGTTTTTCGTATATTTACCAGTAACAACTAGTCATTTTACAGTAAAATATAGAATGTTTACATTTTCTACGTATTTTTCACATGTTTTTCGTATATTTCCCTATAAGTACTAGTCATTTTATAGTAAATTATGGAATTTTTGCATTTTTTTCGTATTTGTTAACATTTTTTTCGTATTTTTGTACATTCTTATGTATATTCAATGGTAAAAACCTCTAATTTTACAATAAAAAATAGAATTTTAACATTTTTTTGTATTTTTCACATGTTTTTCGTATATTTACCAGTAACAACTAGTCATTTTACAGTAAAATATAGAATGTTTACATTTTCTACGTATTTTTCACATGTTTTTCGTATATTTCCCTATAAGTACTAGTCATTTTACAGTAAAATATAGAATTTTGGCATTTTTTTCGTGTTTTAAACATTTTTTTCGTATTTTTGTACATTCTTATGTATATTCAATGGTAAAAACCTATAACTTTACAATTAAAAATAGAATTTTAACATTTTTTTGTATTTTTCATATGTTTTTCGTATATTTACCAGTAACAACTAGTCATTTTACAGTAAAATATAGAATTTTTACATTTGTTTCGTAATTTTAACATTTTTTTCGTATTTTTTTACATTCTTATGTATATTCAATGGTAAAAACCTATAACTTTACAGTAAAAAATAGAATTTTAACATTTTTTTTGTATTTTTCACATGTTTTTCGTATATTTACCAGTAACAACTAGTCATTTTACTGTAAAATATAGAATTTTTACATTTTTTTCGTATTTTTAACATGTTTTTCGTATTTTTTTACATTCTTATGTATATTCAATGGTAAAAACCTATAACTTTACAGTAAAAAATAGAATTTTAACATTTTTTTGTATTTTTCACATGTTTTTCGTATATTTCCCTATAAGTACTAGTCATTTTCCAGTAAAATATAGAATTTTGGCATTTTTTTCGTATTTTTAACATTTATTTCGTATTTTTTTACATTCTTATGTATATTCAATGGTAAAAACCTATAACTTTACAGTAAAAAATAGAATTTTAACATTTTTTTGTATTTTTCACATGTTTTTCGTATATTTACCAGTAACAACTAGTCATTTTACAGTAAAATATAGAATTTTTACATTTTTTTCGTATTTTTAACATTTTTGTCGTATTTTTTATACATTGTTATGTATATTCAATGGTAAAAACCTATAACTTTACAATTAAAAATAGAATTTTAACATTTTTTTGTATTTTTCACATGTTTTTCATATATTTACCAGTAACAACTAGTCATTTTACAGTAAAATATAGAATTTTCGCATTTTTTTCGTATTTTAAACATTTTTTTCGTATTTTTGTACATTCTTATGTATATTCAATGGTAAAAACCTATAACTTTACAATTAAAAATAGAATTTTTACATTTGTTTCGTATTTTTAACATTTTTTTCGTATTTTTTTTACATTCTTATGTATATCCAATGGTAAAAACCTATAACTTTACAGTAAAAAATAGAATTTTAACATTTTTTTGTATTTTTCACATGTTTTTCGTATATTTACCAGTAACAACTAGTCATTTTACAGTAAAATATAGAATTTTTACATTTTCTACGTATTTTTCACATGTTTTTCGTATATTTCCCTATAAGTACTAGTCATTTTACAGTAAAATATCGAACTTTTGCATTTTCTTCGTATTTTTAACCTTTTTTTCGTATTTTTTATACATTCTTATGTATATTCAATGGTAAAAACCTATAACTTTACAGCAAAAAATAGAATTTTAACATTTTTTTGTATTTTTCACATGTTTTTCGTATATTTACCAGTAACAACTAGTCATTTTACAGTAAAATATAGAATGTTTACATTTTCTACGTATTTTTCACATGTTTTTCGTATATTTCCCTATAAGTACTAGTCATTTTACAGTAAAATATCGAACTTTTGCATTTTCTTCGTATTTTTAACCTTTTTTTCGTATTTTTTTACATTTTTATGTATATTCAATGGTAAAAACCTATAACTTTACAGTAAAAAATAGAATTTTAACATTTTTTTGTATTTTTCACATGTTTTTCGTATATTTACCAGTAACAACTAGTCATTTTACTGTAAAATATAGAATTTTTACATTTTTTTCGTATTTTTAACATTTTTTTCGTATTTTTTTACATTCTTATGTATATTCAATGGTAAAAACCTATAACTTTACAGTAAAAAATAGAATTTTAACATTTTTTTGTATTTTTCACATGTTTTTCGTATATTTCCCTATAAGTACTAGTCATTTTACAGTAAAATATAGAATTTTGGCATTTTTTTCGTATTTTTAACATTTCTTTCGTATTTTTTTACATTCTTATGTATATTCAATGGTAAAAACCTATAACTTTACAGTAAAAAATAGAATTTTAACATTTTTTTGTATTTTTCACATGTTTTTCGTATATTTCCCTATAAGTACTAGTCATTTTCCAGTAAAATATAGAATTTTGGCATTTTTTTCGTATTTTTAACATTTCTTTCGTATTTTTTTACATTCTTATGTATATTCAATGGTAAAAACCTATAACTTTACAGTAAAAAATAGAATTTTAACATTTTTTTGTATTTTTCACATGTTTTTCGTATATTTACCAGTAACAACTAGTCATTTTACAGTAAAATATAGAATTTTTACATTTTTTTCGTATTTTTAACATTTTTGTCGTATTTTTTATACATTGTTATGTATATTCAATGGTAAAAACCTATAACTTTACAATTAAAAATAGAATTTTAACATTTTTTTGTATTTTTCACATGTTTTTCATATATTTACCAGTAACAACTAGTCATTTTACAGTAAAATATAGAATTTTCGCATTTTTTTCGTATTTTAAACATTTTTTTCGTATTTTTGTACATTCTTATGTATATTCAATGGTAAAAACCTATAACTTTACAATTAAAAATAGAATTTTTACATTTGTTTCGTATTTTTAACATTTTTTTCGTATTTTTTTTACATTCTTATGTATATTCAATGGTAAAAACCTATAACTTTACAGTAAAAAATAGAATTTTAACATTTTTTTGTATTTTTCACATGTTTTTCGTATATTTACCAGTAACAACTAGTCATTTTACAGTAAAATATAGAATTTGTACATTTCTTTCGTATTTTTAACATTTTTGTCGTATTTTTTATACATTGTTATGTATATTCAATGGTAAAAACCTATAACTTTACAGTAAAAAATAGAATTTTAACATTTTTTTGTATTTTTCACATGTTTTTCTTATATTTACCAGTAACAACTAGTCATTGTCCAGTAAAATATAGAATGTTTACCTTTTCTACGTATTTTTCACATGTTTTTCGTATATTTCCCTATAAGTACTAGTCATTTTAAAGTAAAAAATAGAATTTTAACATTTTTTTGTATTTTTCACATGTTTTTCGAATATTTACCAGTAACAACTAGTCATTTTACAGTAACATATAGAATTTTAACATTTTCTACGTATTTTTAACATTTTTTTCGTATTTTTTTACACTCTTATGTATATTCCATGGTAAAAACCTATAACTTTACAGTAAAAAATAGAATTTTAACATTTTTTTGTATTTTTCACATGTTTTTCGTATATTTACCAATAACAACTAGTCATTTTACAGTAAAATATAGAATTTTTGCATTATCGTATTTTTAACATTTTTTTCGTATTTTTTTACATTCTTATGTATATTCAATGGTAAAAACCTATAACTTTACAGTAAAAAATAGACTTTTAACATTTTTTTGTATTTTTCACATGTTTTTCGTATATTTACCAGTAACAACTAGTCATTTTCCAGTAAAATATAGAATGTTTACCTTTTCTACGTATTTTTCACATGTTTTTCGTATATTTCCCTATAAGTACAAGTCATTTTACAGTAAAAAATAGAATTTTAACATTTTTTTGTATTTTTCACATGTTTTTCGTATATTTACCAGTAACAACTAGTCATTTTACAGTAAAATATAGAATTTTTACATTTTTTTCGTATTTTTAACATTTTTGTCGTATTTTTTATACATTGTTATGTATATTCAATGGTAAAAACCAATAACTTTACAGTAAAAAATAGAATTTTAACATTTTTTTGTATTTTTCACATGTTTTTCTTATATTTACCAGTAACAACTAGTCATTGTCCAGTAAAATATAGAATGTTTACCTTTTCTACGTATTTTTCACATGTTTTTCGTATATTTCCCTATAAGTACTAGTCATTTTACAGTAAAATATAGAATTTTTGCATTTTTTTCGTATTTTAAACATTTTTTCGTATTTTTTTACATTCTTATGTATATTCAATGGTAAAAACCTATAACTTTACAGTAAAAAGTAGAATTTTAACATTTTCTACGTATTTTTCACATGTTTTTCGTATATTTACCAGTAACAACTAGTCATTTTACAGTAAAATATAGAATTTTTACATTTTTTTCGTATTTTTAACATTTTTTTCGTATATTTCCCTATAAGTACTAGTCATTTTACAGTAAAATATAGAATTTTTCATTTTTTCGTATTTTTAACGTTTTTTTTCGTATTTGTTTACATTCTTATGTATATTCAATGGTAAAAACCTATAACTTTACAGAATAAAGTAGAATTTTAACTTTTTCTTAGTATTTTTCACATGTTTTTCGTATATTTCCCTATAAGTACTAGTCATTTTACAGTAAAATATAGAATTTTGGCATTTTTTTCGTATTTTAAACATTTTTTCGTATTTTTTTACATTCTTATGTATATTCAATGGTAAAAACCTATAACTTTACAGTAAAAAGTAGAATTTTAACATTTTCTACGTATTTTTCATATGTTTGTCGTATATTTCCCTATAAGTACTAGTCATTTTACAGTAAAATACTTAATTTTTGCATTTTTTTCGTATTTTTAACATTTTTTTCGTATTTTTTACATTCTTATGTATATTCAATGGCAAAAACCTATAACTTTACAGTAAAAAATAGACTTTTAACATATTTTGTATTTTTCACATGTTTTTCGTATATTTACCAGTAACAACTAGTCATTTTACAGTAAAATATAGAATTTTTACATTTTTTTCGTATTTTTAACATTTTTTTCGTATATTTCCCTATAAGTACTAGTCATTTTACAGTAAAATATAGAATTTTTCATTTTTTCGTATTTTTAACGTTTTTTTCGTATTTGTTTACATTCTTATGTATATTCAATGGTAAAAACCTATAACTTTACAGAATAAAGTAGAATTTTAACTTTTTCTTAGTATTTTTCACATGTTTTTCGTATATTTCCCTATAAGTACTAGTCATTTTACAGTAAAATATAGAATTTTGGCATTTTTTTCGTATTTTTAACATTTTTTTCGTATTTTTTTACATTCTTATGTATATTCAATGGTAAAAACCTATAACTTTACAGTAAAAAATTTAATTTCAACATTTTTTTTGTATTTTTCACAGGTTTTTCGAATATTTACCAGTAACAACTAGTCATTTTACAGTAAAATATAGAATTTTTACATTTTCAACATATTTTGAACATTTTTTTCGTATTTTTTTACATTCTTATGTATATTCAATGGTAAAAACCTATAACTTTACAGTAAAAAATAGACTTTTAACATTTTTTTGTATTTTTCACATGTTTTTCGTATATTTACCAGTAACAACTAGTCATTTACCAGTAAAATATAGAATGTTTACCTTTTCTACGTATTTTTCACATGTTTTTCGTATATTTCCCTATAAGTACTAGTCATTTTACAGTAAAAAATAGAATTTTAACATTTTTTTGTATTTTTCACATGTTTTTCGTATATTTACCAGTAACAACTAGTCATTTTACAGTAAAATATAGAATTTTAACATTTTCTACGTATTTTTAACATTTTTTTCGTATTTTTTTACATTCTTATGTATATTCAATGGTAAAAACCTATAACTTTACAGTAAAAAATAGAATTTTAACATTTTTTTGTATTTTTCACATGTTTTTCGTATATTTACCAGTAACAACTAGTCATTTTACAGTAAAATATAGAATTTTTACATTTTCTACGTATTTTTCACATGTTTTTCGTATATTTCCCTATAAGTACTAGTCATTTTACAGTAAAATATCGAACTTTTGCATTTTCTTCGTATTTTTAACCTTTTTTTCGTATTTTTTATACATTCTTATGTATATTCAATGGTAAAAACCTATAACTTTACAGCAAAAAATAGAATTTTAACATTTTTTTGTATTTTTCACATGTTTTTCGTATATTTACCAGTAACAACTAGTCATTTTACAGTAAAATATAGAATGTTTACATTTTCTACGTATTTTTCACATGTTTTTCGTATATTTCCCTATAAGTACTAGTCATTTTACAGTAAAATATCGAACTTTTGCATTTTCTTCGTATTTTTAACCTTTTTTTCGTATTTTTTTACATTTTTATGTATATTCAATGGTAAAAACCTATAACTTTACAGTAAAAAATAGAATTTTAACATTTTTTTGTATTTTTCACATGTTTTTCGTATATTTACCAGTAACAACTAGTCATTTTACTGTAAAATATAGAATTTTTACATTTTTTTCGTATTTTTAACATTTTTTTTCGTATTTTTTTACATTCTTATGTATATTCAATGGTAAAAACCTATAACTTTACAGTAAAAAATAGAATTTTAACATTTTTTTGTATTTTTCACATGTTTTTCGTATATTTCCCTATAAGTACTAGTCATTTTACAGTAAAATATAGAATTTTGCATTTTTTTCGTATTTTTAACATTTCTTTCGTATTTTTTTACATTCTTATGTATATTCAATGGTAAAAACCTATAACTTTACAGTAAAAAATAGAATTTTAACATTTTTTTGTATTTTTCACATGTTTTTCGTATATTTCCCTATAAGTACTAGTCATTTTCCAGTAAAATATAGAATTTTGGCATTTTTTTCGTATTTTTAGCATTTCTTTCGTATTTTTTTACATTCTTATGTATATTCAATGGTAAAAACCTATAACTTTACAGTAAAAAATAGAATTTTAACATTTTTTTGTATTTTTCACATGTTTTTCGTATATTTACCAGTAACAACTAGTCATTTTACAGTAAAATATAGAATTTTTACATTTTTTTCGTATTTTTAACATTTTTGTCGTATTTTTTATACATTGTTATGTATATTCAATGGTAAAAACCTATAACTTTACAATTAAAATAGAATTTTAACATTTTTTTGTATTTTTCACATGTTTTTCATATATTTACCAGTAACAACTAGTCATTTTACAGTAAAATATAGAATTTTCGCATTTTTTTCGTATTTTAAACATTTTTTTCGTATTTTTCTACATTCTTATGTATATTCAATGGTAAAAAACCTATAACTTTACAATTAAAAATAGAATTTTTACATTTGTTTCGTATTTTTAACATTTTTTTCGTATTTTTTTTACATTCTTATGTATATTCAATGGTAAAAACCTATAACTTTACAGTAAAAAATAGAATTTTAACATTTTTTTGTATTTTTCACATGTTTTTCGTATATTTAACCAGTAACAACTAGTCATTTTACAGTAAAATATAGAATTTGTACATTTCTTTCGTATTTTTAACATTTTTGTCGTATTTTTTTATACATTGTTATGTATATTCAATGGTAAAAACCTATAACTTTACAGTAAAAAATAGAATTTTAACATTTTTTTGTATTTTTCACATGTTTTTCTTATATTTACCAGTAACAACTAGTCATTGTCCAGTAAAATATAGAATGTTTACCTTTTCTACGTATTTTTCACATGTTTTTCGTATATTTCCCTATAAGTACTAGTCATTTTAAAGTAAAAAATAGAATTTTAACATTTTTTTGTATTTTTCACATGTTTTTCGAATATTTACCAGTAACAACTAGTCATTTTACAGTAACATATAGAATTTTAAACATTTTCTACGTATTTTTAACATTTTTTTCGTATTTTTTTACATTCTTATGTATATTCCATGGTAAAAACCTTATAACTTTACAGTAAAAAATAGAATTTTAACATTTTTTTGTATTTTTCACATGTTTTTCGTATATTTACCAATAACAACTAGTCATTTTACAGTAAAATATAGAATTTTTGCATTATCGTATTTTTAACATTTTTTTCGTATTTTTTTACATTCTTATGTATATTCAATGGTAAAAACCTATAACTTTACAGTAAAAAATAGACTTTTAAACATTTTTTTGTATTTTTCACATGTTTTTCGTATATTTACCAGTAACAACTAGTCATTTTCCAGTAAAATATAGAATGTTTACCTTTTCTACGTATTTTTCACATGTTTTTCGTATATTTCCCTATAAGTACAAGTCATTTTACAGTAAAAAATAGAATTTAACATTTTTTTGTATTTTTCACATGTTTTCGTATATTTACCAGTAACAACTAGTCATTTTACAGTAAAATATAGAATTTTTACATTTTTTTCGTATTTTTAACATTTTTGTCGTATTTTTTATACATTGTTATGTATATTCAATGGTAAAAACCAATAACTTTACAGTAAAAAATATAATTTTAACATTTTTTTTGTATTTTTCACATGTTTTTCTTATATTAACCAGTAACAACTAGTCATTGTCCAGTAAAATATAGAATGTTTACCTTTTCTACGTATTTTTCACATGTTTTTCGTATATTTCCCTATAAGTACTAGTCATTTTACAGTAAAATATAGAATTTTTGCATTTTTTTCGTATTTTAAACATTTTTTCGTATTTTTTTACATTCTTATGTATATTCAATGGTAAAAACCTATAACTTTACAGTAAAAAGTAGAATTTTAACATTTTCTACGTATTTTTCACATGTTTTTCGTATATTTACCAGTAACAACTAGTCATTTTACAGTAAAATATAGAATTTTTACATTTTTTTCGTATTTTTAACATTTTTTTCGTATATTTCCCTATAAGTACTAGTCATTTTACAGTAAAATATAGAATTTTTCATTTTTTCGTATTTTTAACGTTTTTTTTCGTATTTGTTTACATTCTTATGTATATTCAATGGTAAAAACCTATAACTTTACAGAATAAAGTAGAATTTTAACTTTTTCTTAGTATTTTTCACATGTTTTTCGTATATTTCCCTATAAGTACTAGTCATTTTACAGTAAAATATAGAATTTTGGCATTTTTTCGTATTTTAAACATTTTTTCGTATTTTTTTACATTCTTATGTATAGTTCAATGGTAAAAACCTATAACTTTACAGTAAAAAGTAGAATTTTAACATTTTCTACGTATTTTTCATATGTTTGTCGTATATTTCCCTATAAGTACTAGTCATTTTACAGTAAAATACTTAATTTTGCATTTTTTTCGTATTTTTAACATTTTTTTCGTATTTTTTACATTCTTATGTATATTCAATGGCAAAAACCTATAACTTTACAGTAAAAAATAGACTTTTAACATATTTTGTATTTTTCACATGTTTTTCGTATATTTACCAGTAACAACTAGTCATTTTACAGTAAAATATAGAATTTTTACATTTTTTTCGTATTTTAACATTTTTTTCGTATATTTCCCTATAAGTACTAGTCATTTTACAGTAAAATATAGAATTTTTCATTTTTTCGTATTTTTAACGTTTTTTTCGTATTTGTTTACATTCTTATGTATATTCAATGGTAAAAACCTATAACTTTACAGAATAAAGTAGAATTTTAACTTTTTCTTAGTATTTTTCACATGTTTTTCGTATATTTCCCTATAAGTACTAGTCATTTTACAGTAAAATATAGAATTTTGGCATTTTTTTCGTATTTTTAACATTTTTTTTCGTATTTTTTTACATTCTTATGTATATTCAATGGTAAAAACCTATAACTTTACAGTAAAAAATTTAATTTCAACATTTTTTTTTGTATTTTTCACAGGTTTTTCGAATATTTACCAGTAACAACTAGTCATTTTACAGTAAAATATAGAATTTTTACATTTTCAACATATTTTGAACATTTTTTTTCGTATTTTTTTACATTCTTATGTATATTCAATGGTAAAAACCTATAACTTTACAGTAAAAAATAGACTTTTAACATTTTTTTGTATTTTTCACATGTTTTTCGTATATTTATCAGTAACAACTAGTCATTTACCAGTAAAATATAGAATGTTTACCTTTTCTACGTATTTTTCACATGTTTTTCGTATATTTCCCTATAAGTACTAGTCATTTTACAGTAAAAAATAGAATTTTAACATTTTTTTGTATTTTTCACATGTTTTTCGTATATTTACCAGTAACAACTAGTCATTTTACAGTAAAATATAGAATTTTAACATTTTCTACGTATTTTTTAACATTTTTTTCGTATTTTTTTACATTCTTATGTATATTCCATGGTAAAAACCTATAACTTTACAGTAAAAAATAGAATTCATTTTTTTGCATTTTTCACATGTTTTTCGTATATTTACCAATAACAACTAGTCATTTTACAGTAAAATATAGAATTTTTGCATTATCGTATTTTTAACATTTTTTTCGTATTTTTTTACATTCTTATGTATATTCAATGGTAAAAACCTATAACTTTACAGTAAAAAATAGACTTTTAACATTTTTTTGTATTTTTCACATGTTTTTCGTATATTTACCAGTAACAACTAGTCATTTTCCAGTAAAATATAGAATGTTTACCTTTTCTACGTATTTTTCACATGTTTTTCGTATATTTCCCTATAAGTACAAGTCATTTTACAGTAAAAAATAGAATTTTAACATTTTTTGTATTTTTCACATGTTTTTCGTATATTTACCAGTAACAACTAGTCATTTTACAGTAAAATATAGAATTTTTACATTTTTTTCGTATTTTTAACATTTTTGTCGTATTTTTTATACATTGTTATGTATATTCAATGGTAAAAACCAATAACTTTACAGTAAAAAATAGAATTTTAACATTTTTTTGTATTTTTCACATGTTTTTCTTATATTTACCAGTAACAACTAGTCATTGTCCAGTAAAATATAGAATGTTTACCTTTTCTACGTATTTTTCACATGTTTTTCGTATATTTCCCTATAAGTACTAGTCATTTTACAGTAAAATATAGAATTTTTGCATTTTTTTCGTATTTTAAACATTTTTCGTATTTTTTTACATTCTTATGTATATTCAATGGTAAAAACCTATAACTTTACAGTAAAAAGTAGAATTTTAACATTTTCTACGTATTTTTCACATGTTTTTCGTATATTTACCAGTAACAACTAGTCATTTTACAGTAAAATATAGAATTTTTACATTTTTTTCGTATTTTTAACATTTTTTTCGTATATTTCCCTATAAGTACTAGTCATTTTACAGTAAAATATAGAATTTTTCATTTTTTCGTATTTTTAACGTTTTTTTCGTATTTGTTTACATTCTTATGTATATTCAATGGTAAAAACCTATAACTTTACAGAATAAAGTAGAATTTTAACTTTTTCTTAGTATTTTTCACATGTTTTTCGTATATTTCCCTATAAGTACTAGTCATTTTACAGTAAAATATAGAATTTTGGCATTTTTTTCGTATTTTAAACATTTTTTCGTATTTTTTTACATTCTTATGTATATTCAATGGTAAAAACCTATAACTTTACAGTAAAAAGTAGAATTTTAACATTTTCTACGTATTTTTCACATGTTTTTCGTATATTTCCCTATAAGTACTAGTCATTTTACAGTAAAATACTTAATTTTTGCATTTTTTTCGTATTTTTAACATTTTTTTCGTATTTTTATACATTTTTTCGTATTTTAAACATTTTTTCGTATTTTTTTACATTCTTATGTATATTCAATGGTAAAAACCTATAACTTTACAGTAAAAAGTAGAATTTTAACATTTTCTACGTATTTTTCATATGTTTGTCGTATATTTCCCTATAAGTACTAGTCATTTTACAGTAAAATATAGAATTTTGGCATTTTTTTCGTATTTTTAACATTTTTTTCGATTTTTTTACATTCTTATGTATATTCAATGGTAAAAACCTATAACTTTACAGTAAAAAATTTAATTTTAACATTTTTTTCGTATATTTCCCTATAAGTACTAGTCATTTTACAGTAAAATATAGAATTTTTCATTTTTTCGTATTTTTAACGTTTTTTTCGTATTTGTTTACATTCTTATGTACATGTATATTCAATGGTACAAACCTATAACTTTACAGAATAAAGTAGAATTTTAACTTTTTCTTAGTATTTTTCACATGTTTTTCGTATATTTCCCTATAAGTACTAGTCATTTTACAGTAAAATATAGAATTTTGGCATTTTTTTCGTATTTTTAACATTTTTTTTCGTATTTTTTTACATTCTTATGTATATTCAATGGTAAAAACCTATAACTTTACAGTAAAAAATTTAATTTCAACATTTTTTTTGTATTTTTCACAGGTTTTTCGAATATTTACCAGTAACAACTAGTCATTTTACAGTAAAATATAGAATTTTTACATTTTCAACATATTTTGAACATTTTTTTCGTATTTTTTTACATTCTTATGTATATTCAATGGTAAAACCTTTAACTTTACAGTAAAAAATAGAATTTTAACATTTTTTTGTATTTTTCACATGTTTTTCGTATATTTACCAGTAACAACTAGTCATTTTACAGTAAAATATAGAATTTTTACATTTTTTTCGTATTTTAACATTTTTTTCGTATTTTTTTACATTCTTATGTATATTCAATGGTAAAAACCTATAACTTTACAGTAAAAAATAGACTTTTAACATTTTTTTGTATTTTTCACATGTTTTTCGTATATTTACCAGTAACAACTAGTCATTTTCCAGTAAAATATAGAATGTTTACCTTTTCTACGTATTTTTCACATGTTTTTCGTATATTTCCCTATAAGTACAAGTCATTTTACAGTAAAAAATAGAATTTTAACATTTTTTTGTATTTTTCACATGTTTTTCGTATATTTACCAGTAACAACTAGTCATTTTACAGTAAAATATAGAATTTTACATTTTTTTCGTATTTTTAACATTTTTGTCGTATTTTTTATACATTGTTATGTATATTCAATGGTAAAAACCAATAACTTTACAGTAAAAAATATAATTTTAACATTTTTTTGTATTTTTCACATGTTTTTCTTATATTTACCAGTAACAACTAGTCATTGTCCAGTAAAATATAGAATGTTTACCTTTTCTACGTATTTTTCACATGTTTTTCGTATATTTCCCTATAAGTACTAGTCATTTTACAGTAAAATATAGAATTTTTGCATTTTTTTCGTATTTTAAACATTTTTTCGTATTTTTTTACATTCTTATGTATATTCAATGGTAAAAACCTATAACTTTACAGTAAAAAGTAGAATTTTAACATTTTCTACGTATTTTTCACATGTTTTTCGTATATTTACCAGTAACAACTAGTCATTTTACAGTAAAATATAGAATTTTTACATTTTTTTCGTATTTTTAACATTTTTTTCGTATATTTCCCTATAAGTACTAGTCATTTTACAGTAAAATATAGAATTTTTCATTTTTTTCGTATTTTTAACGTTTTTTTCGTATTTGTTTACATTCTTATGTATATTCAATGGTAAAAACCTATAACTTTACAGAATAAAGTAGAATTTTAACTTTTTCTTAGTATTTTTCACATGTTTTTCGTATATTTCCCTATAAGTACTAGTCATTTTACAGTAAAATATAGAATTTTGGCATTTTTTTCGTATTTTAAACATTTTTTCGTATTTTTTTACATTCTTATGTATATTCAATGGTAAAAACCTATAACTTTACAGTAAAAAGTAGAATTTTAACATTTTCTACGTATTTTTCATATGTTTGTCGTATATTTCCCTATAAGTACTAGTCATTTTACAGTAAAATACTTAATTTTTGCATTTTTTTCGTATTTTTAACATTTTTTTCGTATTTTTTACATTCTTATGTATATTCAATGGCAAAAACCTATAACTTTACAGTAAAAAATAGACTTTTAACATATTTTG
The DNA here is from genome assembly GCA_964023205.1 of Lutraria lutraria. NCBI lineage: Eukaryota > Metazoa > Mollusca > Bivalvia > Venerida > Mactridae > Lutraria > Lutraria lutraria. The sequence continues at coordinate 12,119,240 of OZ026848.1, read as the reverse complement.
TATTTTTCACATGTTTTTCGTATATTTACCAGTAACAACTAGTCATTTTACAGTAAAATATAGAATTTTTACATTTTTTTCGTATTTTTAACATTTTTTTCGTATATTTCCCTATAAGTACTAGTCATTTTACAGTAAAATATAGAATTTTTCATTTTTTCGTATTTTTAACGTTTTTTTCGTATTTGTTTACATTCTTATGTATATTCAATGGTAAAAACCTATAACTTTACAGAATAAAGTAGAATTTTAACTTTTTCTTAGTATTTTTCACATGTTTTTCGTATATTTCCCTATAAGTACTAGTCATTTTACAGTAAAATATAGAATTTTGGCATTTTTTTCGTATTTTTAACATTTTTTTCGTATTTTTTTACATTCTTATGTATATTCAATGGTAAAAACCTATAACTTTACAGTAAAAAATTTAATTTCAACATTTTTTTTGTATTTTTCACAGGTTTTTCGAATATTTACCAGTAACAACTAGTCATTTTACAGTAAAATATAGAATTTTTACATTTTCAACATATTTTGAACATTTTTTTCGTATTTTTTTACATTCTTATGTATATTCAATGGTAAAAACCTATAACTTTACAGTAAAAAATAGACTTTTAACATTTTTTTGTATTTTTCACATGTTTTTCGTATATTTATCAGTAACAACTAGTCATTTACAGTAAAATATAGAATGTTTACCTTTTCTACGTATTTTTCACATGTTTTTCGTATATTTCCCTATAAGTACTAGTCATTTTACAGTAAAAAATAGAATTTTAACATTTTTTTGTATTTTTCACATGTTTTTCGTATATTTACCAGTAACAACTAGTCATTTTACAGTAAAATATAGAATTTTAACATTTTCTACGTATTTTTAACATTTTTTCGTATTTTTTTACATTCTTATGTATATTCCATGGTAAAAACCTATAACTTTACAGTAAAAAATAGAATTTTAACATTTTTTTGCATTTTTCACATGTTTTTCGTATATTTACCAATAACAACTAGTCATTTTACAGTAAAATATAGAATTTTTGCATTATCGTATTTTTAACATTTTTTTCGTATTTTTTTACATTCTTATGTATATTCAATGGTAAAAACCTATAACTTTACAGTAAAAAATAGACTTTTAACATTTTTTTGTATTTTTCACATGTTTTTCGTATATTTACCAGTAACAACTAGTCATTTTCCAGTAAAATATAGAATGTTTACCTTTTCTACGTATTTTTCACATGTTTTTCGTATATTTCCCTATAAGTACAAGTCATTTTACAGTAAAAAATAGAATTTTAACATTTTTTTTGTATTTTTCACATGTTTTTCGTATATTTACCAGTAACAACTAGTCATTTTACAGTAAAATATAGAATTTTTACATTTTTTTCGTATTTTTAACATTTTTGTCGTATTTTTTATACATTGTTATGTATATTCAATGGTAAAAACCAATAACTTTACAGTAAAAAATAGAATTTTAACATTTTTTTGTATTTTTCACATGTTTTTCTTATATTTACCAGTAACAACTAGTCATTGTCCAGTAAAATATAGAATGTTTACCTTTTCTACGTATTTTTCACATGTTTTTCGTATATTTCCCTATAAGTACTAGTCATTTTACAGTAAAATATAGAATTTTTGCATTTTTTTCGTATTTTAAACATTTTTTCGTATTTTTTTACATTCTTATGTATATTCAATGGTAAAAACCTATAACTTTACAGTAAAAAGTAGAATTTTAACATTTTCTACGTATTTTTCACATGTTTTTTCGTATATTTACCAGTAACAACTAGTCATTTTACAGTAAAATATAGAATTTTTACATTTTTTTCGTATTTTTAACATTTTTTTCGTATATTTCCCTATAAGTACTAGTCATTTTACAGTAAAATATAGAATTTTGGCATTTTTTTCGTATTTTAAACATTTTTTCGTATTTTTTTACATTCTTATGTATATTCAATGGTAAAAACCTATAACTTTACAGTAAAAAGTAGAATTTTAACATTTTCTACGTATTTTTCATATGTTTGTCGTATATTTCCCTATAAGTACTAGTCATTTTACAGTAAAATACTTAATTTTGCATTTTTTTCGTATTTTTAACATTTTTTTCGTATTTTTTACATTCTTATGTATATTCAATGGCAAAAACCTATAACTTTACAGTAAAAAATAGACTTTTAACATATTTTGTATTTTTCACATGTTTTTCGTATATTTACCAGTAACAACTAGTCATTTTACAGTAAAATATAGAATTTTTACATTTTTTTCGTATTTTTAACATTTTTTTCGTATATTTCCCTATAAGTACTAGTCATTTTACAGTAAAATATAGAATTTTTCATTTTTTCGTATTTTTAACGTTTTTTTCGTATTTGTTTACATTCTTATGTATATTCAATGGTAAAAACCTATAACTTTACAGAATAAAGTAGAATTTTAACTTTTTCTTAGTATTTTTCACATGTTTTTCGTATATTTCCCTATAAGTACTAGTCATTTTACAGTAAAATATAGAATTTTGGCATTTTTTTCGTATTTTTAACATTTTTTTCGTATTTTTTTACATTCTTATGTATATTCAATGGTAAAAACCTATAACTTTACAGTAAAAAATTTAATTTCAACATTTTTTTTGTATTTTTCACAGGTTTTTCGAATATTTACCAGTAACAACTAGTCATTTTACAGTAAAATATAGAATTTTAACATTTTCTACGTATTTTTAACATTTTTTTCGTATTTTTTTACATTCTTATGTATATTCCATGGTAAAAACCTATAACTTTACAGTAAAAAATAGAATTTTAACATTTTTTTGCATTTTTCACATGTTTTTCGTATATTTACCAATAACAACTAGTCATTTTACAGTAAAATATAGAATTTTTGCATTATCGTATTTTTAACATTTTTTTCGTATTTTTTTACATTCTTATGTATATTCAATGGTAAAAACCTATAACTTTACAGTAAAAAATAGACTTTTAACATTTTTTTGTATTTTTCACATGTTTTTCGTATATTTACCAGTAACAACTAGTCATTTTACAGTAAAATATAGCATTTTTACATTTTCTACGTATTTTTCACATGTTTTTCGTATATTTCCCTATAAGTACTAGTCATTTTACATTAAAATATAGAATTTATCATTTTATCGTATTTTTAACATTTTTTCGTATTTTTTTAAATTCTTATGTATATTCAATGGTAAAAACCTATAACTTTACAGTAAAAAGTAGAATTTTAACATTTTCTACGTATTTTTCACATGTTTTTCGTATATTTCCCTATAAGTACTAGTCATTTTACAGTAAAATACTTAATTTTTGCATTTTTTTCGTATTTTTAACATTTTTTTCGTATTTTTATACATTCTTATGTATATTCAATGGTAAAAACCTACAACTTTACAGTAAAAATTAGAATTTTAACATTTTCTACGTATTTTTCACATGTTTTTCGTATATTTCCCTATAAGTACTAGTCATTTTACAGTTAAATACTAAATTTTTGCATTTTTTTCGTATTTTTAACATTTTTTTTCGTATTTTTTACATTCTTATGTATATTCAATGGCAAAAACCTTTAACTTTACAGTAAAAAATAGAATTTTAACATTTTTTTGTATTTTTCACATGTTTTTCGTATATTTACCAGTAACAACTAGTCATTTTACAGTAAAATATGGAATTTTTACATTTTTTTCGTATTTTAAACATTTTTTCGTATTTTTTTACATTCTTATGTATATTCAATGGTAAAAACCTATAACTTTACAGTAAAAAGTAGAATTTTAACATTTTCTACGTATTTTTCATATGTTTGTCGTATATTTCCCTATAAGTACTAGTCATTTTACAGTAAAATATAGAATTTTGGCATTTTTTTCGTATTTTAACATTTTTTTCGATTTTTTTACATTCTTATGTATATTCAATGGTAAAAACCTATAACTTTACAGTAAAAAATTTAATTTTAACATTTTTTTCGTATATTTCCCTATAAGTACTAGTCATTTTACAGTAAAATATAGAATTTTTCATTTTTTCGTATTTTTAACGTTTTTTTCGTATTTGTTTACATTCTTATGTACATGTATATTCAATGGTACAAACCTATAACTTTACAGAATAAAGTAGAATTTTAACTTTTTCTTAGTATTTTTCACATGTTTTTCGTATATTTCCCTATAAGTACTAGTCATTTTACAGTAAAATATAGAATTTTGGCATTTTTTTCGTATTTTTAACATTTTTTTTCGTATTTTTTTACATTCTTATGTATATTCAATGGTAAAAACCTATAACTTTACAGTAAAAAATTTAATTTCAACATTTTTTTTGTATTTTTCACAGGTTTTTCGAATATTTACCAGTAACAACTAGTCATTTTACAGTAAAATATAGAATTTTTACATTTTCAACATATTTTGAACATTTTTTTCGTATTTTTTTACATTCTTATGTATATTCAATGGTAAAAACCTTTAACTTTACAGTAAAAAATAGAATTTTAACATTTTTTTGTATTTTTCACATGTTTTTCGTATATTTACCAGTAACAACTAGTCATTTTACAGTAAAATATAGAATTTTTACATTTTTTCGTATTTTTAACATTTTTTTCGTATATTTCCCTATAAGTACTAGTCATTTTACAGTAAAATATAGAATTTTTCATTTTTTCGTATTTTTAACGTTTTTTTCGTATTTGTTTACATTCTTATGTATATTCAATGGTAAAAACCCATAACTTTACAGAATAAAGTAGAATTTTAACTTTTTCTTAGTATTTTTCACATGTTTTCCGTATATTTCCCTATAAGTACTAGTCATTTTACAGTAAAATATAGAATTTTGGCATTTTTTTCGTATTTTTTACATTTTTTTCGATTTTTTTACATTCTTATGTATATTCAATGGTAAAAACCTATAACTTTACAGTAAAAAAATTAATTTTAACATTTTTTTCGTATATTTCCCTATAAGTACTAGTCATTTTACAGTAAAATATAGAATTTTTCATTTTTTCGTATTTTTAACGTTTTTTTCGTATTTGTTTACATTCTTATGTACATGTATATTCAATGGTAAAAACCTATAACTTTACAGATTAAAGTAGAATTTTAACTTTTTCTTAGTATTTTTCACATGTTTTTCGTATATTTCCCTATAAGTACTAGTCATTTTACAGTAAAATATAGAATTTTGGCATTTTTTTCGTATTTTTAACATTTTTTTCGTATTTTTTTACATTCTTATGTATATTCAATGGTAAAAACCTATAACTTTACAGTAAAAAATATAATTTTAACATTTTTTTGTATTTTTCACATGTTTTTCGTATATTTACCAGTAACAACTAGTCATTTTACAGTAAAATGTAAAATCTTTACATTTTCTACGTATTTTTCACATGTTTTTCGTATATTTCCCTATAAGTACTAATCATTTTACAGTAAAATATAGAATTTTGGCATTTTTTTCGTATTTTTAACATTTTTATCGTATTTTTTTACATTCTTATGTATATTCAATGGTAAAAACCTATAACTTTACAGTAAAAAATTTAATTTCAACATTTTTTTTGTATTTTTCACAGGTTTTTCGAATATTTACCAGTAACAACTAGTCATTTTACAGTAAAATATAGAATTTTTACATTTTCAACATATTTTGAACATTTTTTTCGTATTTTTTTTACATTCTTATGTATATTCAATGGTAAAAACCTATAACTTTACAGTAAAAAAATAGAATTTTAACATTTTTTTGTATTTTTCACATGTTTTTCGTATATTTACCAGTAACAACTAGTCATTTTACAGTAAAATGTAAAAATTTTACATTTTCTACGTATTTTTCACATGTTTTTCGTATATTTCCGTATAATTACTAATCATTTTACAGTAAAATATAGAATTTTTGCATTTTTTTCGTATTTTTTACGTTTTTTTCGTATTTTTTCACATTCTTATGTATATTCAATGGTAAAAACCTATAACTTTACAGTAAAAAATAGAATTTTAACATTTTTTTGTATTTTTCACATGTTTTTCGTATATTTACCAGTAACAACTAGTCATTTTACAGTAAAATGTAAAATCTTTACATTTTCTACGTATTTTTCACATGTTTTTCGTATATTTCCCTATAAGTACTAATCATTTTACAGTAAAATATAGAATTTTGGCATTTTTTTCGTATTTTTAACATTTTTTTCGTATTTTTTTACATTCTTATGTATATTCAATGGTAAAAACCTATAACTTTACAGTAAAAAATTTAATTTCAACATTTTTTTTGTATTTTTCACAGGTTTTTCGAATATTTACCAGTAACAACTAGTCATTTTACAGTAAAATATAGAATTTTTACATTTTCAACATATTTTGAACATTTTTTTCGTATTTTTTTACATTCTTATGTATATTCAATGGTAAAAACCTATAACTTTACAGTAAAAAATAGAATTTTAACATTTTTTTGTATTTTTCACATGTTTTTCGTATATTTACCAGTAACAACTAGTCATTTTACAGTAAAATGTAAAAATTTTACATTTTCTACGTATTTTTCACATGTTTTTCGTATATTTCCGTATAATTACTAATCATTTTACAGTAAAATATAGAATTTTTACATTTTTTTCGTATTTTTTACGTTTTTTTCGTATTTTTTCACATTCTTATGTATATTCAATGGTAAAAACCTATAACTTTACAGTAAAAAATAGAATCTTAACATTTTTTTGTATTTTTCACATGTTTTTCGTATATTTACCAGTAACAACTAGTCATTTTACAGTAAAATGTAAAATTTTTACATTTTTTTCATATTTTTAACATTTTTTTACATTCTTATGTATATTCAATGTCAAAAACCTATAACTTTACAGTAAAAAATAGAATTTTAACATTTTTTTGTATTTTTCACATGTTTTTCATAAAATTACGAGTAACAACTATTCATTTTCAGTAAAACATACAATTTTTACATTTTTTCGTATTTTTAACATTTTCTTCGTATTTTTTACATTCGTATGTATATTCAATGATAAAAACCTATAACTTTACAGTAATAAATAGAATTTTAACATTTTTCTCGTATTTTTAACATTTTTTTCGAATTTTTTACATTCTTATGTATATTCAATGGTGAAAACCTATATTTACAATAAAAAATAGAATTTTAACATTTTTTGTATTTTTCACATGTTTTTCGTATATTTACCAGTAACAACTAGTCATTTTACAGTAAAATGTAAAATCTTTACATTTTCTACGTATTTTTCACATGTTTTTCGTATATTTCCCTATAAGTACTAATCATTTTACAGTAAAATATAGAATTTTTTTCATATTTTTAACATTTTTTTACATTCTTATGTATATTCAATGTCAAAAACCTATAACTTTACAGTAAAAAATAGAATTTTAACATTTTTTTGTATTTTTCACATGTTTTTCGTAAAATTACGAGTAACAACTAGTCATTTTCAGTAAAACATACAATTTTTACATATTTTTCGTATTTTTAACATTTTCTTCGTATTTTTTACATTCGTATGTATATTCAATGATAAAAACCTATAACTTTACAGTAATAAATAGAATTTTAACATTTTTCTCGTATTTTTAACATTTTTTTCGAATTTTTTACATTCTTATGTATATTCAATGGTAAAAACCTATAATTACAATAAAAAATAGAATTTTACCATTTTTTTGTATTTTTCACATGTTTTTCGTATATTTACCAGTAACAACTAGTCATTTTACAGTAAAATATAGAATTTTTACATTTTATCCGTATTTTTATCATTTTTTTCGTATTTTTTTACATTCTTATGTATATTCAATGGTAAAAACCTATAAATTTACTATAAAAAAAGAATTTTAACATTTTTTTATATTTTTAACATGTTTTTCGTATATTTACCAGTAACAACTAGTCATTTCACAATAAAAATTAGAATTTTTACATTTTTTTCATATTTTTAACTTTTTTTTCGTATTTTTTTACATTCTTGTGTATATTCAATGGTAAAAACCTATAATTTTACAGTAAAAAATAGAATCTTAACATTTTTTTGTATTTTTCACATGTTTTTCGTATATTTACCAGTATCAACTAGTCATTTTACAGTAAAATATAGAATTTTTACATTTTCTACGTATTTTTCACATGTTTTTCGTATATTTCCCAATAAGTACTAGTCATTTTACAGTAAAATAGAATTTTGGCATTTTAATCATATTTTTAACATTTTTTTCGTACATTTACCAGTAACAACTAGTCATTTTACAGTAAAATATATAATTTTTACATTTTCTACGTATTTTTCACATGTTTTTCGTATATTTCCCTATAAGTACTAGTCATTTTACAGTAAAATATAGAATTTTGGCATTTTTTTCTTATTTTTAACATTTTTTTCGTATTTTTTTACATTCTTATGTATATTCAATGGTAAAAACCTATAACTTTACAGTAAAAAATAGAATTTTAACATTTTTTTGTATTTTTCACATGTTTTTCGTACATTTACCAGTAACAACTAGTCATTTTACAGTAAAATATAGAATTTTTACATTTTCTACGTATTTTTCACATGTTTTTCGTATATTTCCCTATAAGTACTAGTCATTTTACAGTAAAATATAAAATTTTGGCATTTTTTTCGTATTTTTTTCGTATTTGTTTACATTCTTAGGTATATTCAATGGTAAAACCTATAACTTTACAGTATAAAGTAGAATTTTAACTTGTTCTACGTATTTTTCACATGTTTTTCGTATATTTCCCTATAAGTACTAGTCATTTTACAGTAAAATATAGAATTTTGGCAAATATAGAATTTTGGCTTTTTTTTCGTATTTTTAACATTTTTTTCGTATTTTTAACATTTTTCTCGTATTTTTAACATTTTTTTCGTATTTTTTTACAATCTTATGTATATTCAATGGTAAAAACCTATAACTTTACAGTAAAAAATAGAATTTTAACATTTTTCTCATATTTTTAACATTTTTTTCGAATTTTGTTACATTCTTATGTATATTCAATGGTAAAAACCTATAACTTTAGTATAAAAAATAGAATTTTAACATTTTTTTGTATTTTTAACATGTTTTTCGTATATTTACCAGTAACAACTAGTCACTTTACAATAAAATGTAGAATTTTTACATTTTTTCCATATTTTTAACATTTCTTTACATTTTTATGTATATTCAATGGTAAAAACCTATAATTTTACAGTAAAAAAATAGAATTTTACATTTTTTGTATTTTTCACATGTTTTTCGTATATTTACCATTAACAACTCGTCATTTTACAGGAAAATATAGAATTTTTCCATTTTCTGCGTATTTTTCACATGTTTTTCGTATATTTCCCTGTAAATACTAGTCATTTTACAGTGAAATATAGAATTTTTGCATTCTTTTCGTGTTTTTAACATTTTCTTCGTATTTGTTACATTATTATGTATATTCAATGATAAAAACCTATAACTTTACAGTAAAATAGTGAATTTTAACATTTTTTTCGTATTTTTAACATGACGAAAAAAATGTCAAAATTCTATTTTTTCCTGTAAAGTTATAGGTTTTAACGATTGAATATACATAAGAATGTAAAAAAATACGAAAACATTGTAAAAAATCTATATTTTACTGTATAATGACTAGTTCTTACAGGTAAATATTAGAAAAACATGTGAAAAATACAAAAAATGTTATAATTCTATTTTTTACTGTATAGTTATAGGTTTTTACCATTGAATATACATAAGAATGTACAAAAATAAGAAAAAAATGTAAAAAATACGAAAAACAAGCAAAAAATTCTATATTTTACTGTAAAATGACTAGTTCTTACAGGCAAATATAAGAAAAACATGTGAAAAAATACAAAAAATATTAATGTTAAAATTCTATTTTTTACTGTTAAGTTAAAGGTTTTTACCATTGAATATACATAAGAATGTAAAAAATACGAAAAAAATGTTAAAAATACGAAAAGAATGTTAAAATTCTATTTTTTACTGTTAAATACTTTTAGTATGTTTAAAAATGAAGCCAACAGAATTTTGATGTGCACAAAAAAATCATTTTATAAAAAAATCATCGGAAAGAAAAAACGAGGATTTGAATTATCAAAAATGAGAAATATTGAGAATCTTCGTCATAAAAAAACTAAAGATTTTTGGAAACATTTTTCACGTAGAAATAATAATATTTCAAATGATATTACTATAGATGAGTTCTATGATTTTTTCTCAAAATTGAATCAACCGACTAATGTGTTAAATGATGACGCAGAGTATTTTAACTCTTGTCATAATTATGTTACAGATGATTGCATTTTTGATGAGTTAGATTGTGATATAACTGTACCAGAAGTCAATTATGTTATTCGTAATTTGAAAAGAAATAAATCTGCTGCTGGTGATTTTTTATTGAATGAATATTTTATGGAATCATGTGATATTTTGTCTTCTCATCTTGCTGACCTATTTAATGCAATTTTAAAAACAGGTGTTTTTCCTGATGCTTGGGTGGATGGTATTATTGTACCATTGCATAAGAAAAATCACAAAAATGATGTGAATAATTACCGAGGCATTACTTTAGTAAGTTGTTTTTCAAAAATGTTTACTGGTATATTGAATAAGCGTATTAACGATTGTATAGAAAATAATGATATTATTAGCGATGCTCAATTTGGGTTTAGGTAAAGGTCGTTCAACAACTGATGCTATTTTTGTTCTACATGCTGTTATTGAAAAGTTGTTACATGAAAATGGACGATTAGCTTGCGCCTTTATTGATTTTAGTAAGGCCTTCGATAGTATATATAGAAATGGGTTATGGTATAAATTCCACATATTAGGTATTAAAGGTAAATGTTTAAGAATTATTAAGGACATGTATCCGAAGGTTAAGGTTTGTGTAAAAGGATGTAAATCGTATTCTGATTATTTTGAATGTTCAATTGGATTAAAGCAGGGGGAGGTGTTATCGCCCTTGTTATTTTCATTGTTCCTCGAATACTTAGAATTATTATTAACAGAAAATATCAACAGTGGAATAAATATTGATGAAATATCCTTTATTCTAATGCTTTTTGCAGACGATATGGTGATTTTAGGTAAAGATAAAAAGGATCTGCAACGTAGTTTAGACATACTAAAAAAATATTGCGACAAATGGGGTCTTACAGTTAATTCTTCAAAAAGTAAAATTGTTGTTTTCAGAAAAAGGGGTCCATTGAAAAAAGATGAAAAATGGCTTTTTAATGGGATGGAATTGGAAACAGTGGATAAATTTAATTACCTTGGAACAGTATTTAATAGTAATGGCAGTTTCACCAATAATATTGAAATGCTTGTTGGGAAGGGTGTTAAAGCCATGCATTTTCTTTTAGCTAATACCAAAAAAAAGTTTAATCTGAAATTAAGTACAATGTTTCAACTTTTTGATGCTTTTGTTAGTTCTACATTGAATTATGCCAGTGAAATTTGGGGATTTTCTAAGAACAAAGAAATTGAACGTGTACATATGAAATTTTGTAAATTATTGCTTAAAGTTAAATCTTCAACTTCTAGTATGAGTATTTATGGTGAACTAGGTCGTTATCCACTTTACATTAATAGATATGTTCGTATTATCAAGTTCTGGTGTAAAATTATAAATACAGAAAATATTATTGTTAAAAAATTGTATGAATCTATGCTTACTGGTTGCTATAATAACAGTATGAATTGTGCCAACAAGGTTAAGTTACTTTTAGATAATTTTGGATTCAGTTTTGTTTGGGCTGATCCATAAAGCGTTGATCTAAATAATTTCCATTGTGTTTTTAAACAACATGCTATAGATGTATTTTTTCAGTCTTGGTATAACAGTATTTCGACAAGTCCGTGTTTACACTCTTATTGCTATTTTAAAACAAACGTATGTTATGAAAATTATTTAGATTTTGTTCCTAAAAGATTTAGAACAGCATTGATTCAGTTAAGATTGTCATCACATCAGCTAAGAATAGAAACTGGTAGATACGGCAATCAAAGAATAGAGCGTAATTTACGTACGTGTCCGATATGTAATTCAAATGACATCGAAGATGATTACCACTTTGTTATTATTTGTCCTTTATATATTAATATTCGTAAGCAATTTTTAAAACCATACTATTATGTTCGCCCAAGTGTCTTCAAATTCACTCAACTCATGCTATCTTTTGAAAAATTAGACATAATTAATCTAGCAAAATTCACATATCATGTATTTTCTTTACGTAAACAATCAGTCGTTGTCGATACTTAATATTTCTAGGTGGACATGATGTAATTATTATTTTGGGTAAAAATCAATACCCAGATTCTAATCTATTTGATGCTTTTGTGTTTGTTTTATTGTTGTTGTTGTTGTTTCATAAGCAACTTGCAGTTTACAAATCTAAATCATGCTTCTTGATTCATGTTATATTAAGCATAGCTCAACCTCTTTAATTTATAAACTATTATTTTTCATCAATTATCTGTCTTTCTTAGAACTACTATTTGAATTTTCACGATGTCACATGATCAAAACATTATTGTATTTACACATATGTTTGTAACGAGATACTATGTTATGTATAAGTTACTAAATAAAATCATGTTCTGTTCTGTTCTGTAAAGTTATAGGTTTTTACGATTGAATATACATAAGAATGTAAAAAAATACGAAAACAATGTTAAAAATACGAAAAAAAATGTAAAAATTCTATATTTTACTGTAAAATGACTACTTCTTACCGGCAAATATACGAAAAACATGTGAAAATGAAAATAATGTTCAAATTCTATTTTTTCCTGTAAAGTTATAGGTTTTTACCATTGAATATACATAAGAATGTACAAAAATAAGAAAAAATGTGAAAAATTCAAAAAAATGTTAAAATTCTATTTTTTACTGTATAGTTATAGGTTTTTACCATTGAAAATACATTAGAATGTAAAAAAATACAAAAAAATGTTAAAAATACGAAAAAAATGTAAAAATTCTATATTTTACTGTAAAATGACTGGTTCTTACAGGTAAATATGAGAAAAACATGTGAAAATAAAAAAAATGTTAAAATTCTATTTTTTACTGTAAAGTTATAGGTTTTTACCATTGAATATACATAAGAATGTACAAAAATGAGAAAAAAATGTGAAAAATACAAAAAAATGTTAAAATTCTATTTTTTACTGTATAGTTATAGGTTTTTACCATTGAATATACATAAGAATGTACAAAAAGAAGAAAAAAATGCAAAAAAGAAGAAAAAAATGTAAAAATTCTATATTTTACTGTAAAATGACTAGTTCTTACAGGTAAATATAAGAAAAACATGTGAAAAATGCAAAAAAAATGTTAACATTCTATTTTTTACTGTAAAGTTATAGGTTTTTACAATTGAATATACATAAAAATGTAAAAAAAATACGAAAAAAATGTTAGAAATACGAAAAGAATGTTAAAATTCTATTTTTTACTGTAAAGTTATAGGTTTTTACCATTGAATATACATAAGAATGTAAAAAAATACGAAAAAAATGTTAAAAATACGAAAAGAATGTTAAAATTCTATTTGTTAATGTAAAGTTATAGGTTTTTACCATTGAATATACATAAGAATGTACAAAAATAAGATAAAGACCAAGAGTTAACAACAGTTATTAAGAGTCAACAAATAGTTAACACGGTTAGCAAATCGGGTTAGCAAATTGGGAAATCTATTTTTAGTAACTTTGATTACCCAAGCTGACTCTTTAGATATAGTGGAAGGCTGAGATTGCTTGCGTATATAGACTTTCAAAGCCTCCAAAGTAAGCTTCTGTACAGTCCATGATACTACATAAGCACAGTACCCAAAAACAGTAAGCCCTTTAACTCAAATAAGACAACAGTTAGCTAGGGTTAGCAAAAGTTAGCATTGTTACTATAAATAGATTTATTTCTTTTTAGAACAATGCCTTGTAAATATGTAAATACAAGTCCACAATTAATTAAATGGCCCTCCTGCGTTCACACTCGGGACTTGGGACCCGACGATGGCGCAGTTACCACTAACTTACTTACTAACTAACTGCTTTTCAGGTTCGGGTCCAGCACCCAAATTAATGGATGGCGTGCCGGCTGGCTCCGCAGCTGGCTCTGCCGACAGTCAGACACACCTTTCAAACAATATCAATACTAAAAACAGCAAATGGCTCACCCAGAACAGCCGTCCAGCTGGCCAGGTTCGAGCCCAGCACTGAAATTCATAGGCGGCCAACGGGCCGACTGGCTGACTGAATGTTTCTGCCGACAGACAGACCCAGCATTCAAACGATATCAATAATCGATATCCAAAATGGCTCTACGCCCCGTTGCTTAGCTGCCATCCGGCTACCTGGCAGGCTTCAATCCAACCATGCAACCCGATTGGATCAAATATTCCAACCAGAAGCCTTCGATTCAAATTAATCCATCACGTATGGCAGCTAAAAACAACAAAATAAATAAAACTAGCTTACCGTATTTATTTCATATCCAACAATAATCCTTTTAAAGGGGCATACCCTACAACTTGGTGCATCTAGAATCAAAGGCAAAATGATGATAAATTATAAGCTTGTAAAGAAAAAAAGCCGACGGTAAAAGTTTCAGCCAAAAATTCATCCAATTAAAAATAAAATCACAAAACATATTAGTTTCCATATAAGATCGGAAACTCTTTGGAATATGTTGTACAATTTTTGGGTGGAAGTGATTTATAGTGGAAGTTATTATTCATAGCTATGATTTTTGCGGCTAGTACCTAAACTAGTCATTTTATGACCCAAGTTCTTCTTGCAATTATTCATTATATATTGTTTTACATACACATCTAACACATTTTTACACTTTCACAGAATGTTTGTTAGTTGTAGGGTATGCCCCTTTAACAATAATTCCGATAAAAACAATAATACCAGCAACACGTCCGAACCCAACGAGCTCCAAAACTGAAATGATTCAAATAAACGGTTGAGATGCGCGCGCATACAAATTAGCTCCGCCTTTCATTCGGTTCTATATATAGATATTATTCCCCATGTGACTGTACCACGTGACTTCTAAATATAGATTGGTCACGTGGGGTGGACATGGGGTGGACAACTTGGGGTGGACATCACGTCAAAGTGCCTATACCCTAACCCTAAACCCTAAACAATATAAAGTATTGACTGAATAAATGTATAAGATATCACACTGTCAAATATAGATGAGTACTCACTTCTAATGAAGCAGTTAATTTCACTATAAAAGCATAACATCGATGATACATTTCTTTTTGGCAGATGCAGTCATTATGTTCAAACTACGAATATTATCGGTTGACATGTATTCGATACGTACATGTTTTCGATACTTTCTGTTTTCTGCGCATAAACGCTTGACAGGAAGAAGAATGACGTCATTTTTTGTTTACGCAATGTGCTCGACCTTGATATTTTACGATCCACACCATATAATTCGAAATATGTCGTTATCAAGTAAGTAAACATTCAATTTGAAACACACAGCAAATAACCGCTCAATTCACTACGCCATTTTATCACTTTAACAACAATATCGTTAAAAATGAAAATAAGAAAAACTGAGAAAATATTTTGACCTAAACTGGGAATTTGGCTCGTCTGCTATCTAGATCACACGACCATCATGCAACAGTCGTATTTCCTGTCCACTACAGGGTGTTTGAAAAGTGTTCATGTCTTATTTATTTTTCGCTAAAAATTCTTAGAATTGATTATTAGTACATCTTACATTTTCAATAAAAATCCCAAAATGTAAGTAGAGCAAGACTTTATAACTTATCAAATGAAGTGACCTACGGGTTGTACTACACGTCTGTGATATTAATTTATCATTGCAGCAGAGATCATACGAAAATTAAGATAAATTACATAGACTTGAATCCATAGGTTGCCGCCATTTTATCTAGCATACATAGGCATCGTAAACTATTAATTGTAATAGGATTAAGCAATGTAGGTATGATCATATTCACCAAATAAGATTTTCTCATAATTCCGCGTTATACCTGGTACTTTTGGACCGTACTCTTCAATTTTGGAGGTATCGAAAATGGGTCAATTTTGCGTAATGGCGGTCACTGATCACAATGTTTGTTTATAGGTCTGTTATTCGTTATTTTGTGAACAAATTGACCATAAGTGCATTGAAATTACGAGCAATAAATTGATTTTTAAGAAATAAAAGAAGTTACGCATTTATTTGTGTTTGTTGCATATAAGGCGTTTTTAAATGCTTAAGGTATCGAAAACCCGTCAAACAATGATAGATCCGAATGCAGGTCCGTGGTTCCGCGTTTTACACCTGACCCAGGTTAAGTTCTACTAAAAGTTTTCACGGATGGCCACATTAACTTATTCCACGGACGGCCAAAAGTGTTTCAGCATCAAATTACAATCAAGGGTCTAAAAAACGATCGCTTATTGTTGTAAGGTAATGTTTGGAGACAGTCCATCTATTCTTTTGGATTAGAGAATTTCATTGCAATTTAATACAATTTTCAATTCACTTGCTAATCTTCAATTAAAATTAATATTTACTGCTACCTTGATTGCGTACTTTTCGGATATATCTTTTCGGATAAATTGCAGTGATTTTTGGGGGAAATTTTTAAAGTTAAAGTATTTATTGTCATGAAATCTTGTTAGTTTTATATACATGTATGTATATCATATTTATTAAAACTGTACATGTATGCACATTGCACAGGAACCTGATATTCCATGAAAAAGAAATTTCAAAAAATATGTTCCTTAAAAATTTATGCCGATATAGAAAATGGGAGTGCAATGCCTTCCACTCCATACCCACATTGCCGAATCGATACAAGAATCTCAGTCAAACTGCAGTCATTACATGAAATTCCAGTCTAGATAGTTAAAGGCTTTAAAAACTTACAATACAGGTCTAACCCTTGACATTTTCTAGCTTTTACTTATGCAAACTCAATGAATCCATGAGTTTCTCCAGCAGACACAAGCCATCCCATGCGTGATATCATCAGCCAGCTAAAGATTCTGTTCCGGAGTGAAAGAATATATGTATATAAACTCCGGGTAAGTTAACCGTTCTGTTCCATACAGAACGCTCGTGATGACGTCATATATCTTAACATTTGTAACGTGTACCGAGCGCAATACACTTAATACAATAAACACCAACCCTATAACCCAGCTAGCTGTAACTCAATATATACAGTAAGATATACTAATTTTCTTTGGGCCTACCTAGGCTAAATGATCGGTAACAAAAACAATATACTAATAATTATTACTATACATGCAATATTTACAACGAATGGATGGAACTTCACTATATAAGGTAATTCATTATACGGGACCAAACTTATAAAACTAATGGCGTTCAACACAAACCACTATTCAGAACTACATGTATCCACGCAAAGACAATATCCAGTCTATATGATCTAGAGCATAACAAGATTTGCGCTACAACTTATATACTATTAAGCTCGTAGCTGACAATAAGTTCCAACTCAGCAGAATCTTTCAACGACGACCCGGTATCTAGACTATCTAATCTGCCACTCTCTCACGATAGCTAAGCTTTCTATGCTTTCTATGAGAACACGAGTAGACAGATTTCGTAGTTGTAATACGGACACGGCCCCCGTCAATTGATTAAGTGAAGTTGCTTTCACGAGAGTATAAACGATACTAAATACTTTCTCCTGCAAAAATGGTTTATATACCACCTGCAGCGATTTCATTGGCTAATACCATTCGGTAACCACAGCCAATCTTCGTATTACTTCGTGACATAAACAAACGCTTACCTTATACGTTTAATCTGCGTCTAGTGATTGATGCTTCTCTTACGAGTTTTCTAACATCCGTAAGCTAGAGCATTGTCAACGTACGTTAAATAATTCAATAATCTTGTGATTTTTATGATATGCAATTATTAATTTACCTTATTCTTTTTCTACACGCTGTATAACTTTTATGCTGGGGTTGATATCGCAGTAGAAGAGTTAATAAAGGGAAGTAACTAAATATGGGATATATAATAAAGTTCATTCCGACCGTCAGCGTCACAGATTTACTTCCCAAAGGGTTTTTCCAAATATTGCAAATCTTTATTGCTTTATTGAAATAAAAAATAAAATAAACATTTCAAATTCCTATACAAGAACCTGTCTATTCATCTTGTATTTCCAATTGAAAGCCTGGAATAATTGTTGTTAAGTCAAGTCAAAGTCAAAAACCTTTTATTTCATTCTTATCACATACATGACAAAATGAGGGAACAAACATGATATCATATTATTATTGCTGTTGTTGGACTTCTTTAATTTTTTGCAAAATCTGGGAGAACTTTCTTTTATTCACGTTTTTTGAGCTGCTTTCTGCTGATTTCCTCTTTCTGATCATTTGTAAAACATACAATAAATGGTTATATTGTAGCAGTATACATAAAATGACTATTTTAATGATTCTAAATAGAAGTATATTTCTTTTATGCTTTTTTATGGTGAAAAGAATTTCCTCATCTGTTCCGGTTGTGCCATTAAAGGATGATAAATTACTTTAATCCATGTCAGTTATCAGTTAAATGATAAGATCACTGTCTCAATTTGTGACCTTGGAATATATTGTTTGTTTATAATTCCTTAGCCCTGGAGTGTAGTAGCTAATTTAACATTTCAGTATGACCACATTGTTAAAGGAATGAAATCAGTGTATTAAGAACAATATCTCAGTACATAAAGGGACCTGAAAATGTGTAACAGAAATAAGCACAATTGATTAGTTGCATTTACTTACAGACTAGATTTTTGTATTAAATAATTGTTCTTGTAAAATGTATTAATCAAATAATATAGAATGCGCATACTATTCAAACATTTTAGTTCAACTGTTAAAAGTGTTGAAAATGTTCTACTGTTTGTATGTCTCTTCTAGTATTGGTAATAAAAGGTTCCTGTTATGGATTGGGAATGAGTCTGTTTACCAGTACCAGTAAAAAATCCTTGACAACTTAAACATTTTTATACCTAATATTTCTATTGCAATGATTAAGGAACATAACTTGAACTGATGTATTTACTGATAGTTTATATTCTTCTCATATATAATTAATTTAGATTATATCTTTAATGTCCTTGTTACTTTAAATGTATCTATCATGACTAATTACATTTGAATTCCTTGATGTATGTACTGTACATGTACTGTACTGTGGTTTCCTGTATGGTAATGGGTCAAAGGTCAAGTTTTAATAAGCTTGATCAACATACAAAAATGTGATTTGTAAAGAACTGTAATAGGAGGAGGAATATAATATACCTGATGTGGGGCTATAGAACCCGCAACCTCCTGCTCGAAAGACAGATGCTCTACCAACTGAGCTAATCGGGCTGTTACTATTACAGCCAATTTATAAATACTATATTTACCACACTGCTACAGAATAGTGGAATGAAATAAGAATGTTTCAGAATAGACTTTTCATTTACTCTTGTTATGAGAAGATTTATTTCTCTTTGAAATTATTCATTTTATTTATCCATCTTAGGTTTACTGGAATCAAACTAAAACAGAAGGATGGGTTATGCAAGACCAGGATTGCTACAACGTGGATTTGGTGCTATGAAAAGATGCTTTATTATAGTTTCACCATTTCTCATTGCTTTTGCTGGAGCTGATAGCAAAGGAAATATTATTCAAAGGTTTGTTTTACTTGCTGGCATTTCCATTTAAATTTCAACAAATGTTACCATGATTTAATATATGTCTTATAATACAAACTTTGGATATAGGATTTAAAAAGCAATAACATATGTTTAGAATCAACAAAGAGGGACAGAATAATTTAACTCCTATGGTCTTCTTTATGTGTAGATAATGATTGTGTTAAAAGGACTGGATTATTAAATTAACAAATACAAATTATACAATTTGTGTTAATTTTGGTTGATATTTTTTTATCATGAAAATGCCGTAAGGATTAGAATACACTTACAGCATATTTTTACTGTGTTACTAACACTTTTAACTGTGTTGCTAACACTTGTTACTTTGTTACTAACACTTTTAACTGTGTTGCTAACACTTGTTACTTTGTTACTAACACTTTTAACTGTGTTGCTAACACTTGTTACTTTGTTACTAACACTTTTAACTGTGTTACTAACACTTGTTACTTTGTTACTAACACTTTTAACTGTGTTACTAACACTTGTTACGTTGTTACTAACACTTTTAACTGTGTTACTAACACTTGTTACTTTGTTACTAGCACTTTTGACTGTGTTACTAGCACTTGTTACTGTGTTACTTACACTTAACTGTGTTACTAACACTTGTTACTGTGTTACTAACACTTTTAACTGTTACTAACACTTGTTACTTTGTTACTAGCAATTTTGACTTTGTTACTAGCACTTGTTACTGTGTTACTAACACTTAACTGTTTTACTAGCACTTGTTACTGTGTTACTAACACTTTTAACTGTTACTAACACTTGTTACTGTCTAACATTTGCTACTGTGTTACTATCTAACACTTGTTACACTGTGCTACTCGACGAACCACTTGTTACTGTGTTATTATTTAACACTTTTAATTTTTGTCAACTTCTATGAATAGTTAAAGGAGTCATATATAAATCAACACAGTATAACAATGCTTGATACACATTGGGTTTAAACTTGTGTCAACATTAATCATAATCATGATGATGCTTTCATCATTGTTTTTATTTTAGAGTGAGTTTTTGAATGATAATGATTGGAAATGCAGTCAATTTGTTTTAACTTTCAGACAGTTATATACCACATAATTAATTACCAATTATGTGTCTGGAAGATATGTAAGTTACTTATGTAACAAACTTGTTTTAACTTTCAGACAGTTATACAGCGTATGTTATGTGTCTGGAAGATGTTTAAGTTACTTAAGTAACATAGTTAATGATGCCTGGAGTTACAGCATAAGTTGTTTATACGGTATCTTTAAACATTATCAATATAAGCTGAATGTATATTACTAATAATTAATATTCATTTTATAAAATCATTAAAATGTATTACTAGATCTCACTTGGTTTTCTTAAAGTTGATGGAGATCTTAATTTTTCTGAAAGGTAGTTGATTGTAAGTTATTGTGTGTAGTGTATTATTTAAATCATTAATCCATATCTCATCAATCTCAGGTATTTGTTTTATTAATAAAGTCAGTTCATTAATTACATGTAGATGATCTACCCAGTTGTTTAATGTGATAAAAATATAGAACAAAATATACAGAACTGCAAAAATTGGAAGTAAATTATGTTGGATGTTGATTTCTACTAGTAGATAATAATTGTACCACTTATTATCACAACTGGGACAAATAATATGTATTTATTACCATGAATTAGATGAATTATATATATTTATTGTAACAAATGAGATGTATTATATATATTTATTGGAATGATAGAGATGAATTATTTATTGTAACGATGAGTTGTTCATAAAATATATTCTAGATTGTACATTCTGCTTGAAAATACCTCTAATTTGACCAAAACTTTCTTTAATGAGTGTGAAGCGTTAGTAAAAGCTTGATAGTCAATGTAATGTCACTGCTTATTAAAATGTTGTGACTTCATATTTTTCTTTTAATATTTCTATGAAATCTTCAGTATAATAAAATAGATATTTATATAGTAACAATTGAGATGAATTATATCAAGGACTCATATACATACATGGATTCGCAACTTCCGTATTAACAGTTTAAAGTAATCAAATCCCGCGATAATAAGACGTGAATCAACGGGAATACTAGCTATTGTTTACAAAAGCGAAAATACAAAAATATCCGTGATAATCCGAATGATAATAACAGCGAAAATATCCGTGGTATTCCTAATGTTTAATCTCGGAGACGAAAGGATTATAATAGATGTCCGCCATTTTGGAATTTAAAATGTTCGACTGATGCCTTTTTCAATGCGTATACTTTGTGGATTATAAATGTATCTCAATATCTTTAAGGAATTTGTTGCATCCTTTACCAATTTCCCATGCCCAATTGCCAGATTTTTTTTAGTATAATCAAATTCGTAAACATCCAATTACAGCTGTCGGACATTGCCGAGTATATAGCAATGCATTGTGGGATCGCCGAACGATATCGTTTGAGCTATTTTTGGCAGTTGCGAATCCATGTATGTATATAAGTCCTTGATTATATATAAATCAGGTAAAGAATTATTGGACTCTGAAGGCAATATTGAGCTTCGTCTAGTGATAGCTAGTGTGGTTGTGGGGACTTACAGTTTGTTGGTCGTCAGCTATCTATGGAAATCCAGACAAATTACTAACAGAATAAAATCCAAGCAGGAATCATGTAAAGCATCAATTTTAAATATGAAAGAAAAACTTGAACAGGTAAGATGTTTTTGTTGTTCAGCAAATTTATAATGATTTGTATTATAATGCAGTAAAGGTACCTTGGAGAATTAATTATTAGTACATACTTAATGTAAATTAATTAATTTTATTTAGTTCAATTCCAATTCTTAAGTTACATAAGTCTGTGTATCATAAAAACATGTATGTTATAATATTATGTCAGTGTATTTGATACAGTGAAAACAAATACAACCTTGAACTTAAGGTGGATCGCGGGTTTCCTCCATAAAAATGGTCATTTTTTAGACGTCAACGTATAATAAAGAAATTTTGCACGAACAACCTTTAAGGTATTAGCTAACGCAGAAATGATATATTCAAATGATATTTCCATGGAAACCGGGCAAAAAGCGCCATTTAGAGGAGTGATATATTTTTTGTTGATTTTCGCGTTATTTCCTGTATTGT
Organism: Lutraria lutraria; assembly: GCA_964023205.1. Lineage (NCBI taxonomy): Eukaryota > Metazoa > Mollusca > Bivalvia > Venerida > Mactridae > Lutraria > Lutraria lutraria. The sequence continues at coordinate 12,096,271 of OZ026848.1, read as the reverse complement.
TCCGATAATTTTGTATTTTAAGTCATGCATTTCACATGACTGCAATGCTGGATCATTTACAAATCCGAAAAAGTTAGTAATGTTACATTTTGCTGTCATTGAATATTAAAAGACATCGAGCGAACTCTGTAGGGGTGGCAATTTACAATGCCAAAAAATGAGACATTTTTCTCTCAGTCGCGTCAACAGTGAAAAAACGGCACAATGAATTTTTTTTAAAAACGAATAACAGATTCTCTGTACTGTTTAGAAAACTTTAAAACAATAAAAAATTATGGTCACCGACTTCGTTTTCGCACCAATGAAACTTATTTAAACTTGGAAAAAGGCTAAAAACGTCAACTTTTTTATACAAGATCGACGTGACGTTGCGACTTTTTAGTTGTTACTGACATATTTTGGCTTAACGTCACGTCGATCTTGTATTTTATGGCAACGTTTTTAGCTTTTTTCCGTGTTTAAATAAGTTTCAATGGCGCGAAAACGAAGTCGGTGACCGTATGTTTTTATTTTTTTAAAGTCTTTCAAATTATTTTAAGAATCTCTACTGAGTTTTTAAAAAAAATTCATCGGGCCGTTTTTTCACTGTTGACGCGACTGAGAGAAAAATGTCTCATTTTTTGGCATTATAAATTGCTACCCCTACAGAGTTCTCTCGATGTCTTTTAATATTTAATGACAGCAAAATGTAACATTATTGACTTTTTCGGATTTGAAAATGATCTAGCATTCCAGTTATGTAAATTGCATAACTTAATACACAAAATTATCGGAGCAATACAGGAATTAACGCGAAAATCAACGAAAAATATATCACTCCGCTAGATGGCGCTTTTTTATCGGTTTCCATGGAAATATCATTTGAATATATCATTTTTGGGTTAGCCAATACCTTAAAGGTTGTTCATGCAAAATTTCTTTATTATACGTTGACGTCTAAAAAAATGACCTTTTTTCTGGAGGAAACCCGCGATCCACCTTAACAAGATCAGAGTTGAATCTAGGGTACGGGATTGGTAAAAATACGCTATGTATCAGCAATTGGCGCAACTGAAAAGTTTGTGTGGGCCACATCTCTCGCATATTTTTTATTTTTGGCGCAAAACAAATATTCCCATGCGTAATATATATCTATAATGATCACTGGATGGATAAACATATTATTTTGCCAACTGCGTGTCCTCAATTAAAATCAATTTTAGATCTACAAGCTAGTTTTACTGTCAATCGCGTGTTAACCTACGTCATAGGATGACGTCACCTGCTTTTCAATCAGTACTTCAGCTGCCAGATATAAACTTTACACACACTTTGACCTAATTTTGTGAAGATTCTGGAGTTAATTTAGTGTGCACAGGGGTGTCAATAGGACCAAATTTAAAACAATATATATGGCCGACTTTTTTGGCTTCAACCACATAGTTTCCATATTTAACTCGGTTTGCATTAAAGAATATCCTTCAGGGCAGATTAATTCATTATAACTGCCACTTCTTGAGATATTTTCATAAAAAATCGGCAATATTGTCACCCCTGTGCGTACCATAGACCTGAAAACTTTGTACCCCCAAACTAACGCTGTGGCAGGATTAAAGAGCGGTGAATTTTAAAGATCAAAGACAAGCAGCCGTCGGTGTCCCTCTGGTATTTGTGTGATGTTGGCTGGCTGTTTAAAGATCACACATGTTTATGACCTGTTTGACATTTTAGCTGTGATTCAATGCTTTGTATGTATTAGATCAATAATAGATTCTAGTTTAGGATTGTTGTGGAATTTATGTTTTACGAACAGTAGGTTAGATAGTTCTGGGTCCCACAACGAAATTGGTCTTCTTTATTTTGTATTGTTGATGAACTGAAATGCAATGCATACGTACCATCGTTAAAGGCCCTTCGACTATAGATAAGTGTGAAAAACTGTAACTTCAGAATCCATTTTTTTGTTGTTTTCAATGGCCCACTTTGAAATTCAAATTGGCCCATTTTTTTGTTGGGGGTGGGGGAGTTGGCCCATTGTTTTATAATCCTAGATTCAACTCTGCAAGATCATTATCATGACTTTTAGTAAACAGTGTATCCCCACAGTGACACTAGTAAACTAGAACCCCACAGTGACACTAGTTAACTAGAACCCCACAGTGACACTAGTTAACTAGAACCCCACAGTGACACTAGTAAACTAGAACCCCACAGTGACACTAGTTAACTAGAACCCCACAGTGACACTAGTAAACTAGAACCCCACAGTGACACTAGTTAACTAGAACCCCACAGTGACACTAGTTAACTAGAACCCGACAGTGACACTAGTTAACTAGAACTACACAGTGACACTAGTTAACTAGAACCCCACAGTGACACTAGTAAACTAGAACCCCACAGTGACACTAGTAAACTAGAACCCCACAGTGACACTAGTTAACTAGAACCCCACAGTGACACTAGTAAACTAGAACCCCACAGTGACACTAGTAAACTAGAACCCCACAGTGACACTAGTAAACTAGGGTTCTTTGTAAAAGTGATCTTAATAGCCAGATGGTCATAGTGTAGGGGAAGACTGACCAGAAAGAAGCTTATAATAAAGTATGCAGTATGCCATGGTATTGTTTACCTAATAAGACAGATCGTAAATAAATGACTTGACTTATGCATGTCTGAACATACATTACAATCTATTGATTGACACGATTTTTGTGCCAGTGAACACAACTTCTATTAGCTAATCCACATGATATCGTTTTGTTGTTTAAAGGGTTAGGGTTTAGGGTGTAAGGGTCTACAAAGTCATCTGGTAGCTCTAAAACAATAGCACAATGTTTCTTTTAATTCGTCATTAATATAAACTTTCATCTGATTGTGAATAGGTATAGCATTCTGTAAACTGTCACTTCTTCATGGTCCATACCTAGAACACTCTAAGCTTTGTGACAATCTTATTATCTGAGGTGCAAAGTTGGTGATGTAAAGTGCAATTGAGTGTGGTCTTAATTAATATTGAGGCCAGAAAACAAAACAAGTTTACAAATTTGTGGAAGAAAAGTGGTTGTATAATAATTATGCATCTGTAGACACAATTTGTGCAGACAATTTCTCAGCAACTACTGACAGGAATTCAATGTAACTTCACAGCAGAAGTGATCAGTAGTAAGCCTAGTTGTGCATGCTTCGACCAGGTTTTGTTTGGATTAATTTTCACTGAGTTATAGCTATGGAATGTCTTAACTGTCTTATATTACCAAACAGTTCGATATAATGTCAATATCGCTGAACATTAATGCATGCGACCACTATATAATGGCAAAATCTCTATATATAAATATAAAAATCAATATACAATGACAAAACATTAATATATAAAGATATAACTTCTTTATATGTAGATAAAACATTTATATATAAAGGCATAACTTTCTTATATAAAGGTAAAACATTATAATACAATAGGTAAATTTTGTCCAAACTATTTCTCAGCAGCTACATGTATGAATTCAGTTAAACTTCTTAGAAGTGATAAGTAGTTTGCCAAGTTGTGCATGTCCACAATAGGTTTTGTCCAAGTAAGTTTTAATGAGTTATGGCCCTTTGTTACTTTTTATTAGCTCACCAGAGCACGAATGTGCTCAGGGTGAGCTTTTGTGATCGCCCTGCGTCCATCGTGCGTCGTTCGTCGTGAAGCGGCGTCAACTTTTACTTAAAACATCTCCTCCTACACCGCTATTCCGATTGCAACCAAATTTTGCTGAAATGATCCTTGGGTGGTCCCCTTTCAAAATTGTTAAAAAAATTAAATTTCATTAAAAACTCTGGTTGCTATGGCAACAAATAGAAAAAACTTAAAAAATCTTCTTGTCCGAAACCACAGGGCCTAGAGCTGAGATATTTGGCATGTAGCATTGTCTAATGGAACTCTACAAAGTTTGTTCAAATTATTCCCCTGGGGTCAAAATTGGCTCCGCCCCAGGGGTAACTTGATTTTACATAGATATATATAGGAAATTTAAAAAATCTTCTTGTCAAAAACTACAATGCCTAGAGCTTTGATATTTGGTGTGTAGCATAGTCTAGTGGACCTCTACCAAGTTTGTTCAAATTATGGCCCCAGGGTCAAAATTGGCCCTGCCCTGGGGTTTATTCTATTTTATATAGGAAAATTTGAAAAATCTTCTTCTCCGAAACCACAAGGCCTAGAGCTAAGATATTTGACATATGGCATTGTCTAGTGGTCATCTACCAAGTTTGTTCAAATTATTGTCCTAGGGTCAAAATTGGCCCCGCCCCGGGGTCACTTGATTTTACATAGACTTATGTAGGAAATTTAAAAAATCTTCTTGTCAAAAACTACAGTGCCTAGAGCTTTGATATTTGGTGTGTAGCATAGTCTAGTGGACCTCTACCAAGTTTGTTCAAATTATTGCCCTAGGGTCAAAATTGGCCCCACCCCAGGGGTCACTTGATTTATATAGACTTATATAGGAAAATTTAAAAAATCTTCTTCTCCGAAACTGCTAGACCTAGAGCTTAGATATTTTGTATGTGGCATTGTCTAGTGGACCTCTACCAAGTTTGTTCAAATTATGGCCCCGGGGTCAAAATTGGCCCTGCCCTGGGGTTTATTCTATTTTATATAGGAAAATTTGAAAAATCTTCTTCTCCTAAACCACAAGGCCTAGAGCTAAGATATTTGGTATGTAGCATTGTCTAGTGGACCTCTACCAAGTTTGTTCAAATTATTGCTTTAGGGTCAAAATTGGCCCCGTCCCGGGGGTCACTTGATTTATATAGACTTATATAGGAAAATTTTAAAAATCTTCTTCTCCGAAACTGCTAGACCTAGAGCTTAGATATTTTGTATGTGACATTATCTAGTGGACCTCTACCAAGTTTGTTCAAATTATGGCCCCGGGGTCAAAATTGGCCCTGCCCTGGGGTTTATTCTATTTTATATAGGAAAATTTGAAAAATCTTCTTCTCCTAAACCACAAGGCCTACAGCTAAGATATTTGGTATGTAGCATTGTCTAGTGGACCTCTACCAAGTTTGTTCAAATTATTGCTTTAGGGTCAAAATTGGCCCTGCCCCGGGGATCACTTGATTTATATAGGCTTATGTAGGAAAATTTAAAAAATCTTTTCCGAAACCACAAGGCCTAGAGTTAAGATATTTTGTATGTAGTATTGTCTAGCAGACCTCTTCCAAATTTGTTCATATTATGGCCCTAGGGTAAAAATTGGCCCTGACCTTAGGGTCACTTGATTTTACTTGGACTCGTGTAGAAATATTTTAACAATGTTCGTCTCCAAATGACCTTTTTTCCTGGTGAGCATTTATAGGGCCATCATGGCCCTCTTGTATAATGTGTATTTAGAAATTGGTCAGGTTATTTCTAAGCAACAATTTGCAGGTATCGAAAAAAATGAAAAAGCGTTATATTTCCCTTTGTAAAATGTAACAATAAATGTGTCAAGGCGGTATCTGGTGGTATTCATCACCTTTAGTGATATTTCAAGTTTTGTATTAAATATTACAGACTGAAATGATCATCTGAATACTTTGTATTTACTGCAATTAATGGTTGATAGATGGCTAATATATATAAAACTGAGATCTGTACATACTTACATTTAAGCTACCAACAAAGAAAGTGGATGAGATTTTGAATTATGATTTTTGTCAACTTCAAAGTAAACTTCAGAAAGGGGAGATAACTGCTACAGAAACTTTGACTGCTTATCAAGGAAAGGTAACCAGTATTGTACATAAACATTCATACAAATCCATACTTTAATTTCATTGATCACGTGATTGAAACTGGTTTTAAATTTACAATAAAGTCAGTGTTCACACTAGCCTGTACCAGGAAGGGGCCCTTTGGGCCCACAGACTTTCACCATGGGTGTCATTTTAAAAAATAGGGGGTCATGAAATAAAATCACACATGTGTTGTATTACTCAGACTCGGCCCTCCGATCCCACTGCTATTTTGAAACAAGTCAAATTTGCTTGAAGTTGAAAACATTAGCTTATTAATCAAAGAGTTATTTTATATGATCTGGAACCATTATAGATATTAATAATGGTTCCAAATGTGGTTATAGGAAGACATCATGTGTCTGTCAAACAACCAGAAACAAAATGTGTTTTTACCAGTGGAAATGCATAAAGAACACTTCATGACCAAGGCCTTTTCAAGGACTAGCCAGTTTTTAAAACATTCCTAGGCCAACCATTTATGTTTAAAATAGCGTTTTAAGGCTGAGCCCCCATCATTTTGACATTTATCATCAAAGCATTTTGATATTTTTATCGGCATTCTTTTCCATTGATGACAAATGCATGATGCATGCTTGCCATGTTAAATCTTTTTTTACATAACATTTTTAATCTGTGCAATATTATTATGTCTTAAATTATATCTCTACTTTCCTGTGTATGTTACATTTCAATAATTTTTATTTCATCATTAGCTAAAATATTCTTATTGACCTTGATTTTCTCATGGGCAGGTACTGGAAGAGAATGATAGACTTAATTTTTTGGTAGAGCCTGTTAAGGAAGCAGAGGTAATCATTATTTGCTTTATTCATATAATTACCATCAAACCTTGGATATCTACTGCAAATTTAGGTGTACAATAAAATATTGTTTGTTTCCCCTACCACAACCCATGTCGTTTAGGGTACGTAGGTAGGAAAGATATTTATTTTATCTATTTATTTTTTTTACAGAAGGAACATGCAACAATTTAGTTGACAATACTTTAAGGCATTTTTGCATATTTTTATGTTGACTTGGTCTTTTTCCTGTTCAACTGACTTAGATATCCATTTTAGTACTCAATATTGAATGACTTTGCTAATTTTGCCCCCAAAAGGGTAAAAATATGTTTTTCAGATTTCTCAATGATTTTTTGTTGAGCCCGCCTGTGGTGAGCTCGACTTAGTCGCCACAATGGCGGATGCGTGTCTGTACGTTAGTTAGTTAGTTAGTTAGTAAGTGAGTTAGTGAGTGAGTTAGTTAGTGAGTGAGCGAGCGATCGAGCGAGTGAGTGAGTGAGGATCCTTGTCCGGGCTGTATCTCCCTTATGCATTGACACTTTTTAGCTCACCAGAGCACGAATGTGCTCAGGGTGAGCTTTTGTGATCGCCCTGCGTCCATCGTGCGTCGTGCGTCGTTACGAATACGTGGCGTCCATGTTTACTTAAAACAACATCTCCTCCTACACCGCTATGCCAATTGCAACCAAACTTGGCTGGAATGATCCTTGGGTGGTCCCCTTTCAAAGTTGTTCAAAAAATTAAATTTCATTAAAAATTCTGGTTGCTATGGCAACAAATTGAAAAAACTTAAAAAATCTTCTTGTCTGAAACCACAGGGCCTAGAGCTCAGATATTTGGTATGTAGCATTGTCTAATGGAACTCTACAAAGATTGTTCAAATTATTCCCATAGGGTCAAAATTGGCTCCGCCCCGGGGGTAACTTGATTTTACATAGACTTATATAGGAAATTTAAAAAATCTTCTTGTCAAAAACTACAATGCCTAGAGCTTTGATATTTGGTGTGTAGCATAGTCTAGTGGACCTCTACCAAGTTTGTTCAAATTATTGCCCTAGGGTCAAAATTGGCCCCGCCCCGGGGGTCACTTGATTTATATAGACTTATATAGGAAAATTTAAAAAATCTTCTTCTCCGAAACCGTAAGGCCTAGAGCTTAGATATTTTGTATGTGGCATTGTCTAGTGGACCTCTACCAAGTTTGTTGAAATTATGGCCCCGGGGTCAAAATTGGCCCTGCCCTGGGGTTTATTCTATTTTATATAGGAAAATTTAAAAAATCTTCTTCTCCGAAACCACAAGGCCTAGAGCTAAGATATTTGGTATGTAGCATTGTCTAGTGGACCTCTACCAAGTTTGTTCAAATTATTGGCCTAGGGTCAAAATTGGCCCCGCCCTGAGGGTCACTTGATTTATATAGACTTATATAGGAAAATTTAAAAAATCTTCTTCTCCAAAACCACAAGGCCTAGAGCTAAGATATTTGGTATGTAGCATTATCTAGTGGACCTCTACCAAGTTTGTTCAAATAATTGCCCTAGGGTCAAAATTGGCCCTGCCCTGGGGTTTATTCTATTTTATATAGGAAAATTAAAAAAATCTTCTTCTCCGAAACCACAAGGCCTAGAGCTAAGATATTTGGTATGTAGCATTGTCTAGTGGACCTCTACCAAGTTTGTTCAAATTATTGCCCTAGGGTCAAAATTGGCCCCGCCCCGGGGGTCACTTGATTTATATAGACTTATATAGGAAAATTTAAAAAATCTTCTTCTCCGAAACCACAAGGCCTAGAGCTAAGATATTTGGTATGTAGCATTGTCTAGTGGACCTCTACCAAGTTTGTTCAAATTATGGCCCTAGGGTCAAAATTGGCCCCGCCCCGGGGATCACTGAGTTATATAGACTTATATAGGAAAATTTAAAAAATCTTCTGCTCCGAAACCGCAAGGCCTAGAGCTTAGATATTTTGTATGTGGCATTGTGTAGTGGACCTCTACCAAGTTTGTTCAAATTATGGCCCAGGGGTCAAAATTAGCCCTGCCCTGGGGTTTATTCTATTTTATATAGGAAAATTTTAAAAAATCTTCTCCGAAACCACAAGGCCTAGAGCTAAGATATTTGGTATCTAGCTTTGTCTAATGGACCTCTTTAAAATCTGTTTATATAATGGCCATGGCATAAAAAACGGCCCAGATGGGTCACTTGATCTTACTTAGACTCGTATAGAAAACTTCAACAATGTTAATCTCCAAATGACCTTTTCTCCTGGTGAGCATTTATAGGGCCATCATGGCCCTCTTGTTAAAATAACTTGGCATAATTGTTAAACACCATGAGACGGTGTGCAGTGCACAAAATCCAGGTCTCTAGCTCAAAGGTCAAGGTCACACTTAGAGGTCAAACATCAAAAATGAGCATTATAGACCTTGTCCCGGCTGTATCTCCCTTATGCAAGGATACTTTTTAAGATAACTTGGCATAATTTTTACACAGCATGAGGCGGTGTGCAGTGCACAAAATCCAGGTCTCTAGCTCAAAGGTCAAGGTCACACTTAGAGGTTAAACGTCAAAAACGAGCATTATAGACCTTGTCCGGGCTGTATCTCCCTTATGCATAGAAACTTTTTAAGATAACTTGGCATAATTGTAAAACACCATGAGGCAGTGTGCAGTGCGTAAGATCAAGGTCTCTAGCTGAAAGGTCAAGGTCACACTTAGAGGTCAAACATAAAACATAATCATTATACACCTTGTCAGGGCTGTGTCTCCCTTATGCATTGAATTATTTAAAAATGGCTTGCCATAATACAATGCGACCATGTGGCTTGGGCAACACCCAGATTTTTATAGGTCAAAGGTCAAGATTACACATTCGGTCAAAAATATTTTCCTTGTCTGGGCTGTAACTTCTGTTTGCATTCAAGGATTATTAAATAAATTGGTATAAAAGTTTACTTCAATGAAATGTTGTGTCATGAATATCACCCATACTTGTAGTTCAAAGGTCAAGATCACAAGCTGGCAAAACAGGGGCTCGACATGTTGCCCTTGGGCTTCTAGTTTCTTGTAGTGGCGATGATGGCGGGTATGTAGTGGGAGGGGAAACATACAATATTTCATTTTATGCCCTAGTGATGTTTTTGAGCAAAACTCAAAATAAAAGTATGCTGTGCATAAAGGCAATTTTTGTTGTATTTTCCTGTATTCACTACAGTGCACAGATTTCACTTAAATTGTCAGTGTAACGTACGAGGACATAAAGTCGTCGCGGTCGTATAGTCGTCAAGTATTTGAGATCTCGTTTTCTCTCTCTCGCGTGATTTCCAGAAGTCAGAGCAGCGGGTAAATTTGAAGGGTAAACATTTATTTATTTACTTAGACACAATATGCTATTAGCAGTGTATTACTCACACGATTGTTAACCAATATACCACACATACAAAACATATACACTTTCTCTAAACAGGCAATGGATAGGTTGTAAGTGACTACGTACAGGGCGAATATGGATTACGTCACACATGCCATGCGCTAGTAACGAACAATAACTCAGATGTTTTGATAAATAAATTTGCTGCATACATTATTTCCCTTTTAATTCAATAAAGTTATACAGTTCAATATGCACGAAGAGTAATGTAGATGACGAGTTTATGAACAACCTGACGACCTTATGTTAAATCCATTTTGCAGTCAAAATAAGGATAATCCATCAAAATATATTTCTATATTATCTTAAAATGAAATGCAGGTAGACATTCACCGTAAACCAATTTCAATAATTATAGGTCTTATTAGATCTATCAATCAGAGCATGCAAATTATGAGATAATCATTATTTTAAGGAATCCTGTAAGTGCCATATAAAATGTTGCGCATCGCGTATGGGGGCGACGTACGACATTTCACATGGCACTAACTAATATTTGTAATTGTTTATAGACATGGACAAGAAAAATAAAAGGCCAATAAAATTGCGACAATGGGCTGAAGACGCAATGACTTCAGCATATAATGCTGTTAAAAACGATAAAATGACCATATCAGCAGCTGCTAAAAAGTATGGTGTACCTAGAATGACATTGTCTGACCGAATTAATGGGAAAGTTAATGTAGGTTCAAAAATGGGTGTACAGACTGCCTTAAATTCTGAAGAAGAATCAGCTCTTTGCAGCTATATAGAATATATGTCTAACCGTGGATTCCCTCTGTCTATACAACAAGTCATAGGGTTTTCTTGGTGCATTGCAAAAGAGCGCGGTAGAGATCAAGTTTTCTGCAAGGTTGGGCCGTCCAGGAAGTGGTGGCGAGGTTTTAAGCAGAGGCACTCATCACTTGGTTTACGACGACCAGACGAGCTCGACAGGGGAAGGGCTGCATTCGGTAATGTTAATACATTACGAGAATACTTTGAGCTATTAAAAGAAACTCTGGAATGCAATTACCTCATGGACAAACCAGAGAGAATTTACAACTGCGACGAAGCCGCCTTGTATTTGAACAAATCAGCCGGACAAAAAGTAGTTGTTCCAACCCGCAACAAACACGCTCATTCTGTGTGTGTTGGCACTAGCAAACACATCTCCGTTCATAGCGATAGTGGTTTCATGGACCAAACTATTTACAACGAATGGTTTGAGAAAACCTTCCTGGTTCATGCAGTACCACAACGACCATTGCTGTTAATCCAGGACGGGGCTTCGTCGCATGTTAGTGTACAACTAGTACGATCTGCTATCGCTAATGACGTGATCTTACTATGTTTGCCTCCAAAGACAACCCATATTACTCAGCCATCAGACGTTGCAGTATACAGAAAAATGAAAATTGAAACTGCCAAATTTGTCAATCGGGCTAAAATGATCAAATCAGACTTTATCCAAAAAAAACGTAAGTGCTGTCTTTAAGTCTGTGTTCGAAAAAAGTTTCACCATGGACTGTATAGCTGAAGGATTTAGAAAATGTGGAATATATCCATTCAACCCAAATGCAATTGACAAAACACTTTTGTTACGTTCAGCATCAGGTGTCAATGTAGAATCAATAGATCTGGCAGTTCTCAGTGCCAATGTTACGAGTATACAAGATGTAAGTAGTGAATTGCCATCAGCCGATTCATCAATCAATATATCAGGTGTCGGTCTTGACAGTTCCACACAACCAGCTGATGATGATCCTTCTAACGTGACATTTGATGTATCATTCTCCGTTGATGATGATGGTATACTCACATTGATTCCTGAACCATCTGCATCTAACTCTGATGAAATGGGGAATCGTGATTCATTAAACAATGCTGTGGACTGTCCACCCGATCTTGCTTTGGCAGCGGTTGAGAGTTCATTCACGCCACGCAAAAGGAAGCGGTTTAATGAATTTTATAACTTCAACATTGATCCAAACGATCCTACATATACGACGTGGAAACGTTTTAAAGACAGATGTGAATTGTCAAGCGCACATTCTGAAGACAACGATCATTTAGCTCGCTCCTCATCTCTAGATTCTTGTTTGGTTGCTTCCTAGTTCCCTGAAGTGGTACCAACTCATCCAGGCAACGATGCTTGTTTTAAGTCCACATTAAATCATCCCCTTGTTAAAGCTGGGCTCATACCAGATGATTTAGTTAATGTCCTGGTGACGCCACAGATTACTCAGAAAGCAAGTAAAGGACTGGTGAAGAAAGCAAGGGTGCTAACAAGTGCAGACGTCCAACATGAATTGGAAGAGAAAGAAAGACGAAAAAAGGAAGAAGTAATTAAGAAAGAAGAACGAAAAATGGAAAGAGAACAAAAAAAGATTCAACGAGAATTGGAAATGAAAATAAAAAAAGAGAAGATACTTGAGCGGAAAGTTAATAGAGAAAAAATCAAGACAGAGAAAGAAAAACTGAAAAAGGAAAGGTCAAACTCAAGGAATAGTATAATGTCAACCAAGAAGAACACCAAAAAGGTATAAATTCTGCATACAAACGATATCATCATAGTTATATGATACAGTGAAATCACACACATTATAACATACGTCTTAAAGTTCCTCTTACGCACATATTGATGAATTCTTAACAAGTTTGTAAAAGTAAAATGTTTACACCATCAGCTCCGTGATATATACGTAAAATATTGCATTAATCGTAAGCAACAGATTCCAATCTTAAATTCGTTCTTGCAATTAATTATATTTACACTATGTACTCATATAAATTGTAGCTTGTTGAACTCACAAAATATAACTTAAACTAATTCTTATTTTCAGTCACCATGAAGATATTTGTCATCCAGAACATACAAGTAGTTGGAATGCATCACTACGGAAGAAGAAATATTGATATGTATGGCACGTACCATGTGTGTTTAGAACCAACAAATCCTCATGACAATAATGCTGTTGCTGTCTTTGACGGTCAGAGTAAAGTAGGAAAAGGGAATGTGCGAAAGCCTTGTCCGAAATTATAACACTGAACAGATCTAAATCAAAGTATTATCTCAGGCCGATTGAAAATTCTATTGTTAGATCGAGACGTATAGGCCCTGAACAAACTTGTACAATCGTGTTTAAATGTATAGAGGATCATACAGCTGAACTTTCTGAAGTTTCTTCCAAGCATTACAGTTCTGGTATTCATGTTAAATGTATGGACTTGTAAAATCTAGTTAAATTTGACCATCATGGTGATAAAGAATATTGTTTTGCTACAAGTTGTGTTTGCTAGACAATACTTATATATATGTTTCGTATTTGCTTGCTATTATTTTCACCGTTTTCTGAACTACCGTTTTTTCTATTAATTGAATAAAGTCATCGTTACATGTATATGTCATGAAATAGTATATTTGGGGTGTATAGATGAATGGTTGTTCGGCTTTTTTTAGTTCAGTGTTGTAATTTTTTAAAAATCCAATAAGATGACGACTTTCGGACCAAGCGACGACTTTATGACACATTAATAGACGACTTTATGTCACACCTTCCCAAAAGTCGTCAGTCGTGCCTATGGGTTCTAGAATGCTTCATATCATTTGAAATGAAGCATTGAGCAATATTGAAACTGTTTCATATACTAGAGTTGTCGTTCTTGATTCATTTAGTATCGGTTTAGTTTGTGTATTAGGTAATGGTGAAACTCAATAAAAGTATAACTGAGTCGACCTGACGACTTTATGTCCTCGTACGTTAGTATACATGCAGTCAAACCCTTGAACAAAGGCTACCCTTGGGAAAGACAAAATATTGCCTTTGTTGACAGATGACCTTTATCCAGAGGTCAGTTAGTTGTAAATTAACACTGTAGTTTTTCAAAGAATGACCTTTATTCACAGGGTGACTTTTTTTCGGAGCTGGCTGCAAACACAGGTTTGACTGTGTTATGATATATACATTTAAATAGTTTGGCATTTATTGTTCAATGTTTTCTGTTGTTGCATTGTATAGATAGAAATCGAGCAGTGAGTCGTGACGGAAGGTCATGGACTGTTCCATTCTTTAAAATAGGGATAAGTAATACAATGACCAAGTACATTACTAAACAACACCTTACATTTGTAGGCCACTGTTGGCCTCTTACATTTGTAGACCACTGTAAAAGGCCTAGCTACATGGTCCTGAAATCAGTGCGCCGCACTAGTAACATTATTAAACTGAATTGTGTTTTTCGTGTCCTTAATCTTGCCACTATTTTTTTCAAATAATGCATTGCTCGTGATTTCGGTGCATTTATGTTTTGAAAGGTATATATATCATATGCAATCAAAATCAAATTCTGTTCAAATAATGTTCCTAAGTATGTAGAGGATGTCATGTTATATAACTTAATATAATGAAGCAAAATATTAGATTCTGACAGTGGCAGATACTGCTAATGAACGCAGTAAGTGAAATTTCATGAAAAACATATGAAATTCAAATAAAATTTTGCAATAATAAAATGCCAAATATCAAATAAAAAAATGGAAAGGAAAAACGTTCACATGTGTTTCGAACCCATAGCATCTTGACAACCAGGCTTCAAAAGTAAAATGGTTGGCGCCTTTACCGATCGCGCTACGCACTTAGTCTCAGCTATGACGGTCAAATAACTGATATTTATATATTACTGATATTTATATACTACGGACACCAACGAAACGTTCCGAAAAGCCACTCACCCTACAAAATTGACATAGCTGATCTTTGATCATTCACAGGTCGTTGTCGGACTATACCATTCTTTCTATTTTTGATTTGATGATTTCTTCCAATGCCATGATTATACAACTCCTAAGATTATTGAAAAAGCCTGTAGAAAAGATCTAATGCTCATACCAACTAAAGCATTGAATTAACACACATTTTGAAATCCTGTGTCAATACATAAATTTATGCCAATTATTTCAGCAATTAGCAGCAGACTGTGATCAGAGTACTGTAAAAGATAAACCATTACATGGAATACCAATCAGCATTAAAGAAAATTACTTCATGAAGGTATGTTTAAGGTTCAGTAAAACCTTCATATAAACTTCACCTTTTGGTTCAAAGAAATATTATCTTAATTTTGAATCGGTATGATTATTAATATAAATAACTTGTATGATAATAAGTGGTATTATATTGTGGCAGTTGATTAGTGAAGTTAACAGGTGCTTGCAGAGTATGCATGGGGAAATTGTTGTTCATTAATTAAACAGGGATTGTAAAAAAAGTGCTAAACTGAAATAAATATGTAATAAAACTAATAATGACCACCAACTGTTATATATAAAGCTTACATGGTGTTTAAAAAGTGCATAATTCTGATACAAACAAAGGATGATATAGATTGTCCATTACAGGGATATCACAGCACTGGTGGTATGAGTAGATTATTGAAAAAAGGACCATCAGACGAGGATGGTGCACTTATCAAAGTGTTAAAACATCAAGGAGCTGTACCATTTGTTAGAACTAATATACCTCAGTCAATGATGACGTAAGTGACCATGTATATTTTATTATAAGTCCCTTTTAAAATCTGTTTAAAATTTTTAAGTGCTTGCTTTCCATTATCCTTGACTTGAAATGATCAAAACTGGGTCATAATGTTTGTATTGACAAAATCTTGCACGGGTTTGATAATGGGTCATTTGGGGTCAAAAACTAGGTCACTAGGTCAAATTGAAGGAAAACCTTGTAAACACTCTACAAGTTGCTGTTTTGATTGGATCTTCATGAAACTTTGTTGTAATGTTTATTTTTTAATGATATCTTGTACAAGATTGATAATGGGTCATCTTAGGTCGATAATTAGATCACCAGGCTAAGTCTTAGGAAAATGTTGTTAACATTTTAGATTTCACAGTTTTAATTGGATCTTCACAAATCATTGTCAAAATGTTTGTCTTAATGGTATGTAAGACAAGTTCGAATATATGGGTCATGATGGGTCAAAAACTAGGTCACCAGGTCAAACTTTAGGAAAACCATTTTAACACTGCAGATATCACATTTTGATTGGATCTTCACCAAACCTTGTCAGAATGTTTGTCTTAATGAAAGTATGAAGAGTTTGAACATGGGTTATTAAGGGTAAAAAACTAGGTCACCAGGTAAAATCTTAGGAAATTGTATATACACTGTACAAGTGTATATGTCACGGTTTTGATCAGGTCTTCACCATACCTTGTCAGAATGTTCGTTTTAATGATATATGGGACAAGTTTGAACATTGATAATCTGGAGTCAGAAACTAGGTCACCAGGTCAAATCACAGGAAACCTTGATATCTGTTGACATCATGACACTGTTTCAAAACAATGTTTTAATCAGTAAACAAAGATTGTCTTGTGAACGATATTGGGTCATATTGGCTCTCTTGTTCACTAGGCCGTGGCTTGACATATTCCAAATTTGTTTTAGTGTTAAAGCCCCAATAAGGCTTAAAATTGGTAATATTGGTAAAATTTTCTATCTACAAAGAATCTCAGAAGTTTGAGATATCAAAATAAATTTGGTCAAACCCAATTAGGGGTCAAATGAAAATAGAAATACCTTAAAGGACTTCTTCTCTTGAATCAATGCATGGACCATTACCAAACTTGGTATGTAGCATCCTTAGATTGTCCACTAGTCTTATCAAATAAATTTGCTAGAATGAATTTGTTCAGACCATAATAGGGACAATTAAAAAAATGGATGGATCACCAAATTCGAACTGGAGCATCCTTGGGTCATCACTAATATTCATTTATTCTGGTGATTGATGCAGGCCCTATCATGACCCTTTTGTTTCATTCCTTGTTTACAGGTTTGAATGTTCTAATCCTATTTATGGTTGTACGGTAAATCCACATAATCCAAAACGAGGTCCCGGTGGATCATCAGGTGGAGAAGGGGCCATTTTAGGGGCTGAAGCCTCTATTTTAGGCTGGGGAAGTGACATTGGTGGAAGTTTGAGGATTCCAAGTCATTTCTCTGGAGTATATTGTTTGAAGCCAACAGCTGGAAGACTTGGGTAAATATTTCTCTGTTTGTAGATTTACATGTTTATGTGAGAAAATATGAACACCCTTTGGGAGTAGCAAAATTATGTTGTTATTGAGAGGTTGTTGCTCTAGAGATGTTAAATTATTAATTAAACTGTGCAGTGTGAAATAATCATGCTGTTGTTGAAGGGAGGTCGTTGCTCAAGAGAGGGTCACTCTGGAGAGGTTGTACTGTATATGCTGTTGTTGAATGGAGGTTGTTGCTCAAGAGAGGGTCACTCTGGAGAGGTTGTTACTCAAGAGAGGGTCGCTCTGGAGAGGTTGTTACTCAAGAGAGGGTCGCTCTAGAGAGGTTGTTGCTCAAGAGAGGGTCACTCTAGAGAGGTTGTTGCTTAAGAGAGGGTCGCTCTGGAGAGGTTGTTACTCAAGAGAGGGTCGCTCTGGAGAGGTTGTTGCTCAAGAGAGGGTCACTCTAGAGAGGTTGTTGCTCAAGAAAGGGTCACTCTGGAGAGGTTGTTACTCAAGAGAGGGTCGCTCTAGAGAGGTTGTTACTCAAGAGAGGGTCACTCTAGAGAGGTTGTTGCTCAAGAGAGGGTCGCTCTGGAGAGGTTGTTACTCAAGAGAGGGTCGCTCTAGAGAGGTTGTTGCTCAAGAGAGGTTCGCTCTGGAGAGGTTGTTGCTCAAGAGAGGGTCACTCTGGAGAGGTTGTTGCTCAAGAGAGGTTCGCTCTGGAGAGGTTGTTGCTCAAGAGAGGGTCACTCTGGAGAGGTTGTTGTTCAAGAGAGGATCGCTCTAGAGAGGTTGTTGTTCAAGAGAGGGTTGCTCTAGAGAGGTTGTATTGTATTTGTCTCAACAGTGGTATGAACATCAAACATTTGAAACCATTGCAAGAAAACAATCAGATGTATTTAATATTTTGTTTGAAAAAGTCTTATGTCTTAACTTGTCAGTTGCTCGAAAATCATGGCCGGCCCAGATTGAAACAATATACACTTAGTGTATTAGCAAATTCTGTCAGTAGGGCTACCCAGTTTTAACCTGATTGAGGCTGAACAATGTATTGTAAATACTTTGCGATGTTACAAAATTAATGAAAATAGAAAAAAAACTTTTTAGCTATAAATTACAACTTGAGAGTGTTGTACTATTTGTTCAAATATTTTCACCATGATTATAAATAATTTCAGATGTAATTGTATTATGATTGCATTAAAATCATTAATGGTGAACAATAATAGGTTCACTACTCTTCAAGTTACTTAAATTAGACAATTGTTACATACTATCAGTACTACAAAAATGTATGTACTATATAAAATAACATAAAGTATATTACAGTTTGAAATCCAATGAAGATTTGGATGAAGGACTAGTCCAATCTCTCAGTAAGTACATTATAAATGTTATATATTTGTATATATTTGTATGTTATTTATGTATATATTTCTTCTGTTCTTTTATACTGTATGTTATTTATGTATATATTTGTACTATTCTTTTATGAAGGAAAATAATAGTTATTAGATAGGTGAATGTCGGTGTGCGGGTGAGCGTTCACATTTTCTTTAACTTTCACAAAATTATTGTCATCAAGTTCTTCTTGGTGTGTATGTAATAAAAGATACTCTTAGTGCACAAGTCCTCTGAAGGGTTCTGACCAAACTTTCATAGAATTATTGTCACCATGTTCTTTAGCACATATGTTCCAGGTTCTGTCAATTGATCATTATTGGTGGGGTTATGACCCTTTATTTATTTTTTTGCACCCATAAATACTCTTCTGTGTGCAACTCTACTTCTTAATTTTTCTAAAGGGATAAATATCTGGACAATGAAAACCTAGTTTTATGACAATTCCTGTCACTTGTTTTACCATAATGTTAACTTGAAAATGGTAATTTTTTTACTTGTCCTCAGCATTCAGCATGTGTAGCTTTATTTGCAGACTAAAAAATGTTGAACTTTATATCTGCAACATCAGCAACAATGTTTATGTGTTTATATGATTATTTTCATTTCACTATTAAAATGTAGAAAAAAAATTGATTTTATCTGACAGTAAATCCGACACCTGGTCCTATGGCACGGGATGTTGATACTCTGGTAGAAAGCATGAAAGCTGTCTTATGTCCCTATTATTTTGAACTGGACCCAGAAGTTCCTCCTCTACCATTTAACACCAAGGTTTGTTGTATAATTGTTTCACATGTATGAATTCTATTGTCATATACTGATAAGTCAATATAGTTTACTATGAACATTAACCCATAATTTGTTTAACAAGACACTTACTCTTAAATATAAATTATCTCCAAAAAGTATGAAATTTATCACTCTTCATAGTTTCTCATACCAGACAAATACATTTGTAGTGGTACTGAGTAAGTGATTGGCAACTGCCTTCAAGTACTGAAAAAATAGCAAACATTTCTTTTCGCAAAAGATTGATTTTATATTGGGTCTGATCTCTGAGTTTAAATCTAATTTCGGACTTTAAGATCTAATTTTAATGTATACTAAATGTATTTTCATCTACTGTCATATTTAGCTTCAGCTTTTATTCCCGTATGTAATTCTGTATTGTTTCTTGCGACTATTTTATTTCAACAAATATCCTTTCACTGACTACAAGTAATCCGGAATGTGATATCTAATTATCTTGGTCTCCTTGTTTTATTTTGATAGATATATGAATCTAAAAAACCATTACGTATTGGATACTATTGTAATGATGGATATATATCATGTATACCTGGAGTAGAAAGGGGCCTCAATGATGCTGTTCAAGCCCTGAGAAATAAGGGTCACGAGGTAATTTGTAGTTCTGCCAAATATAATCCACTGTATTTAATTAAATTTCTATGATATGTGCATATCAGTTATAGTTATTATTTAAGCTGTTTATACAGTTAGTGTACAATGACTACCTGAACCGTTGATAGGTGTCAACTAATAGTTAACATAATTATATCACTGGTTTGGGGTTCCTCGAAAGTATCTCACTAATGAGCAAAAGTTTGCTTTAAAGTATGCAATGGATGTGTCAATGGATCATCTCAAAGACTATGGTTTTATAGTGTGACTCACTCCACCAATGTGATGTTATTTTATAGTATGACTCACTCCACCAATGTGATGTTATTTTATAGTATGGCTCACTCCATCAATGTGATGTTATTTTATAGTATGGCTCACTCCACCAATGTGATGTTATTTTATAGTATGACTCACTCCACCAATGTGATGTTATTTTATAGTATGGCTCACTCCATCAATGTGATGTTATTTTATAGTATGGCTCACTCCATCAATGTGATGTTATTTTATAGTATGGCGCACTCCATCAATGTGATGTTATTTTATAGTATGACTCACTCCACCAATGTGATGTTATTTTATAGTATGGCTCACTCCATCAATGTGATGTTATTTTATAGTATGACTCACTCCACCAATGTGATGTTATTTTATAGTATGACTCACTCCATCAATGTGATGTTATTTTATAGTATGGCTCACTCCATCAATGTGATGTTATTTTATAGTATGGCTCACTCCATCAATGTGATGTTATTTTATAGTATGACTCACTCCACCAATGTGATGTTATTTTATAGTATGGCTCACTCCATCAATGTGATGTTATTTTATAGTATGACTCACTCCACCAATGTGATGTTATTTTATAGTATGGCTCACTCCATCAATGTGATGTTATTTTATAGTATGACTCACTCCACCAATGTGATGTTATTTTATAGTATGACTCACTCCACCAATGTGATGTTATTTTATAGTATGGCTCACTCCATCAATGTGATGTTATTTTATAGTATGACTCACTCCACCAATGTGATGTTATTTTATAGTATGGCTCACTCCATCAATGTGATGTTATTTAATAGTATGACTCACTCCACCAATGTGATGTTATTTTATAGTATGGCACACTCCATCAATGTGATGTTATTTTATAGTATGACTCACTCCACCAATGTGATGTTATTTTATAGTATGGCTCACTCCATCAATGTGATGTTATTTTATAGTATGACTCACTCTACCAATGTGATGTTATTTTATAGTATGGCTCACTCCATCAATGTGATGTTATTTAATAGTATGACTCACTCCACCAATGTGATGTTATTTTATAGTATGGCACACTCCATCAATGTGATGTTATTTTATAGTATGACTCACTCCACCAATGTGATGTTATTTTATAGTATGACTCACTCCACCAATGTGATGTTATTTTATAGTATGACTCACTCTACCAATGTGATGTTATTTTATAGTATGACTCACTCTACCAATGTAATATTATTTTATAGTATGACTCACTCCAAGAACGACTTAATGTTACTTAGATGTTTAGTTTTCTTTTCTAAAAATGATAAAGTAATTAATGAAGTATTATCAGAGCTGCTGAAAACGTTTAGTTTTCTCCTCATATTTATACCCCCGCAAACGAAGTTTGAGAGGGGGTATATTGGAGTCACTCTGTCGGTCTGTCCGTCCGCATAAAGTTTGTGGAGCGAACTACTTCCACATTTTTTAATCTATTGCAATGAAACTTGGAATATGTTATCACCATGAAGTGTAGATGTGCAAGATACAATTTTCATGCCCAGCGATTCACTCATTGCAGAGTTATGTCCCCCTGAACTTAGCTGTATAGTGTAATATTGCAGTATTAGTGTCAAAGCGGCGGCGGGGGTATTAGTCACCTCTGTGACAGCTCTAGTTCAATAATGTTTATTTTCAGTTGGTAGAGTTTCAAGTGCCAGATGTTACAAAGATGTTTGTTGAATTATTCTGTAAAGTTTGTTTTGGTGATGGAACAGAGCATGTTCAGGAAATGTTGTAAGTCTTATGGCCTGAAGTATAACATACATAATGTACATCTCATGTGTCAAATTCACATACTTCATTGGGGGAAATGTCAGTATATTAACCCTTACTTATATTAATTGATTTATACATTTATTTAATTGGATGATTGTAGCATTGTCATCTGTCAATAATAATCAATTTGCTACTGTAAATTGATCTATTTTCAGCAATGAAGATATAATAGATCCAACAATTACATTGTTAGTGATGGTGTATCGTCTTCCGAAATTTCTGCAGACTTTTCTTGCTTATGTAGCAAGTTTGGTAAGCAATGTAAGTATGATGTGTTATGATCTTAAAAGTCGGGCCTGCTAAACGACCTAAGCTGTTAACATTCAAGTAGTTAATTTCAAATCAAGCAAGAGTAATTCTTCACCAAACTTGGTCAGAAGTTGCATCTAGTTGATATCTAGATCAAGATCGAATATGGGTCATGCCGGGTCTAAAACTGGGTCAAAGTGTCACTAAATGCATTTTAAACATTCAACATGTTGTCCGGACTCTAGTTCAAATAGTATTCATCCGATCTTCACCCAACTTGGTCAGTAGTTGCATCTAGATGTTATATAGGTCAAGTTCGAATATTGGTTATGTCGGGTCAAAAACTAGGTCATATGGTCACTTAGTGCATTTTCAACATTCAACACAATATACTGACTCTTATTCAAATAGTGTACATCAGATCTTCACCAAACTTGGTCAGAAGTTGCATCTACATGATATCTAGGTCAACTTTCAATATGGATTATTTAGGGTAAAAAACTGGTTCACAGGGTCATTAAATGCGTTTTAAACTTTCAGCATAATGTCCGGACTCTAATTCAAATAGTATTCATCCGATCTTCACCAAACTTGTTAACAGTTTGAACTAATTTAAACAGTTTTATTCGGATCCTCACCAAACTTGATTGAAATGTTTATTGGCATGAAATGTCATTCAAATTTGATAAGCAGCCCGACCGTCTCTGGCTTTTCTGAGTTATGCCCTTTGATACATTGAAAATTGACCAAAAATGCAGTGTCCACCCTCTAAGTCAACCAATTATCAATCAATCTTCCTCAAACTTATTGAAAATGTTTATGGGCACAAGATCTTGGCAAGTTATGCCCCTTGGTACAGTGTCTACTCTCTAAGTTGACCGATTACCAATCGATCTTCACCAAACTGTATAAATATATTTCTGGGCACAAGATTATTGGTCAAGTTTGATAACCAGCATAATTGCCCCAAGCACTTGTCAGTTATGCCTCTTGATACATTGAAAATTGACTAAAAATGAAGTGTGCTGGAAGTGTTTATATTTCTAAGATCACAAGGCTGTCTGGATTTCAATGAAAAATGTGAATGGTGCTACATGTCATATTTATAAAATGTTGCTTATTTTAAAAAAGATATATAATTTGCCACTCGTGGTATCTCCAACCTTTAGACGGACGTATTTTGTGAAATTTTGCACTCTTGTGATAATATATATTAATGCTTTGCTTACAGGACAGTTTAGCTGTTAAACAAACGAAGGCTATGCAAGGTGTAGGGTAAGTTCTGTTTTAAGTTCTTGAGTTTGTTTCCTCTCACCACTGGGCTACTCTAAGTCTGATTACAGATCTGTTTCAATCATTTAAAATATATATTCATCTCCAACAGGAACTCTACATATTACTGAGTCTCTATTACTCCACTTATCTTGGATAGTATGGGACAAACAGGTTGTTTTTTCAAGATTTACATTTTTATTGAGTGTGCTTTTTATCTTTGTTCCAGTTCTGTATCTGAGTGGTGGGAACTCACTGGCAGTATTTTAGAATTCAGGAAATCCTTTTTAAAACAATGGAAAGATCAACAACTAGATGCTATTGTATGTCCAACAATGCCTTATGTTGCTCCCCCAACTGGTGCTGCCAAATTCTTACTTGGTAATCATCTTTTCTGAATGTTTTTGTTTTGTGTGAGGTTAAGTCATGATTTAGGTTAAAGCAGCATATGAGATATTTGTTACTCCTGTGACAAAAACTATAGTTATATAATGAAATTGCTCTGTTGTGCCTATAAAGTCACGCTCGTAAGCCAGAAAATGTGAAATGAGTGCATAAATGAAAATTATTCTTGTAGTTTGACTCAAAATAATGAACCCATATTTGACCTGTTGGTAGAAAATGAGCACATTAAATTTGTATTTCTATTGTTTGATCAATTGTATTACATAATTATAATGATTAACCATTTAGTATGTCTTTGCCACAAAATCATATCATACTGTAAATGGCCAAAGGCAATTTATCATTTCTGTTTATGCCAATAAACTTTGAACTTGAACTTGATTATACATCTGTAAGTTGATCTATCCGACTAAAAGATTAATCTTGAATATGATGGGAATATTGCTATCATTCAGATATCATTCTTGATATGCCTGATATTTAGTGTTAATCTTCAGTACACTGTGTTTATATTGTAGCTGGGGTAACTTATACCACTTTGTATAATGTGTTAAACTTCCCATCTGGAAGTGTTCCAGTTACCATGGTAACAGCTGTTGATGAAACAAAAATGAAAGATTACCCGTGTGAAAAGGGCATAGAGAAATTCATTAAAAAGGTATTTCATCTTCTTTCTAATTTGATTGAAGTAGTGTTAAAGTTGTTCCATCTTACATACGTCATGATAAACATCATTTCAACAGTACTTTTTATTCTATTTCAAGCATTCGGGTAGATTATCGGGAATATATCAGTGAGAAATCATTAGGTATATCTCTCTAATCATCCAGTGAGGGATAACAAAATCCTGCTGAAATTACTTTATTCCCCCATTGGTAGGCTTAATACGGAGAGGTCTTATTGTCTCCCATTTACAAATCATACACTTTGTCTTTCTTTTTGTTGGCAAGGAAACCTATAGCTCAGCTCTTATGACATTGCTTTAGTACTTTTGACAGCTGACAGACAATCAGACACCAATTATGTAAGACTGTATCTCTCTTATTTAGTATTAGAGGGGGAATTAGAAGAAAACTCAATACAAAAGAGTTGTCGGCAATACAAGTAAAAAAGTTGGCCAATACCACCACAATACGGGATTATGTATTCCCATTGGTTAAAAACTTGGCACAATATGGAAGTATGAAATGCTAGATTTTCATTGGTTGTTGAAACTCACTACAATACTAGTGAAGGCATAAGAAAAGAAACTAATGGCTGCCATTTTTTTCATTCAACCTGCCAAAATGAGCAGCAATTCTTAAATCAGACTTTTTTAAAAAGTGAAATGAAATATATATTTGATAATTCTTAATGAAATACTTAATAATTAGGAAAATTCACATGGGCCGAGTTACTTATCCAAGGTTTGCTGTATTGGCTTGAGCCCGTTATGAATGTTCCTAATTAATAACATTATAGTATCTTGTATATATCAGACTGTATCATTTTTTATATTTTCAGTTTTTCAGTGCAGGCACTGGAGGGTTGCCTGTCTCTGTACAGTGTGTTTGTTTACCATATCAGGAAGAATTAGTACTTAGAGTAATGAAGGAAGTAGAGACAGGTGTGAAGGAATTGAAAAGATAATATGTCTAATATTTGGAGGAAATTTTCTTGTTTCAAAATATCACATCACTAGGGGACATTGTATCCGTACAAATGTCAAGTGTCGCAAATTAATTTGTTAGACAAGTGATTTCCAAACCAGGGGAGTTAACTCTTTCATAATAACTTATTCGATGTTTGAGGTTGTTTTTACAAATAATGTCAATTTATAAATAATTCTTTAATAGCATTAAGAAAAACTTTCTCCATTTTATACAGATATAATTTAGGTGCTATTGCATTTAAGTTGAAATGAAATCAAGCAGATAAACTTGTTCAATCAAATGAAACCTATTTCTTTATGTAAGTTCCTTCAACATTGTTGTAAGTTTAATATTAGCATTTGTCAATCATTCAAAGCATTTTCTACCTCACCAAGCAAAATTACGGTAAATGTGTGGATTTGTCAAAATATCTTTAGTTGCTTACTTTATCTATACTCTGTAGTGGTAACAAATTTGTCCATGATATATTGTATATATTAGTAAGTTTGTGTATTTGTGTTCCTTATTTACCTCAGTGAGTATATTGTAAGTTTTCATTATGTAGTTTAGAAGTGGCAGTACATTATGATGCAGAGGTGCCGTTACAAGGGGTTATGCTGTATTTTGGGGCAGATGCTTTGTTTTATGATTGTTTTTGTTGTCTTGGGTACATGTATATCTACATAATATATAAACTATAAAGCCTTGGGTATATGTATATCTATGTAATATATAAACTATACAGTCTTGGGTACATGTATATCTATGTAATATATAAACTATACAGTCTTGGGTACATGTATATCTATGTAATACATAAACTATAAAGCCTTGGGTATATGTATATCTACATAATATATAAACCATAAAGCCTTGGGTATATGTATATCTACATAATATATAAACTATAAAGCCTTGGGTACATGTATATCTATGTAATATATAAACTATAAAGCCTTGGGTACATGTATATCTACATAATATATAAACTATAAAGCCTTGGGTATATGTATATCTACATAATATATAAACTATAAAGCCTTGGGTATATGTATATCTACATAATATATAAACTATAAAGTCTTGGGTACATGTATATCTACATAATATATAAACTATAAAGCCTTGGGTATATGTATATCTACATAATATATAAATTATAAAGCCTTGGGTATATGTATATCTATGTAATATATAAACTATAAAGCCTTGGGTATATGTATATCTATGTAATATATAAACTATACAGTCTTGGGTACATGTATATCCATGTAATATATAAACTATACAGTCTTGGGTACATGTATATCTACATACTATATAAACTATAAAGCCTTGGGTACATGTATATCTACATAATATATAAACTATAAAGCCTTGGGTACATGTATATCTATGTAATATATAAACTATACAGTCTTGGGTGCATGTATATCTACATAATATACTAGTATAAACTATAATGTCTTGGGTACATGTAAATCTATGTAAGGTAATTATAAACTACATGTATAAAGTATTGGGGGTCTTTTTTTACTCGTACGAGGGACGTTCTAAAAGTAATGTGTATTGTGTAATATCTTAAAAAGAACCGACTTTAATGGTCAAAATAACTTTCCATCCTCTCAAAGTATTTCCCGTTGTTAGAAATACAAAACTTCAGTCCGTGAATACATTTCTGAAATGCTTCACGGATGGCTGATTTGGATGTACCTCAAAAACACTGACAAACAGATGAGCCAAGGGCTTGTCTGGAGTGATATCGACGACCAGATAAGAACTTTTTTCAGTTTTTGAAAACGGAAAAAGTCACAGGGAGCAAGATCTGGTGAGTACGGTGTGTGCGACAAGCCGGTTACCCTCTCCGACCTCAGAAACTGGTTTACAATGCCAGATGAATGTGCTGGAGCATTATCATGGAGTATGCAAACATATTGAAAGCCGTCAACTGCACGTCGGTTTGATAATATATCTTGAGCTTTCTAAATACAACATCACGGTAATACCAACATGTGCCACGTTTGCCATTAGGCATAGAAATTTGTTTGGCTATTCCTTCGCATGAGAAGAATATGGTATAGATGGCCTTCTTTGCTCATTGCCCGTTTGACAACTACAGGCCGTTTTCTGCGTTTGATAAGCCATATCTTGTTTCCAGTTTTCCTAACTGTCTTGATATAATGAACCCAAGTCGCATTACCAGTATTGATGTTTGTAAATTGTGTATTGTTGAAATTTGGAAACTTTTTGAGCAATTGTTTTGCCGTTTGTACGCGTACCCTTTTTGACCATCTGTCAATAGAGGGGGTATCCATATGACATTAATATTTCGTACTTCATAAATACTCTTCAGAATGAAATTTTCTCTCGATAGTGAAATGCCAACAGCTTTGGCAAGATCGCGAATCGTATATCTGCTCTCCCTTTCAATTATTGTCCTGGCTTTGGAGACATTAGTTCATCCTGTTGCAGTCACCGGTCGTCCTGAGATTGCAGAATCTTTAACTGTCCCCGTGCAAGTAACAAAACTCTTTTTCCAACTACCACCTGTCACATAAGATACCTTAAGGGACCCATAAACTTACCCCAATAAGTTAAAAATTTGCGTCAATGAATGACCGAGTTTTCTACGAAGTTTTATGTAAGCTCAAATTTCTTTAAAAAATCCCAACATGCTTTCCAACCATTTTTTCGACAGTAGTCAACGAATGGCTCTCTTCAAATAAAGATTTTTGACTATTTTGTGTTGAACTTAATATTCATTTATATACCATTGTAAAGGTATTGAATAGAGCTATCCAGATGTATCAATATTAGTGTTATGGTACAATACACAATACATATCGAACATCCCTCGTATATTGTATTTGGATTAACAATGCACTACAAGTATAGTTATTGGTATGTGTATGGTTTATTAAAACGTCTATTTGTATTACATACTTTTTATGAAATTCACAATATCTATGATCACCCTTCACTTCGTTATAACACTTCATCTTTACAGCTGACTTTTAAGAAACCCATTATTCTTCATGGTTTATATTTGTAAATTTGATATCAATAAATATTTATTGGAAAAAAGGTATTTCTTTGTGTCATTTACTCATATGTCTGGATGTGAATTAAAAAAGTGATTGTGGTATTATTATTTTATACATAACTATTTGTATGTTAAGACCAATATTAATTTTGTCCCGGGTGTATGTCAGTGTACTTTCCCTCACAGTGTTAATGATTCAAAGATTATAATTCTTCCATAAAATGAACACCCATTATGTGTGAAGAAATTCCCAATGTCCATGCTCTGTTTGCCTTCTGCAGAATAAAACTACATCATGTAACATTGAAAATTAGCTAATAAAAATGTTTCCTCTGAATTTGAACAGTTGAGACAGACCAACAAGCAAAGTTACAGCAGATCAGTTTTCCGCAGCTCCATGATGTGTTGACAGTCTCACGTGTATTCAGGTTCAGGTTTGTGAAGAGCTGTTCTAGTTATCAGTAAAAGCCACAAGTTTCACAGACTCCACAATGATTTTTCTATCTGATTTTGTAATGGAAACATGTGTTTAGTTTTAATGTAATCACTTCTTATAAAATGAAGGGAGTTTCTAGATTTTGAAAGAAAACTAAATCCTGATGTCGACTCCATTATAGTAATGATATTCCTTCGCTAACTAGTACTATCATCAACAGAGACATTTCTAGCGATACGCCCGTGTGTAACATTATCTTGAAAAGCGGCCAAAATGGCATCTAAGTTGAAAGCTAAGGAGGTTAAACCTTAATTGTGACTACTCTAAAGGTTCAGATCAATTTACATAGCGATATTAAGTCAATTTAACATTCAACCGTAGATCTGTACGATTGCATCATCCATGACGTAAATACTAGTACACATAAATGTATTTGTAACCAAGGAACCCCGCACCCATCCCCTTGTGTGCGTAACATTCATTCAAAGGTGCCTAAGCCCCCTTGGGTGATCCACATACCGTAAAGAGAGAAACAAAATACTGCTTTATTGTTAATACGATAGCAATAACAACACTATTTGAACTGTCGCGCATATATTTCTATGTTGAACAGAAACTATAAAATACAACATCGTTCTATCTTTCCCGTGTCATCCAATGACATTGTCTTCCTTGATCAGTTACTATATTAGGCTATATATGAATCAAACAGATAAATAAGGGTTAGCTTTGAAAAAATCCCAAAACTTCAAGATTTTATTTCATTATTAGCTTGTCTGTTTTCGAAGAAAAAGTCGAGCTATTGTGATCACTGCGGCGCCTGTGTCGTGTAAAAAAACCTTTAATGTACATGTAGCTCATAACTCAGAAATTATAAGAGGTAGCAACATGAAACTTCATAGGTGGGTAGATCTCTGAGGTGGTTAACTACGGAATCCTGTTAGTGCCATGTCGTCCGTCGCCCCACAAACGCAACGCACGACAACGCGATGCGACAACGCGATATGACAACCCGATACGACGGACGACAATGCCATACGATATTTGTCAAAATGTCGTGATGTTGAGTGGCCTATTTTGGCACGATTTATTACAATGTCGTATCGCATTGTCGAGCGTTGTCGCATCGCGTTGTCGCATCGCGTTGTCGAATTGTCGTGTCCTGCATTCCAGCGACATGCGACGCACGACAACGCGATACGACGCTCGACAATGCGACACGACGCTCGACAATGCGATACGACATTCGTCCAAATGTCGTATCGTGTTGTCGCATTGTCGTATCGCGTTGTTGCATTGTCGTATCGCGTTGTCGTGCGTCGCGTTTGTGGGGCGATGGACGACATTCGACATGGCACTAACAGGATTCCGTAGTTAATAGACGAGCGTTGGCACTGTTCTCGGCGCTCTTGTTGAATACTTATCTTGTGCATTACTTGCTGTATAATCTTTAGTTATGTCGAGGTAGAAAGGTAAACTACTCTAGAGCAGAGTATTGATTTTGGAACAAACCTGCATCGTTCACGTCTGATTCAGGTGTATACCCAGCCAGCATCACTATGTCGGCCCGACGGCGGCTAAAGAGCGGAATATCGACAATATTTGTCAACGTCAATCCTACATAGGGCCGACGTAGGTGAATTTTATAAAAAGTGTGTATTACACTTGGTGTTAACTTATTTAAGTTCAAACCTATTCTGTAAACATGAATATGTATAATATAAATGATAAACACGATGAATCTGACTCTTTACATTCGTTCAAATCTCAATGTCTAGTAGATGTCGGATTGATGTAGGGCCGATGTAGACGAATGTATTTTGTCATTAATGAGTTAACTGTTTTTACATAATCAATGAGGCGAATGAAAGAAGTGAAGAAGCAAAACGTTAATTTTGCATTATAATGTAAGTATTCATTTACATTTTGAAATTTTCGATAACTTGTAACAAGATTTAAGTATCTAGGTCAACCGCCTGCATTAGTCATTTAGTGCTGACCGCCATATTTGAATTTCTTGAACTAGTGTCAGCAGCAGGTCGGATAGATTTCATGAAAATAACAAGTTTTGTTGCAAGAAACATGTCTGTGAGTTTGGAAAATTACTTTAAAAGGCAAACATCAACAACAGCGGGTGGATATTGACAGTAAAGTAATTATCTTGGGAACTTATTTTAGCTTGTTGTTTTATTGTCATATGTTTTCGCGACTGTCTATAACAAAAGAAAATATCTCGTTACTAATTTCATGTTTATGCAGAATATCTACATTCAAGGAATTTTATGTTATTCATTTGATTTCATTGTTTTACCATAATGGTTTATTTACACCAAAGACCAATGACCAGTATGTACTCAGTTTAATAATTAAATTCAAAAAAAAATATTTCTAAATCTTTGTGTAAAATTACTCTTATTTCCATTTGTCTCTTGTTTTAGCTCCAGACCAGCAGATTTGTACAACTAAACAGTATAAAAAAGATGAAGCAGAATTGCTTTTTAAAGTACAGAAAGTGCACTAAGTTGCTAAATAATATATTAAACATGATTGATTGGAGAAAATTATGCACTTAGAGGATTCAAGGAATTACAACTTTTATTAAAGGACAGGTATGTGGGGCTTGTATGGTAAATTTATATCAATTAGACATTGAACTTTCAACTGCTCATATTAATTTATTCTGTATAAATAATGAATGCATAAATAATTATTCTAAAAAGTTCTAATTATAAATAATATTTTGAAATAATATATATTGATGGAAATAAGATCTACCTATAGACTCTATTATATAGGAGTATTATACAAGTATAATTTACTATAAATCATGTCACTGTTCTGTTAATGTTGTTAATTTTTTAGTATGACTAGATACCATAGATTGTTATAAGGTACATGTTTGAAATACAATGAATATGTTGTTTTTGAATTTGATTTTATATTTTACAGGTCAACTGTCAGGGAAGGATAGCAAAGACACAGCATGGCATACACATGTATTTAGTAGTTAGTCGCCAGAGAGTGTGTCGGACTATACAATGGTTACGTTGCAAGTTGGCAATATACTAGTAACATTCATTGTAAGTTACAAATGTAATTATCATCACATATATATCATATATATAAATATATCTTGTACAATGTATACCACAATTAGATATTCAAGATTTTAAGCTTGATTACTCTTAGTTGCTGTGTGATATATTGTAATTTGTAAATTGGCTTGGATATTCACCAGCCCGATCAGCTTAGTTGGTAGAGCATCTGACTTGCAAGCAAGAGATCGCGGGTTCGAGCCATGCATCGGGTACATTATTTTCCTCTTCCTATTACAGTTGATGCCGTTAGTATGAGACTAGCCTCTAAATCCTTTTTTTTTAATAAAAAGGAAGGCGCAATGTGGCGGTGTGATACATAATAGTAATACATTGTATTTATGAATTGGATGGGATATTCACCAGCCCGATTAGCTCAGTCGGTAGAGTATCTGACTTGCAAGCAGAAGGTGGCGGGTTTGAGTCCTCGCATTGGGTACATTATTTTCCTCCTATTACAGCAGTATGATTTGGCTAATTGCATTAGTTAAAGGAAATGAATTGTGCTTATTGTATGTTTTTGAATACTGTGTTATCAATTTATTGATTTATTATATTGTAGCTGAAGCTGTACAAAGGACAATTCAAAGTGTTTAGGAAGCTGATGTTAAGGTGGTGTTGAGACAGAGCCTATGTAGTATGTACCAACAGTGACGAGGGATAGTGGAAAAAGAAGCGATAAATAATATTAATCTACTATAAACAATTACATGAATGACCAATATGAACTTTTATAGTGTTTTTAAGTTTTTGGTTAAGACTTTTGGAAGATATATACAGTGTACTTTTAATTTGTTAGCATTAGTAATTTTGTATTTGTTTATGTATGAGTATGATTAATTGTGTGAATAATTAAATTTAGAAGTGCCAAATAGTACAATATCACTGACCACATTCATATTTTAAACATAGGATTTCCAGAGTAATGAAAATCTAAGTTATATATTGATTTCTTATTGTATTTTTCATTCTTCATGTATCTGGGTTTCATTTTAGCTTAATTGTCATAACATGAAATACATTAGATAGTGGAAACATAGCTAGAATTTGAATATATTTTTTATCATAATGGGTCTGGGACTCTATTCCAGTTCATACCCTATGAACTTTCAAGAGCTACATTAAGACTCATGTATATCATTTTTCTACTGTTATATTTTGCCCCATAATTTAACAATTAAGCACTTATTGTTGTTTTTTTAAAGAAAGAGAGCAATATTAATCTATCCTTAGTATTAAACCTTAAATTTTACTTTGAAATTATTTCTATTTCATGGAAGGAGTGTCTGGATTTGGAATACTAATCTGGAGCCCAGTACCATAATTAAGATCACCATGTACATGATCACCATGATGTTGATTAAATAAATATAGAAAATACTCTATTTATTTTGTTATCTAATGAAAGATGACCTGTTAGAAATTAACAAATATATGAAATAACTTGTAGTAGCTTTGTAACCAAACTCTCTCACTCGGGCTAGTTTGATTGTTTCCTCACATGACAGCAGACTATGATCCATGTATGAACAAGTATGAGTTTATACAATATTTATCTTACTAGCTTCTGTTCGCATTAGGTCTGTACCAGTATTTTAGGGGTCATTAAAGTGATTCCTGGAATATCGGCAGAACATCGGATAAATGTCGGGGAAATCCTGTCGGGCCGACATCGAGCCGCGTTGCAAATTCGAGGCGGGTCGATGTCGGAACGATCAAGATGCCGATGTAGGGCCAACATTGATGGCAATATCGGCTTGATGTCGGGCCGACGTAGTGATGCTGGCTGGGTAACTACTACAGTATATTTAGTGTAACAACATTTAGCTGGAATAACACGAAGTGAGAAGAAGGTGAGTGTTTTAATTCCTGAACGTTCAATTCTCATTTTAACTCGTTCTAACTCATCAATCTTTAAACATGTATTAAGCTTGTCATCAAAATGAGATCTGGTGCACCGCATGTTGACACAAAGGCTGAGTTTTATGCTGAATAGATTATAATTGATATTGTATACAAGTATTAGGAGGTAGAATTTAGAGAGATAGAGATATGAACGTTTTCATTCCATTAGTGGATACTTTAAACGTATCAACATCAACGCCAGAAAGACCCTTGAGTATAAATGTATCTTCTATATCATTTAAAAGCATTGAAAATGAAAACAATGTAATAATTTCCCTTGCCTTATTCCAAGTTTGAACAATTTTGTCAATAAACTATCTGTAGAAAGTTCAGTCATTTTGAAGTCTATAAACACACAAAACAAGTGCTTACCAGAATTCAAAACACAATTCCAATTTTATGAAATGATACAATCAAAGTGCTGAAAGTACTCGTGGAAACTGAATTTACATGGATTTGCTCTGCAACAACAGGGCCCTCATTTGACGTTTTTTGTTTTGTTTTTTGCTTAAATGATTCATATTAAGTTATTAACCTTTGATTAATAGTATATTAATGTATGTTGTATATTTAAATACAGCCATTTTAAGCTGAAAAGGCTTATTGCAGGGTTACACGGCAGTTGAAAAAGATCCCCTGAAATTCCCCTTTTTCCTCAAAATGACGCAAAATTCCCCTACCTGAGGGCCCCGGGCCCCTTCCCCTAAAGTGCAGCTAGGGCCCTGATTGTAAGTTTACATATTTATCTAGACGTCTGTGATGTGGAAACTACTGGTTTTAAAACAGCTCTATTTCAAAGACCCATGATGCGAGCACTATTTATCAGCAATGCTAATCTAATGCGTAGTATTTGTTATATAGCGGTGTGGTATATTGTATTATAAATTGGCTGGGAGATTCACCGATTAGCTCAGTTGATAAAGCATCTGACATGCAAGCAGGATGTCGCGGGTTCGAGCCCCGCATTGGGTACATTATTTTCCTCCTTCTATCACATTTGGTGCAGCGTGTGACTAACCTTGGAATCCTAGAGCTAGGGTGAAGCAAATGGCTGGATTGATTTAAAGAGCCTGTGGTTGTCGCGATTAATTTACTTTGAATGAAAAGAAAGGAGGAATTTAGCGGTGTGGTAAATTGTATTATAAATTGACTGGGATATTCACCAGCCGATCAGCTCAGTTGTTATAGCATCTGACTTGCAAGCAGGAGGTCGCAGGTTTGAGTCCTGCATCGGTACATTATTTTCCTCCTATTACCAGTACAGTTAATCAAATGAAAAGAATTTGGGATACTTCGTACCATGCAGACCTCGTACCAAAATACTTCGTGTCACTTATACCTTAATGGTGACTTCATACCACATATATGCATTGCTTATGAACAGAAATTGTCAGAATGTAAACTTTTTTAAGCAAGTTCAACAAAATCATACATCAGACCAGCCTTATATTTTAAACTCTACCAGTATCAGTGGTACTATAACTGAACTATTTCTTCCGTCATTTTATCAAACTG
The DNA here is from genome assembly GCA_964023205.1 of Lutraria lutraria. NCBI lineage: Eukaryota > Metazoa > Mollusca > Bivalvia > Venerida > Mactridae > Lutraria > Lutraria lutraria. The sequence continues at coordinate 12,060,813 of OZ026848.1, read as the reverse complement.
TCCATCACTAAAGAGCTTTTTGTTTACTTTTTTGGGGAGTAACATTCAATTTTGCTTTCTTTGGTGCTGCAGTCAACAGCGATGGCGAAGGAAATACCGTTTCTTCATTTGGAATTGTAGGAGTTGAAATGTCAATATCACTTGAAATATCCTCTGAAAATATACATAATATCCAATTATCCATCAACATTATTTTCATTTCTCAGCTATGGGATTTATATCATAATTTTGTAATTCTTTTGCAAATTAGGGACCAAAATGAGGCCCTATGCATATGAAAAAATAAGAAAAATATGAGAAATGAAAATAATGTTTATGTATGATTTTGATGATTTTATCACAAAAACAACATTTTCATTGTCAAAATTAGCAACTTAATAAGGCATAATGTTTTGTTTAAAATGAAGTGCCCGGTCTCATTCTAAAAACACAGCACTGCTGAGTTAAAATCATTAAAATCAACAAATTGAAAATATAAAAGGCTATCAGTAAAAAAATGTTTGAAATCACTTTTTACAAAAGAGGTCCCTTCTCCACTTGCGTTACGCTTTTTAGGTTTGTGTAACCACAGCCTTGAGGTAGATTTCCTTTTTTTCTACATCAGAAAAGAAGAGAAAAAAACATAAATATTAATGATATCAATAAAAGTACCGTGTCTGTTGATCAAAATTAGTCCGGTGCCAGAAAATTCAATGAAACGTGAAAATCATAAATAGTCCGTTCCTTCATAAATTATGGATCGTTAATACATTGATTATATGATATATGAAAGACGTATACGTTTAAGTAAAACACATTGGCAACGTACTATACATATATTTTAGAGCATTAAATATGTATGAAGTCTGAAAAATCGGTGTATTTTCATAGTAATTTCAGGTAAATGTTGATGCGCCCGGCTTTCACTTTCACTGAGGAACTTCAGATTTTTTCTTGATGTAAATGTTACCCTTGTCTCAATTAACCCTTTTTATTTTACTTCATATGTACTTTATGTCCATGTCTAGCTGTATTATGTATTGTATCTGTTATATAGTGTGTATTGTATCTGCCTAACTGTATACCAGTAAGGGGGATACCGGTTAGTTGTTTATTGTACGGATCAGCGAATGAATGCGAGTATGGTTGATTGAAAGTTGTGAATTGGTATGAGAGATGTTCACTAATATTCTCGTGCACTTAGTCCCATCATGCACTATAATCCTCTTCCCGCCAAAATGAACCCTTGCCAGGTTTAAACACTCTTTAGTTCGTTCTTTTTGAGTCTAGACCGTTTCACAACTCGTCTATATATTATCTTCATCGCATTATTGAAATATAACAATTTACATTGTTATATTTATACACTGATCCTGGCTCTCTATTACTATTTCTTCATCACCATCATCTGAATACATATTATCGGAATCAAACAATCTGTTTGTGTTTTATATCTAAACCCCTGTAACAAATGGCTCCCCGACGAGGATTGGTGTGAGGATACATACATAGAGCCAGGACAGCTGTACATAACGTGAACCACGGCGCCGTGAGGTATACCTACATCGAGTGGAAACACCCTGTGATAATAAGTTTATGTTCAAAATAAATTTTGATTTTAATTGAATTGGTTAAATAATTTCCAAATCTACCAATGACCCATAAATAAGCAAACTTCTAGCTAAATAATTAATTAACAGATCATTCATAGTCAGAGTCAAAATACATTTATTCACAACTGCAAGTAAGTCAAATGTTCATTTTGACCAAATACTTACGATATTTAACCATGTTATATTAATTAAACCCTTTTAAAAGAAAATTACAAGCTATTTCCGTGAACGAATATTCTATTTTTGCTAGTTTTCTATTTTTTGAAATGTACGAGTTTTCTGTCTTATGTATACATATATGTAGTGCGTGTTTTTTCCTTCAAATCATCACAAATAAACTTCTGCTCCGACCAAGACTGTATCAGGGTACATAAAATTGAAAATTCTACGATATTTAACCATGTTATATAAATTAAACCCTTTAAAAAGAAAATTACAAGCTATTTCCGTGAACGAACATGCTATTTTTGCTAGTTTTCTATTTTTGACATGTACGAGTTTTCTCCCTTATGTATACATATCTGTAGTGCGTAAGTGTTTTTTCCTTCAAAACATCACAAATAAACTTCTTTTCCGACCAAAACTGCACCATTGTTCTTAAAATTGAAAAAAATACAATATTTAACCATGTTATATTAATAAAACCCTTAGAAAAGACAAATTACAAGCTATTTCCGTGACTGAATGCTATTTTTGCAAAAATAGCTATTTTTGGTTTTTGGATACACCGGTGATCGCGGGGTACCAGCGGTACAGCGAGCTAGTGGATTTTGTTCGGCATAGGCCTATCGTGAATTTTTTTTCTTATTCTATCATCTATTTTTGTGTGATCACATAACTTTCTTTCGAAAGCTTTACAGACTTTCGATATATATTTTTTCACATTCTTATTTCATCTGGAGGATTATCATCTTTCTTCAAGATTCATCAGAGTTTATTTAGTGAACGGTGTGTAAACTTGTGTATTGTTTGGACTGTGTGACTGTGAGTACTGTTTATTTTTGTGTTTCATGTTTATTCTTTAGTTATTATGTAAATACATCATTGTCTGAGAGGCTCTAAAACATTATTTTCACGTCTATTCTTCTTTATTCTTCTTTATTTTATTATCAGCTGTTTCCCGTTGTCATACAGTTAGGCATTTTGCAGTTACAGTACTGTGTAACCTGTAAAATTGCTGCCTTGTTATTTTTTTTGTATCAGTGATATTCAAATTTATATTGATTTAGTCATAATTAGTCTTACATCTGTAAATTTTTGGTTGTATTTTGCAACATAAAGATTGCAAACATACTATTAAAGCATTAGGGATCTTATTTCTTGTCTTTAGCACAATACTAACATGTCTGCATCTTGCAACTTGCTAACATCACATAATTTCTGTTCCGGCAACATCAGAGTCAAGTGAAGATCATAGGTGAGTCATTGTTTGAGTGATTGATATTTATTGTATTTATTTATATATGTACATGTATGTGGTTGTCCTATGTGTATTTATGTTGCCCTATTTTTGCTTGCCAGCGTTACCTGCCCATGTATGAATTATGTATTCGAATTTCATAATTGTATAATTGTTTAGGCCATTTATTTACTGTAGTACATACTAAGCGTTTGCATCATAGTGGATTAGCCTGTTGAACTGGAGTGGTGTAGTCTCAGTTTATACTGTAGGAATTTCCTGTAATTGTTTTCAGCAGTTAATTTTTTTTGATAATTCAGTAGATTGAAGGTTCTATATTCCTGGACAGTAGTATTTATTGTTTTCGAGTAGTGAGTTGAAGAACTGTTGCATTGTGTACATTTTGTAGTTGTGTATTATTGTGTGCTGTGGAGTGAATCATTGAGTCTACAGTGTATTGGGGTTAAATTGACCTGGATTGGAATGTAAACTTTCCCACGGTATTTTGACCTAGTTTGTGGATTGAGTGATACTGTAGAGCACTTGATTTGTGTGATCTGTATTTTTGGGATACTGTACAAGTTGTGAATTAGTGGTTGTGAATTGCTTTGTATGGGATTCTAGCTATTTTGATTTGTTCGTACATTGTAGTTATATAGATTTGTAGTTTAAATTTCAGTTTATTTACATCTAAATTGATATTTACTGGTAACTGAAATTTTGTTTTTTTGGGGGGGAGATTAGCGATACTTACACGCGTTCAGGTTTCGTTGAGTTGAAAATATCGCGTACGGTTTGTTGTTTGATATTTACATATATTTACAATTCATATCATGTCCAACACAGAGCAAAATGCTTCAGTGTCTGATAAGACTGATATGAAGGATGTACTTCAGTACATTCAAGACCACTTTAATCTTATCCCTAACAATCGGCCACCTAGTAACCCCCCTCCTGACACACCCAAACCCCCTCTAGTTAATCTTTTACAGGGAATTCGACAGCAGGCAGCGAGAGTGACAGCCCCTGGACCATATATGGCTACCCCCGGACACCAGGCTATTCCTAGACTGCCCACACCAGTGATGACTTCCACGCCCATGACCCATTATGGTTCAGTAGCCATGGCCGCCCCACCCTCTCTACCCAAAATCCCTTGCTTCTCAGGTGATGAGCCCCTCCCCAAGGGTGAAGTCCCATATTCCGTGTGGAGATATGAGATACAGTGCCTTCTTTCTCATCCAGACTTTCATGAGGCACATATCTTGCAAGTAATACGTGGTTCATTGAGAGGAACTGCTCGCATTATGATAATTCCTCTTGGTCAGATAGCCAAAGTGGATGACATACTGGCCAAATTGGATGTCATGTTTGCGGAGGCATCCTCTAAGGAGGACCTTATGATGCTATTTTTCAATAGTAAGCAGACTACTTCTGAATCTGTCACTTCCTATGCCTGTCGGTTAGAAACTCTTCTTCAATCTATTATTGATAAAGGCCAACTACCAGGCTTAGCCAGAAATGACCTTCTTAGGCATAAGTTTTGGACTGGTCTAGCATCTGATATGCTTAGGTTGCAAACCAGGCATAAGTATGATTCTGTGTCGGATTACAATTTACTTTTAAGAGAGATCCGCAAGGTACAGAAGGAAATTTCTGTTGTTTCCTGTCCACCTCAGTTTATATCTTCAGCCCCTACTGTCGCCCCTACTACTATTAGTAAAACTGTGAAGCATACCCCTGTTGCTGCAGATTCTACTACTGATGTGAAACTTACTGTTCTAGAAACTAAGATGGAATCTAGGCTTTCCTCTATGGAATCTAAGCTGTCTTCTTTGGAAGAAATGCTTAAAAGCTTCTGCTCTGGGAATGTTTCCCAGAATGAATTCAATGCTCCTTCTGGATTCAGAGGCAGGGGTAGGGGTCGAGGTAGGTTCGGCTACCAAAACTCAGCTAATAACAATTCGTTAAACTAGATACCCCCTCTGTTGTGGGCGGAACAGAGGACGGTAAAGATCTAGGCCCTGAGAATAATGTGCCATTGCTGGACCGTCTTGTTGGGTCAGCCAATGAACATTCTGTTAGTATAAATGGAATCAAATTTAATTGTCTACTGGATTCTGGATCCATGGTGACCACTATCAGTTACTCATCATTTCTTTCCTTGAATCCTTCTGTTCCTTTGAAATCTCTGGATTCATTAGGTCTCAATCTGTCTGTGGCTGATGGTTCCAGAATGAAGTACTCTGGTTACATAGAGGTTAACATTTCTGTACCAATTTTTTCTACTTTTGATCTGGATATTCCTGTGTTAGTCATACCTGACAATGAATTTAATAAATCTTGTCCTGTTATCATTGGTACAAATGTATTGCGTCGATGCAAAACATTCTTAGATATTATTCCTGAAGATGGTGTTATTCCTCAGGAGTGGCAGTTAGCTATGGATAGCTTGACTTCACATACTTACCCTGTGAAGGTTTGTAGCAAGAAATCCATTTCTGTACCACCATATGAGAGTGTTACCATCAATGGTATGGTCAGAAATATGGATTCTTCTGTATCAAGTGTTGTTACTGAATCTCCTGAATCGTTTCAGGGTTATACCGTTTGTCCACGTGTGGTTAAACTGCACAATACTACCTCTTCCAAAATCCCTGTCCGCATTTGTAATATGACGGCCAAAACAATAACAATTAAGCCAAAGTCAGAAATATGTTATGTCTCTGAGGCTAAAGTTATTGATGATATATCTTCTTATATTACCCAGGAACAGTCGCCTGAACCCCCTATTAAAGATATCTCTGTGGATACATCCAACCTTACTCCAGAACAAACTCTTAGTTTCTTTCAAGTTCTGGGTAACTGGAAGAGTATATTTTGTTCTTCCACCAAGGATATTGGCACAACAGATTTGGCCAAACACCACATTGTTTTGGAAGACGAAACCCCTTTTAAGGAACCGTATCGTCTGATTCCCCCAGCCCTTTATGAGGAAGTCCGTCAACATATAAGGGAAATGTTGGACGCGGGTGTCATTAGGGAATCAGAGTCTCCCTACTCCTCCAATGTTGTTTTAGTACGTAAGTCGTCTGGTGCTCTACGCTTTTGCATAGACTGGCGCAAGCTAAACAACAAGACTCGTAAAGATGCCTATATGTTACCTAGGTTCGATGACACCATAGACGTCCTATCAGGGTCAAAATTCTACAGCAAGATAGATCTTCATTCTGCCTATTGGCAAATTGAGGTTGCTGAAGAAGATAAACCCTATACAGCTTTCTCCGCTGGTCAGGGGCTTGGTTTTTATGAATGGAATAAAATGGGTTTCGGCCTTACCAATGCCCCTGCCACATTCCAACGTATGATGGAGAAGTGCATGGGGGATATGCATCTCCGTGAATGTCTTATCTTTTTAGATGAAATTTTAATCTTCTCTTCTACTTTTGAAGAACATATTTCCAGGTTGGAATCAGTATTCCAGAGATTATCTGACCACAACTTAAAGGTTAAACCTTCTAAATGTGAATTTTTTCAATCTTCTGTCAATTACCTTGGCCATATTGTTTCGGCTGATGGTATAGCCACAGACCCAGAGAAAATCTCTGCAGTTGGAGATTGGCCTGTCCCATTTAATGTTAAAACCCTCAGACAGTTTTTAGGGTTTAGTGGGTACTATCGGAAGTTTGTCCCGAATTACGCCCAAATCGTGAAACCTTTAAACGACTTACTTCAAGGTCATGGACTCAATCAGAAGGCTAAAAAGTCCAAGAAAAAGCTCAAAACCCCTGCTAAATGGGTTTGGTCTGAAGCCCAACAGTCCGCCTTTGACTTGATTAAGTCTAAATTGACCTCGTCACCCATTTTAGGCTATGCTGATTACTCTTTGCCATTTGTTTTGCATACTGATGCAAGTTGTTCTGGTCTGGGAGCAGTGTTGCTACAGATCCAGGAGGGCAGGGAAAAGGTAATAGCCTATGCTAGTCGTGGTTTACGACCCAGTGAGCGTAACTACCCCGCCCATAAACTGGAGTTCTTAGCCCTGAAGTGGAGTGTGACTGACAAGTTTCATGACTACCTCTATGGTCATGAATTCAGAGTCATCACTGACAACAACCCACTTACCTATGTGACCACCACTGCTAAGCTGGATGCTACACAGCATAGGTGGATTGCTGAGTTGTCTAACTACGATTTCACGTTGGAATATCGTAGTGGGAAACTCAATGCTGATGCTGATGGATTGTCTCGTCGCCACATGTTCCAGGATGAGCTCAAGGCCCTTTTTCAAGGAGCCATTATTTGTGCTCCATTGGCCAGTATCATCTCAGAAACTGCTGCCCCTCAGATGGCCACTGAGGAGAGGTTGGTTTCTGAGGCTATGGCTAAAATTGATTGGGTTCAGGAGCAAGGTGGTGACGTGGACATAGCTCGAGTTGTTGACCTCCTCAATAGCGGTTCTCTGAAGGGGGGGAAGAATACCTCTACAGAGTCCCCAACGGTACAGAAATATGTCAGAGAGTCCAAACGTCTCTTTGTTGATAATGACATTCTGTACCGAACCGCTATCTTGGATGGCCAACCAGTGAAGCAGTTGGTGATCCCATCGTCACATAGGCGTATTGCCATTCAAGGTGTGCATGAGGATGCTGGACACCAGGGGAAGGAAAAAACCTTATGGCTGGCCAAACAACGTTTTTACTGGCCTGGTCTTGAAAAGGATATTACAGGCTGGGTAGAACAGTGCGGCCGGTGCATTAGGAGGAAATCCCCAGTCACTAAGCCCTTCGCAGAGTTGGTTCCGATTTCTACTACCCGACCCATGGAATTGGTGTCAATAGACTTTTTGAAGCTAGAACCAAGTAAAGTCGGTATTGAGAATATTCTCGTAATAGTGGACCACTTCACTAGGTTTGCACAAGCTATTCCTTGTCGCAACCAGACCGCAGCTACCACAGCTAAGGCCCTTTACGAAGGATATTTTCGGTACTACGGGTTCCCTGAGCAACTGCACAGTGATCAAGGTCGCAACTTTTTAAGTTGTACCATTAAGGAGCTGTGTAGGATAGCCGGCATCAGAAAGTCTAGGACAACACCATACCATCCCATGGGGAATGGTCAGGCGGAAAGGTGGAACCAGACTCTGTTAAAAATGCTGGGTACACTTGAAACGCACCAGAAGGCTGACTGGAAATCCTACATCGCCCCCCTGGTCCAGGCATATAATGCCACCAAGAATGACACTACTGGCTTCGCCCCACACTATCTTATGTTTGGTTGGCACCCCCGGCTTCCTGTTGATGCATATTTGGGAACTGATCCTTCAGAGGAACAGTCAGGTTCACCCTCCACATATGCATCAAAACTCCAACAGCGCCTGCAGTTTGCCTATCGCAAGGCCGCTGAGGAAGCTGGGAAGAGTTCTGCCAGGCATAAAGTTCTGTATGATGGTCATGTCAAACACTCTGGTCTCAGGGTAGGTGACCGGGTGCTGGTCCGGAAAGTTGGGCTGAAAGGAACCCACAAGCTTGCAGACAAGTGGGAACAGGCAATTTCCATTGTCCTGTCTATGCCCAATCCGGATGTTCCGGTTTACAAAGTCTGCGAGGAAGGAAAACGGGGGCCAGTTAGGACCCTACACCGGAACATGTTGTTGCCATATCCATACAATTCAGTTGTTGAGGATCCCGTTAGACCCACTGTTGGGGGAAGATCTCGCAAGAGACCGCCCTCAGAACCCAGCAGTGCGGTTACTAACAACCCTCTTATGGATGGCCACAGCACCAGTACTCTGTCAAGTACTTCTGACTCAGAATCATCAGAAGATGACAGACCAGGTGTTTACATACCTCCACCCCTCAGAAACAGGTACCAACCTGTACCTATCGTTGAGTCCTTGGAATCTAATGGGCGACCTTCTGCGTTGGAAGAGATCAGGTCTTCACAGACTATGAGATCCCCCCTTCCAACCCGAAGTGTCAATACTCCTTCTTCTCATACAACGCTGCCTGTAACAGAGGTGCTCAACCCTAGTAGGGAAGTCAGTAATGTTACTGAGGCTGTATCCCCACCTCTAGTGAGTCAGCGTCCAGTTAGAAGAAGAGTGGCCCCAGATAGGTATGGGGAATGGGTTACCCCTGTTTCTGCAACTGCCACAGAACATCCTGAAATATATGTATAGATTTGTATCATTCTGTCCCTAGTACTTTCCTAAGGCGACTGTTCCGAAGTCCTTTCCCATGCAGTTTTACTGTACTGTTCCAAAGCCCTTTCCCATGCAGTTTTACTGTACTGTTCCAAAGCCCTTTTCCATGCAGTTTTACTGTACTGTTCTGAAGTCCTTTTCCATGCAGTTTTACTGTACTGTTCCGATGTCCTTCCCCAGGCAGTTCTACTGTACTGTTTCCATGTCCTTTATTATGTAGTTCCTGTACCACCCTTCTTTTTTTGTTTTCAGTCCTATCAAGTGTTATAGTACCGGTATCTCACTGTAATAATGTTTTTATATTTTATGCAGTCATGTTGAATTGCGGTTCTACTGTGTTGCGGTTTCACTGTACTGTATAAGTTTCAGTTTTTAATTTGTTTTATACATGTAGTTGTTTTCTGGTTCTCTCAGGGAGGTTAATTTGGTAATTTATTCCTTTACAGGAATTTGTGTAATTTCAGTGTAACCTTTTCTTTGGAGTCTAGTTGTAATTCTATATGAATTACATGGTGGCGAAGTATAAAACATGGCGCCCCTCTAGGTTTTAGTGTAAATTTAAAGGAAAACATGGCCCCCCCTATCAACTTTTTTGTTTCTTATTGGATATTAATAATTTTGATATCATATTAAAGCTAACGTTCTGTAGTTTTAGAATATGTAATTAGATATAGAAATCCGTATTGTTTTTATGCATTTATTCTTGGTTAAAGATAGGTAAAAAATCTATTTCTTTATCACAAAATTTGGTGTTCGGAAAACATGGCCCCCCATCTTAACTTTTTTATTTCGTAATATATTTTTTTAAGATTAATACTATTGGAAACCTTAAGCTCTCTAGTTTTCATAACCGTAAACAAACTTAAATTTGAATTAGTAAAACGTTTTTTATCGCGAGTTGAATTCGACTCATATATTTATTTTTTTTATCGCCCGTAAAATTTGGTTCGGAAAACATGGCCCCCCATCTTATCTTTTTTATTTGTTAACATACATTTTTTAAATCTACATGAGTAAAAAGGTATTGTAATCTAGTTTTTATAAATGTAAAGATATTGAAAATTGATGGAGTAAAACGTGATTTACAACGAGTTAAAGTAGACGCATTTTTTTTCACGGGCCCGATAATCGGCTATGTGATATTATAAGCAGGTACAGTACATTAATTGATAGTATACGTATTACAGTAACTGCTATAGAAAATTAGCGGCCATACCAGATATAGTTAAATGATGGTTGAAGCTCATCATATTTTAGATAATTATTTCTTATATACATGTTCAACAAACAACTTAAATGTCATGAATACGAAGCTTAATTAGCATTACTATTGTTTAACAAAAATGACAATTTGTCAATGTATTTGCTTTGATCCTGATAATTAACATTATTATCACATGTTTAAAGTGAAAGTTTGCTATTTATAATTGCAATTTAATTGTATCTAAGGTCACAATTTCATAATTAAGATATGATGATCATTGTAATCACAGTTTGGTGAACGGAATGCCTTTGATCATGATAATGAGTAATAATAGTAGATTTGAAATTAGCAAAACAGAACAAATAATTTATTATCCACAGATAACATAAAATAGTACTTAGAACTTAAGTTGTTCGAATAAAAAATATTAAAAATAGTGTTTTTCTTTGTTTTACTGTCATATGTAATGTGTCTTCGTATGACTGGTTTCGATATTGACTTATCATAAAGTAATCATTTTGTGGAAAAAATCATAACGTTTAACTATGTGTCATATAATCTATCTAATCAGTCCATAGTTTTTAAGGATATAGATATATGAGTACTTTCCAGTTTAGTTTACAAAATCCACAACTTTTGGTATATTCATTTTGTTTAGACGATTTTGGTATGTATATGTAAATAAACAGTTTTATCAGACTTTCTCTTACGTTTGCAAGACTATAAAACTAGTAACTGGATTTAGATGGTTTTCAATGATATTAATCTTGTCAAATAGTTGTTTTATGTTTCTTGTCTCTTATAATTCTAGACAGAATGACCACATTTTTTTTAAATTAAAATATATATATGATACGATATTATATTTTTTATTTAATGTGGATGAGACCTAAAAACAATTAAAGAACAGAACATATCGTTAAACCTGTAAAGAAAAAAAACTTTCCAATGTACTCAATTGATAATCCCATTAACGCATGTGATTGCTTGTATATGCATGCTATTGTCAAATCAATTATACAGTCACAGGATAATCCTATTACGGTAGCTGAATGCTTGTTTATTGCATAAGTGTGACACTTGATAACATGCCGATTCTGATTGACAGATCTGATAATTTTACCATATATAAGTTCAAATGACTTTTCCGCATATGAAATTAGTGTTGTGTGTGATAATTAAACTCATATTAAAAACAAAGACCTATACATACATAAAAAAAAATAAATGTATGAGTCGAATTCAACTCGCGATAAAAAACGTTTTACAGTTTTACAGTTATGAAAACTAGAGAGCTTAAGGTTTCCAACAGTATTAATCTTAAAAACATACATTACGAAATAAAAAAGTTAAGATGGGGGGCCATGTTTTCCGAACACCAAATTTTGTGATAAAAAAATAGATTTTTTACCTATCTTTAACCAAGAATAAATGCATAAAAACAATACGGATTTCTATATTTAATTACATATTCTAAAACTAAAGAACGTTAGCTTTAATATGATACCAAAATTATTAATATCCATTGAGAAACAAAAAAGTTGATAGGGGGGGCCATGTTTTCTTTTAATTTTACACTAAAACCTAGAGGGGCGCCATGTTTTATACCTGCCCTTACATGGTGAAGTTGATAGTAATTCCATATTGTGATAATTATGGAGTTATTGTAGTTAGGCCACTTTTTCTGTGATTTCCTAGACTGAGGAAATTATGGCGTTTGTAGTTTTAATTATGGTGAAGTTGTAATTTTTAGTTTAATATACCTGTAGTATATTAAAACAAGATTGGTAGTGTAATTTTTATATGACAGTAAGCTTGCATATTTGTGAAATGTCAGGAGCCATTTCCTTAAAGGGAGGGAATGTGTTACCCTTGTCTCAATTAACCCTTTTTATTTTACTTCATATGTCCTTTATGTCCATGTCTAGCTGTATTATGTATTGTATCTGTTATATAGTGTGTATTGTATCTGCCTAACTGTATACCAGTAAGGGGGATACCGGTTAGTTGTTTATTGTACGGATCAGCGAATGAATGCGAGTATGGTTGATTGAAAGTTGTGAATTGGTATGAGAGATGTTCACTAATATTCTCGTGCACTTAGTCCCATCATGCACTATAATCCTCTTCCCGCCAAAATGAACCCTTGCCAGGTTTAAACACTCTTTAGTTCGTTCTTTTTTAGTCTAGACCGTTTCACAACTCGTCTATATATTATCTTCATCGCATTATTGAAATATAACAATTTACCTTGTTATATTTATACGCTGATCCTGGCTCTCTATTACTATTTCTTCATCACCATCATCTGAATACATATTATCGGAATCAAACAATCTGTTTGTGTTTTATATCTAAACCCCTGTAACATAAAGAATAAATTTACAAGTAGAAATAGATCAGGACATTGGTTGTATGGAAAGAAAACACGTGTAAAAGTTCCGTGGTGAAAGACATTTAAAATTCTTACGTGTTTTTAAGCCGTAATCCGTCGGAATCAGGATGTGTGTCCATTGTTTTTGACACATTAATCAATAAAAGTCCTTTGCTCGATCAAAAATAGTCCGGGACGCTGATTTGATCCAAAAAAGTCCGAGCCGGTTAACCTTGAGAAAGCACTTTTTTGGTTTCGTCTTATTTATACATGTATAAAGTTTTTAAAAGAGCAGACAATGAGAACAAAAGTTTGTTTCTGGCTTCCCGACCGACCCTAATCTTTACCCACGACCATAGCTTCTTATTAGGGTCCGAGGAACAGTACATCCACTTTCTCACTTTTTTACATTTCCGCACGTTTTCAAGAACTAAAAGAATCCCGACCTACCTACCTACCCTGTTTTTAATGAGCATGTAACCGAGAATAAACAATTTTACGCCTGATTTAATTGTTGTCATTAGATACGCCTCTCAAAGAATAGTTTTGCAACATAAATCTGCCACTAAATATGTGTACAACCTTCATATCACAGCATGACTTTGTTATATCAATCAATATATCATCGTGATAGTTTATCTTTTGTTTACTATTTAATGTTCATAACTTAAAAATATTGCATATTGTGTCGCTATTCATTATGTAAAATTATTTAATTTATTTTCAGACTATTGCCTCTGAAAGTAACTTACGTCCGTTCATATTTACGGACAGTAACATAATATGATGGATATTGAGAAGAAAATCAGCCCAGCTAACAATCATCCGAGATTTAAAACAGCTTTGTTATGGTTTTCACTATTTGCATTTCTGTCCCTTTTGGTTGGCTTTGTCACACCTGGTTGGTTATGCGCTACCGTGAAGATGCTGGCTGAATCCGAGTCTACAGAGCCAGTACTTGTTTATCAAAACTATGGCTTGTGGTACATGACACAGTGTGATCTTTTCTATAACGGAGATGTCTGTGACACCAGGTAATGTAATCATGAAATCCATCTTAGTAAACCACAGGACATGAACAACTTTTGTCACGTGATCACAAAAGGAAACGCAGGTTGTTGATTTACTATAGAAAACACGCCCTATCCGGTAATATTTCTTATATTTCCCTGGAATCATTTATAATCTACGGAAAACACCTAGCCTATGACATAATACATACATTTCCCTTTATTTTGACATATTACGATAGTTTCTTCTATTTTTGTAGTTGCTTAGATCATTTCGAAACAAAATTAAGAATTGCATTGCAAAGGAAGTTTGTTTTTGCTTTGTTTTTACGTTTGATGGAGAATGTCATGATTATGCAAGAAATTAAGTGTATCGGAGGCTTAATTTGGGTTTGATTTCTTTCATTAAAATATCAAATTATTGTTAAATGCATAGGTTATGTCATATATCGATATGTTTAAAGTGACAAACGCCGGTTGGTCGATGCAAACAGAGTTTCGTTCAGTTGAAAAATGGCAAACGCCGGTTGGACAATTTTCTTATCAATAAATTTGTCCATTTCAAGATGGCACGGAAAAAGACTCCCTCTGTCGGCTAGAAAAGAACAACTGTGCGCTACAGAAATTGCTAAGTTGTAGTGTCATGTCACTACAGTTATAGGGTGTGACAGTGCCACCAACATCCTCATTCCCTCGGGCTATGAAAAGAAAACTTACTCCCCTGAGTCACCAATTCATCAATCCTTTCGGTCTTCTCTGTACAAAGCTAGAATACATTCATACAGAGCACTATTTAAAACAACGATTCTAACGAATATAACTGGTTTATTGTCGTTACTTCCCAAATCAACAACGTATCAAATACCATTGAGGATGTGAACATCTTTTCTGAAGAAAACGAGGACAACATCACGTCCGCCGTGCCAACAATAATGAAAAGAACACCAACAGCAGGAGTAACGCCCCGCCCCTCTGTGCCTCTTCTCATGAACATGTTTCACACAATAACGTCATTTTACTGTTAAATGTATGTTACTGTTTAAATCCTAGCAACTAGAGTTTGACATATTTCAATGTCCAGAAATTACCAACCTGCGTTTGTTAAACAAAACATACGAAGAATAACACATATTCTCTAATTACACAACACTCGAGTGTAGGTATTTAAAAGCAACAGTTAATGCTATTTTTCTAATAAAACTCCACTCGAAAATTGTTTTCTTCCAACAAGCGTCATATACGATACCAACAAATTACGTTTGCAATGCAATTCAAAATTTTGTGTCGAAGTGTTCTCGGAAAGTGCAAAAGGTAAAAGCAATCTGAATGTCAAAATGAAGGAACGTTTGAGTACTGTGTCATAGGCTATGGTATCTAATGAAAGGAAATCTTGTAAATATAAAATTCATCAATTATTACCTTTTCGGTGCCAATTTTACAAACCGGCGTTGCCTTTTGTGGTCACGTGACAAAAAATGTTCATCCCCTGTGCAAACAATAGCTTATCTTAATATAGTAATGTTTAGATTACTTAACCAATTATATATTGTACTGTTTAGGTCACTTAACCAATTAAAGATAGTACTGTTTAGGTCACTTAACCAATTAAAGATAGTACTGTTTAGGTTACTTAAATAATTATAGATTGTACTGTTTAGGTCACTTAATCAATTAAAAATGGTCTTGTTTAGGTTACTTAACCAATTATAGATAGTACTGTTTAGGTTACTTAACCGATTAAAAATAGTACTGTTTAGGTTACTTAACCAATTAAAGATAGTACTGTTTAGGTTACTTAACCAATTATAGATAGTACTGTTTAGGTTACTTAACCAATTAAAAATAGTCTTGTTTAGGTTACTTAACCAATTATAGATAGTACTGATTAGGTTACTTAACCAATTAAAGATAGTATAGAATGTCTTAATAACGGTAAAGCCTCCAGTCCGACAGATAACATACTAAATGAATACATAAAAAACACCCAAGATCTCCTATTACCTATATATACCAAACTATTTAACTGCGTATTAGATACCGGAATCATGCCCGAATCTTGGCTTAACGGTGTTATTGTGCCAATCTATAAAAACAAAGGGGATCCTAAAGTAACCTCTAACTATAGACCTATAACAATACTAAGCTGCTTAGGTAAATTATTTACATCTGTCCTTAATTCACGACAAACTGAATTTATTGAGTCTAGTAATATATTACATCCAAATCAAGCGGGTTTCAGGAAGGGGTATTCTTGTCAAGATCATATTTTCCTGCTACATTCAATTATTGATATCTTAAGATCTAAGAAAAATATATTATTTTGCGCATTTATCGATTTTTCAGCAGCATTCGATAACGTACATAGAATAAGTCTCTGGCAGAAACTCTTACAAAATAATATCAATGGCAAAGTTTTCCATGTTATCTATAATATGTATTGTACCATTAAGTCGTGTGTTTCACATAATGGCAGTATGTCATCGTTCTTTTCATGTTCTAACGGCGTCTGCCAAGGCGAGAACCTCTCACCGCTTTTATTCTCATTATTTGTTAATGACATGCAGTCACATATAGAATCACGCAGTGGTAACGGCATAACGCTTTCAGATAACTTAGGCTTAAACTTTTACTCATGCTTTACGCAGATGATACAATTATCATTTCAGACTGTCCCCGTGACTGGACGCCTTTAACGACTATTGTAAACTATGGCACCTTAATGTAAATTTGAGTAAAACGAAAATTGTAGTCTTTGGAGCAAGGAATACAAATAATTATGACTTTAAACTCGGCGATCATTCAATCGAGCTTAATAATAAATATCATTATGTATAAAATATCGATCGAGTACGAGGTATATCTGCGTAGGAAAGGCCTGCAGGTCACGGGATTCACGAGAATCCCGTGATCAGGTCTTTTCTACACAGATAGGCCGATGTACGAGGTTGGTATCTGACTTACACAACGTTCGACAGTTGCGAGAAGGCTGTACATTTACTGACATGTCCAATAGCAATTCATACGATATATTTTCTCTGACTCTGGTCATAAGCAGCGACATTGACATGGCAACACCCGATGCTATGAACAGGTACTGATTATACTATAACGCTTTATAAATAATCTAAATATGTCTGTTATATTATCCTTTTCGCCTTATTTAGAAATGTGGAATTGGTCACCAATTACACCAACCTATGACGATATGGTCATTGAATATTTGTTGAGAGCTTGCCTATCTATACTTGTTGCAACGTTACTGTCGGTTTGAAAGAAAAGGAAAAAGTTTTCAGACACAAATATGTTTTGAGATAATAAACGTAAAACGTCGATTTTCTAGTATCTTATTGGCAAATAATAATCTGTTGCAATGAGTTCTTTTCATGCCTCATCATTCGAAATGGCGGAAGGGCATAAAACGATACGCCTGTCCGTCCTTCCGTCCGATCAAATTTTGATATCCGAGCGATAACTCAATAAATATATCATGCATTGGTTTCATATTAGCCGCCCGGTTATCTCAGTGGTTAGAGCGTTGGTCTACTGATCAATAAGTTGTGAGGTCGAACCCTGAGCGAGGCTCACACTGTTCATGACAAATTTGGCTTAAGATATTACATCCCATGCAATTGTCAAGAAGATTTGAATTAAGTGGGGTAGCTTGGTAGTAGCTTGCGGATAGAATGGTATTAAGTCTAGATAAATCCAGGGAAGCTGGTTAGGATGACTACCCGCTACGATATCACTGAAATTATGTTGAAAATAGCGTTGAATCCAAAGATAAGTAAATAAGTAATAAATAAGAATAGTTTCATATTCTACATGAAGGTGTGTGAAAATAAAATACAGGTCAACTTCGATTTCCGATAAAAACAAACAAGTTCACAGTAGTTACGGTCCCCTTTGACTTAGTGCTTAGTGGAGGTCACATTTCTTGTCTGATACTGCTATAGTTTCAACTGGAAGCGGAAGTTTCACATGTTCTTAAACATTTGTTTTTATTTTATTAGAACCGACACTCTAACAAAGAAGGAAATCCATTGCGCTTTCGTCAGACTTGTATGTGCCGTTTTGGTATGATTTCAAAAAAATTATAGTTTATAGTTTGATTTGTTATATATATGACACATTTAAAGTATTTTGTCCATCATTAGTTCGAGTATACTTGAATGCCAATTTGTGATTGTTGATGCTTATATAATCATTGAGCATACACATTGTTTATACAAACAATAAAATTTAATTCTTAAAGCGCTTATATAAATGATTGTGCACGTGGGCAGGTCTAGCTTCTTTCGATTATAGACCTGGTCACGTGCATAAAACAGACCCGCTCACGAAATTCTTTTGATAATACAGAGGCGAGTTCAACAATGCGAGCGCTCGAACTGCGATCGACCGAGCGCTCGCCGTACGCAATATTGGTATCGTGAACGGTTGCGAGCGCCCACTTCAATTTCAAGATGGCGTCCATAACGACGAAAGTTTACGGAAGTGAAAATACATAATTGTGTTTTATGAGATACCGAGCAGTCTCGACGATAACGACAGTGACAGGTGCTAGAGATGGTTTCTGTTATACGCAAGAAAACAGTCATTCTACTTGATAGGGCGAGAACTGTGCCGACCAACAGTGATCCTGTGTTCAATTAAGGCACTCTTTCGAGTTTCGCAGGCCAAGAAAATCATTTCGGGTGAATATTTTCGTAAATAAATATGTTTTACTTCAATACTTTCCTAGTCGAAGGGGCTTTGACGATGATACGTTTGCATTGCAGTTCATCGTCTTAAGCTGTTGACTTTGTAAGAGGACAATTCCATAACTAAAATGGTCAACAAGACGAAATAAAAAAGACCAATTTAGTTATGGGACCCAGAACTAAAACTTTCCTTGTTAGTATCCCGGCCCGTGAGTAGGAATTTTTTATTTGGAGCTTATTTTAGATATTCTCAGACAGTGGGGGGGGACGGGGTTATGGCCCCATCTATATACCAGTACAAGTAGAGATTCCAACGGCCCTGCTGTACTAATAGTATTGCTTTGTTATTATTAACTGATATACGTTTTCTGTTTGATAAAACAATATTACTGGAGATCTACAAAATTAAATAACTTTGTCTAGAATCGATGTTAAATAAATGAGCTTAAATTAAATTAATTATTGTACATGATCTTTTGATAAAGATAAATCTAATTAATGTAAATGGTCTTCATTTTTCAGTCACTATTGGAAATGGTTGGTCTACTCAGTGTGGTGCAGTCAATCAGTCTGGAAAGACCTTATGCTAGCGAGTGATTCCTCTGCAATCAGGAGATCTTTGGTGGTGTAGCTGATCAGTTTTGACTATGTAAATGTTCCCTACATTAATAACCTTGCTAACTTTTGTTGGGTAATGTGTGGGGAAAGTATTCTTCCCTCAATGATACGTTGGCCAGACTGGATTGTATATGAAGATATATACCCAATGGGTTTTCTCACAGAAGGTGCTTTCCTGGCTGATTCTGCTATAGATTGAAGCTACATACAGATTATTCCCATTACAGGACCTGCAGAATGTAGTGACTCATTATCATATAATATGCAGGAAAAGCTACCATGTATTCTTTCTGCAGGGTGTGTGTGACAGCACATTGCAATTCAGAGATTTTTATGCATACCCTAGGTCAGTACATGATTCCAGGGAATTAAGATACTGTCTGCTATATATTGCAATCATTTGAAAACTGAGTGCCATAATAATTACCACTTGTTAGGTGATTCTACCTACTGTCTGTTTAAATATTTGTTGGTTCCCTTTAGGATAGTGGGCATCTCACTCCAAAGCAATTTTTTTTTCAATTTTGTTCACTGTGAGTTCCACCAGAGTATGTATATATAGTAAGATACTTTGTGTTGTTGAAGCACACATTAAGAAAACTTTAGTTTTTGGATGTGTACAAAGTGTCTATCATTACACATTATCTTTACATGCTGTATTTTACATAATTATATGCTTGAATAACCAATTTTTAAGCAAATTTAATATCACCACTTGATAATGAAAAATGCTATCTTAAGTTGTTGGCCTGTGATAAGATCACTGAATTAGCTGCATGATCATTTTGTCAAATAATTTATCTCATTTTTATCATTTACTCATGTTACCACTTTGGCTCAGACTTCCTGGTAAATACTACGTGTAGTACTTCAATGAACAAACTTAATCATACTAAACTGAAGCTTTGTTAGAAATTGCTTTGTAAATATTAATCTATTGTGAATTCTGCAAAATGTTTATTAACTGACAAATCAAATTACTTATTTTCTACTCTTCTAGACTCAAACTAAAAAATCCACAGATTATTGGAGGTCACAATTCAGTTGACTGCTGATAGTACTTTGTAAATAGAACTAGTTTTACAACTATTTGGATTTTGATTTTTATGTATGTGCAAATTTTATTTTCAAATGCATTTATGTTAAATTATTATTTTATAGTATATTTTTAAAGCTCTTGTTATGGTCTAACAAGTATTGAGTTAGGTAAATACATGTATACAAATGTAGATAGATTTATTTCAATATACAATGTGTTAAAATGTTGTACATAAATAAAACATCTATATAACTAGAAACAACATGTATGCATTCATTAATAGCAAAATCAGACATTTTATATCAAAGATAACACACAAAAGAGTTAAAATAAACCCTTATTTCCATTGCAGTCAATTATAAGCTATACAAAGCTAATGTTTACTTATTTGTATACTGACTAGAAATGAATTCTGTATCTGTACATGTGGTCATTGAAATAAAATATTGAGTGATACAGAAAGATATTTAGATAACTTGTATAGTACATCCTCTCCAAAGCAACACCCACTGGGAGAATCAAAATTATGTTGTTGTTGAGAGGTTGTTGCTCTATAGAGGTTAATAGTAACAATGTACAGTGGGGAAATGCATGCTGTCATTGAAGGGAGGTAATGTTTCTAGTAGGTCGCACTGGAGAGGTTGTACTGTATAACACAAGTTACCAATCATATAAAATACATAGCATAATATTGAAAGATATTTTAAGACTAAGCAAATTATAGTTGAAGCTATGTATACATGTATATGTAATTTTCTAAGAAGTTGACTTATTTTGGTGTAAATGCAACATTCAATCATTTGTGTCAATCAGTCTATGTCAGTGTCAATGTAAATACTAACTTGTAAAATGTATTTTTGTGTATGAATTGTTCAATATTCTAGCTCTTCATGTTAATTATCACTTCATAATAAATGCAAAATTTCAGTCAATTTAATCAGTTGTACAAATGTTATATCTAGATACAAAAAAATGTAGTCCAAAATACAAGTAATGACTAATTAGTTTACCTCACTTCTATTTTTCAGAGTATTTAGATTTCATTAAGTCTCATTTTTTAACTGTGTGAAACATTGGAAGACATATAATTATATAGTTACAGGTAGTCATTTATCATATTTCAATTAGTTATATTAATAAACAAACAGAGAATGACTATGCTATGTCTTTAACATTATAAGTATGTATTTGTTTAATGAACACTTATTATGAATTAAGTTCATGCATGTTTTATAATTGTTAAAATTGAGACATGATTCAAATGACTGCTGAAATTACTGCTTTGTTAGTAAAACTATGTTTACAATTATCTAGAATTTGTTGTTTAAATAAATTTTAAAGAGGTGTATACACAAATAAACAGTATAATAAATAGACAAATGAAAAATGCCTTGATAGATTTATACAAACTTTGTATTCATTTAGTTTAGTTACATAAAACTTAAAAAAAAGTGTGATTGTTTTTTATTTATCCTTTCATTGAAGTATGATGACTAGTCTTTCAAAGGTAGACACATGCCTTGTGTCTAAAGCTATTCTCACATTGTACACATGTCTCTGTTCCTCTTGGTATATATCAAACCATCTAGGAGTTTCATCATCAAAGCTTTCTACAGGAGAGGTGCTTTCATTTAACATGGTAACAGTATTGAAGAAACTATTGGCTGCTCACACTCTAATGTATCTTCCTCATTGATTTGAAAAGAGTCAACAATGGAGTGGAAACCCTCAATAAGATGCCATAGCATATCCTCCATCGCAACCAAAGTACCTCCATATCTGTCGCCTATTACGGTATCAGTTTCAACAGTTTTTTTCCATAATGTTTTATGCCTGCAATATGAAATAAGCAGTCAGACATTAATACCTATATACATACATTTTTATCCATACTGCAATGTCATTGTCTTTGTGATTATTGTTATTATTTAGATTATTATTGTACACATGTACTACCACAGAAACACAATATCTTAATATTATTTGTCAAAGGTATTTCCCAATGTAGAATGATCAGACATCTAAATGCATTCATAGAAACTAACTACTCTTAGAAAGTATCTTAAATCACAGAACAATTGTGAAGTAAATCAACTGAAAATATCATCCATGCCACATGACCCAGATATATTCTTCAGACATAATAAAAAAAATATTCACATGAAAGGAATTTAGTACAAAATTTGAAGATATACATAATACAATTTGTTGGATAACCACATGATATGCCTAGGTCAGGGAGCAAGACAGCAGCATGATGGGTATGTGATATACAGTCACTTCTACCCAACTAGATAAATGTTAATAACCGAAATAAATGAACACTTTGACACATATGAACAATTTAAAACTTTTCTATTCATAAAGATATTTTAAATATTAAGTCTTACATTTGCCATAACAGACACTAAACTCTTAGATTATCGAATGTATGGTTTATAGAATATTATGAAAAAATCTTAAACAACAACAACATAAATTATAATAATACTCGTACAATGAAATTCAATCAATCAATATCTTTATTTCCGCTTATCAACAGGAGATATTTGAGCATATATAAACACAAAGTGTGTACCTTGCTGCAATCATCAAGGTTGTATATTACATTCTTTGTCATGCAAATCTTGCACAAGTTCCCCCCAGGCTTGTTGCTAGGTGATGGCTAAGGTCATCTGTCAAGTAGCAATTAAATTGCTCAATGTGTCCATGTACAATTCCTAAGAAACAACAATGAAAGAAATTACAATACTATGTACACTACTGTGCTATAAACAGGATAATAGGAGTCCTCCTTTGAAAACATAAAATATGCATAACAATTGTTTGAACTATTCTCAAGTACAGTCAAACCTTTTATCAGCCACCTCAGAATAAAGGCCAACCTGTGAATATAGGACATTATTTCAAAAATTCAGATCAATTATTTAGATCAAGATGACTCCAAATAAAGGCCACCAGTCGATAAAGACCACATTGTCTTTCCAAAGGATGGGCTTTATTCACAGGTTTTACTGCATATAAATAAAATTCTACACAATAGGGATATCTTAAACATCATTTCAACTTACGGAAGGTCACAATAAATGTCATCATAGGATAAAACTTACTCTGGATTCGACAGAAAAAAAGATAATTGCTTTATAATTTTACCTTGCTTTTCTTCACCGCCACCATTAATTTTGTATCTGCTTCTGTTGAGATGTTGTTGACATTGATAACTTTAGCTATGCTTGATGTCTTGTAAGTGGTGATGATTTTTCTGTAAAAAAGACAGGATGTTAATATAAGTTGCACCCTGGAAATAAGTCGACTGAATTTATTTATTTTTAATAAATTTAATATATTTTTAAAAAAGATCACTTATTTCCAATCAGTGATTATGGTTCACAATAATTTTAAAAAATACTTTGTATAATTTATAATATTGTATAATGGTGTAACAAAAAAAAATCAATGAAAATGTTTTGTTAATCAGTCGGTAACAATATGAAGAACAAGATTTCAGATAATTAAACTAGATTTTCGATCTATATGTCATTTTAATGTAATTAGAAAAATACATACATATACTTATCGTTTTGACATCGATGATAAACACAATCTGTGACTATAATAACAAATGTCTGTCCCGTGTCTTGGTTTTTAAAATTTAGCTCGCTCAATTTCCATTCATCGGCCGCCATCTTGGAAATCATAGCGATTCACCAAAATAGGTGTATCGCGAGCGCTCGGAGTGCTCACCGAGCACCCGTGTTTATAAACCGTTCAGAAGGCGGGCGATCGATTGCAGTTCGAGCGCTCGCATTGTTGAACACGCCTCAGGTCTTTTTAAAGGATATGGACCTATCACAAACAAAGAAGTAGATGTGTAACTAGGCGTAACGTTCTCTAGTACCGGTTCTTTCCTTAATGCTCGCAAACACATCGTAGAACAAGCCAAAAAAGCAATGTTTTTATTGTTCACGAGAATAGGAAATGCTGACCTCCCAGTAGACCTTAGCCTCGGACAAAATGGTTGTTTATCTAAGCGAACCGTCTTCTTACGTCTGTAAGAAGACACTTTTGAAGAAAAACTCGTACTGTATCTATTACATAACTGGCACGGACAATTACAACTATCAAACAAAGGTCTATCTTCCAGTGTTTTTAAAAGTAATCTCGAATTTGAAACTTATTTTAATATACTATCCCAGTACGACGCTCTATGTTTATTTAAATTCCGTACAGCAAATCACAACTTACCCGTGGAAATCGGTCGTTGGGACGGTACTCTTTTTGATGATCGAAAATGTATTTTTTTGTGACACTGACGACATAGGCTCAGAAAAACATTATTTGCTTGTCCATATTTCGCGCGTGAGAGAATAAAATTCCTGAGTACTTTAGACATTAATATTATAAATAATTCTCATTGCTTTAAATCACTCCTACAGTCGAATTCATACCCTGTCTTAAGAAGTATTGCCCGCCTAGGCGCACTAATAATAAAACAATTCAGATAGTTGACTTAAACTTTTTATTAATCGAATCATAAGATTGTTATACTTATGCATTAGTATAGTTTATATTTATACTCATTTCTTAAATATTGCCATACTTATACATTAGCCAGTATCGTTTACATTTATATTCATGTCTTTAATATTGTTATACTTATACATTAGTTTCGTTTGTATTTATACTACAGAAGTCCAATTATTTTGTCATTTAGAGTTATTCCCCCTCATCAAACATATATTCAACATCTTTTTCTTTTCCTCATACTGTTTGTCACATACCTGAGAGAATAAAGTTCTGTTCTGTTCTGTTCTGTTCATAAACAAGTCTTCATTCTGGTCTTATCGTAAATCCGAGAATTTGTGTGTGAGGTGTCATAAACCTCACCGAGAGTAATTTCCGAGATTAAATTAATTATTTTCTAAACTCCAATTCCATAGATAAATAACTAATAAATAACATAGCCTTGAAAATGCAAATAGATAATAAATAACATTATTATAATAACAGTATTATATGGCATTAAAACATTTGTACAACAAATTTCATCTTTGATTTGATCATATATTTCAATTCTTGTTTATTTCACAGAAATAAAATTATATGAATGTTCAACTAGATAAAATATGTGTTCTCCTAAAACAAATTATTTGTGTAACTCATTATCAATTATCTATAAAATCATACTTGAAATATGAAAGTTTTAATTGAAGAATGTATAACAGGTAATCCCACATTTGTAATTAATTGTAAACTGATCGTATTGAGCTAGTTTAAGATAGAGGACGGGTCTGGCATAAATAACATCACATTGACATTTACTCAGTGCATGCAAAATAGCGTTATTTTACAACCCATCAATAGATAGTATTACTGTAAATGTTGTAATTACCGAAACGTGAATAATTTCATTTACACTTTATCTGTTTTCCTATAGCTTAATTAGTACACTTCGTGTAAATATAGAAATGTCAATTCTTACATTTTAGATTATACAGTCTTATAAATGCGATGGTGAGGTCAAACATCGGTTACGCTATAATTGGGTATGCCGAACGCCCGACACTTTTCTTTGATGGCAAAGGTTTAGGTGAGAATACTGAAAAACGTTGTTTTAAAAGAAAGACTATTCAGACTGTTATAAATGTAAAATAAGTTATTATATATTGTACAGCAGCTTGTCTCTTAGTCATTACCAATCCCTTATCGGGTTTCTTATGTATTTACACACATATATACACTCAACAAAAAAATTAAAGGGTCACATATATAGGGTTAAATATCTTTTATTGGTATGAAAAATAATTTGAAAATAACAATTGCTAATAAATATCGAAACCCTTTAGAATAACACTTGAAGACAATCAAGTCAATGAGTGCAACACGGTCATGGTTGAATGGGTTCAATTAGACAGGTATCAGAAAACTCAGTTTTCAAAGTGCACGGGAATTTCGAATCAAGTTTTTTTATGCTTCAATGATTCTGCAAACAATTGTGTTCATCGAATCAAGTACAGATTTGTGTTTAAATGCTAAATCAAAGTTCATATTGTAATATCGTTCAGAAAGAATGCCCCAAAGACGTCATTTGACAAATAACGAACGACAACGTGCACTTGGTTATTTGCTAGCTGGTCAGACTCAACGTCAAGTTGCGGCAGACTTTAATGTTAGTCAGAGCGTGATCGGCAGGTTGTAGCAATTGTATCTCAATACTGGGGATGTGCAACGGAGACCAGGTCAAGGTCGTTCGAGGGTCACAACTGCTGCACAAGACCGACGTTTATCGCTTATGGCACGACGTCGACGGTTCGACTCGGCGGTTACGCTGAATAGAGACTTTGAACAGACGTATGGTTATCGGAACTCCGTTCAGACAGTCAGGAACAGACTCCATGATTGTAACCTGCGTGCTAGAAGACCAGTTGTGAGACCACCCCTGACCCCACACCACCGAAGATGTCGTCTGGTGTTTGCGCGCAACCATGTGCCGTTTGGACGTCAACGTTTGCGCAACATTTTGTTGACTGACGAATCCAAATTCAACTTGGATTTCAATGACGGGCGCAGACGCGTGTGGAGACAGAGAAACGAATGTTTCCGGGTCTGCTGTGTGACAGAGCATGACCGCTTCGGAGGAGGATCAGTACTCGTTTGGGCGAGTATATCCTACGACGGGCGTACGGACCTCTACGTCATCAGGAACGGGGCTCTGACTGGTATAAGATACAGGAACGAGATCCTCAACCCTATCGTGCGCCCTTACGCCGGGGCTTACGGTCCAGGCTTCATCCTGATGGACGACAACGCTCGCCCGCATCGTGCCAGGGTGGAGGACCAGTACCTGTACCAAGAGGGAATTGAGCGGATGGAATGCACGGCGATGTCACCAAACCTCAATCCTATAGAAAATGCCTGGGACATGTTGCAGCGCCGGATATCCGCTCGTAATCGGCAACCAA
This sequence comes from Lutraria lutraria, assembly GCA_964023205.1. Lineage (NCBI taxonomy): Eukaryota > Metazoa > Mollusca > Bivalvia > Venerida > Mactridae > Lutraria > Lutraria lutraria. The sequence goes on along the minus strand of OZ026848.1, from coordinate 12,033,710 downwards.
GGACCGTCCAGGAGCTGCAAAACATGCTAGTCGAAGAGTGGCTAAGGATACCCATCGCAGACATCAGGAGGTTAATTCGCAGCTTTCCTCAGAGGTGCCAGGAAGTCGTTCATGCGCGTGGTGGACACACACGATACTAACTATAGTTTGTGGTGAGAGCCAATCAGATGCGACGTTTTGTTAAGTGTTTTGTTACCCCATCCATCTTGGCTGACACACAGATCTTTTAGGGTGGTTGTGTTTGATGGTTTACTGTTATATTGTTTTTGATTTTTTCAAAGAATGGAATATTGTACAATGAAGTAAACAGGTACATTTATATGTCAGTATAAACACTTTTCTGAAATAAATTATATTTATGTATTTGTTTCGATCCTATATACATGTATGTGACCTTTTAATTGTTTTGTTGAGTATATATACTTACGACATGGCATGGAACTGAAGAGAAAATGCAGCATTTGCGTTTTTTAATGCAGGTCAATATATATAATAAGTAAATATCCAATTGAAGTTATTATGACGTTCTTTCACTCATGTTGTGTTTCTCGCTTTTGAATTCAGTTGATAAATTACAGGGTGATAGTAGATTTATTAAGATCATAGATGTATAGGCTATATTAGACGCATCGCTGAGAAAAAGTTAACATAATAAATACACCGACAAAGCAAGAATTTTCTTATTTGTGTGATCCGATTTATACTTAATTAATAATTTAGAAGGTATCTTGTAAACATCCAGAAACCATAATTTTGAGACTGCATGGTAGAAGTTTTCTATGAGACATGCCCCGTGATTTCTCATAAGTAGTACTTTACTTCCACAATATGTTGCTTTGGGAATATAATAGGACACACGCAATCACTGGCTCTTATACAGGAGAATCAAATAGATCCAGTGTGTACACACCATTACAAACACGACATATGTCGACATGTCGAGTTAATTTATTTATTGAGATAGTCTTTATTTAACATACATGCACTATAATTATATATCTATTATCTATGTGATGTTTTCTTTTATTGACACAGCATTTAGCTACCCTGAATTGAATGGTATTTTGTCGATGTACACGATTGGAACCATTATGTCACTTTATATCTTGTATTCTTGCTATAATATACGGAGAGGGAATTTTGTTGTGTCCAAATTTCGTTTGTTAGTGCTCATTATATTGGCGTTTGTTTCAGGTAAGTACTATAAGTTTTTGCCTCATTATGTGTTCATGTAAATCCGTTAAGTACTGGTATTGGACATATTTACGTGTTCGTTCATAGGAAAAGATTTCAAAGAACGTCAACTGCTTCTCAGTCGTACCAAAGTTCACGTTTTCCACCACATCTTTATAAACATTTTCGTTTTGCTAAAGTCATGTCGCGGAAAACAATCATAGAACTACATGTACCGTTTTAACACCCCGGGTACATACGTTATGTATATTTGAAGTTGAATACTTGTAGTTTGCTTCAATTAAATTTTACTATTCAATGTAGCAAAACAAGTAATCATACTGACTGATGTAGGTGAATTTACCGTTCAATGTAACAGAACAAGTAATCGACTGACTAATGTAGGTTAAAACACAGGTTTTCAAGTTTTGACGAGCATCATGTGCATGTACCTGACAAGTGTGGCACAAGTATTTTCAGTCTGAACCACCCTGATACGCTAAAGTACTTATGACACTGTCATGCATTCCAATTTCAAAATCTGCCCAAATGGTAATTTTTACATTTTTATTTATAATTGATTCACATAGACTTCGGAATATTGCTAGCCTTGAAACATATAACTCACAGGAATCTCTCTGAAAAAAGTCTTTAAAAACATTAGTACGGGAGCTTCCGGGGATCTCTGGACCAAACGCAAGGGGCTTTGTCTTGGATCCACCCTGGAATGTGCCAGTTTTAAAATGTCACACACCTTGAACTTCTGACCCTTGATAGATATGCATGTGTAATGATAGAACTATACAAAAACTGCTACAGCTATTGTGCACGGAGAAGACCATTCAAACTACCAAAATCTTTACTTGTTAAGTTTACTAGCTTAGAATTAGCCTAGATTTTTAATGTGTCTGCTGTACAGGTAACACAGTCTTACCTGAAAACCCTTCAACACTTCACGTGTTTACATAATTATGCTTGTTTTCTACAAAACAATGCAAGTGATAAGATATAGAACTTATTTTTAAGGTTAAAGGCGAGCTAAAATGTGATTGAAATCCAACATTGTACATCTAAAGCGTCTGTATATATACAAACTAGTTTGACAATATGTTACTCTTTAAGTTATATTTGACGGTATATAGGGGTTCATAAAGATTATACATTTATATTTTGACAGAGTACAGTGGTTTATAAAGAGTTTAATTTACATTTATATTTGACAGAGTACAGTGATTTATAAAGAGTCAACAGTTATTTTTGACAGCGTACAGTGACTTATAAAGAGTAAACAGTTATATTTGACAGAGTACAATGGTTTATAAAGTTTATACAGTTATATTTGACAGTATACAGTTGTTTATAAAGTTCTTGCAGTTATATTTGACAGAGTACAGTGGTTTATAAAGTTTATACAGTTATATTTGACAGTAAACAGTTGTTTATAAAGTTCTTGCAGTTATATTTGACAGAGTACAGTGGTTTATAAAGTTTATACAGTTATATTTGACAGTATACAGTTGTTTATAAAGTTCTTGCAGTTATATTTGACAGAGTACAGTGGTTTATAAAGTTTATACAGTTATATTTGACAGTATACAGTTGTTTATAAAGTTCTTGCAGTTATATTTGACAGAGTACAGTGGTTTATAAAGTTCATCATCTATGACTCTTTCAGCTTCACTTGTCTCCTTGTCGGTGGACGCCTTCAAACAGAAGGGAGTTAAGATAAGTAAGAAAACACCATCAACAAAATATTATGAGGTAAATGAGCTTAGAGATGGGTTAGGTATATACTTTGGTGGAATAGGTGCAGCGGCTTTAAGTCTGTGGTTCATATGTATGATCTTCTACCTGCTTATACAAATGGGATGCTTGTGTGCACCTTCAGAAAGCGGACAACAAGGCATAGAAGTAAAACCTCAGACACACGTTGAGGATGAAGTATCCGAACAATTGAATGATAATCAGACTCGCTAAAAAATAGACGGAAGTAATCAAAAGGGTAGTAATTGAGTAAATGATAAAATTGTGAAGTTTTATTAATTTGACGTTTTCATTATTCATTTTACTTACATATCCTTGTATATAAGGTAATTACATCGTAGAATCTAAATGGTTTACGAATAATAATTTCATTCTATCGTGTGTTATGCAAAATGTCGGTTAATGCGTTTTAAATGAGCTACATTTGTATATTTTTACCAATACGCTTCATTAAAACTAGCTTTAGAGTTTTACTTAATTGTATAATATTCTTTTGTTATTACAAATTTGTAATACTTTGACTGATATTAATGCCAATATATTGGTGACTTGATTGGTGTATTTGCTTATTCTTACAGATAGTTTACTTTTTTTGTTGTTGTTGTCTTTTTTCTACGTCGCCGTAAAGAGATAATGTTACAACAAGTTAATTATAAATGCGTCATAGAAAAGGGAGAGTACTATAGTTAGCACTGTTACCTCCCTTTATGATACAAAGTCAAATACATGTATAACTGACACAGGTCTAACATTCCAGAATGTTGTATGTTTGAAAGTTAATATTTAATCAGTTATATTGAAATATCACACTCACAATTCATAAGGATCAAGTACCTCTAACTTTTGTCCATAGACATTTATTTTGTATAAGGGTCCGTTAATTATCCTTACTGAATACTTTAATGTTTGATCAATAACCAAACTAAAAGTTTAGTTTAATTTTGTTTTTGGTCTCTTAACTTTGTCGTAAAACAAAAGCATCTGAAATAACTCACATTTAAAGAAGTTTGAAACAAATTGCCAAAAAATCAATATGGAAGCGCATATAGACTAAGAGCAAAAGGGCGACAAAATGTATAGACTGTGCATGTAAAACAGTGCTTTATGAGAGCTACGCTCATGCAGGACTAATTCTCTTATTCGTACAGTTGATCTCGATCTGACGTTTGTCTAGAGTTTTAGTTATCGTTAAAAATTGACACCAGGATTGATCAAAATTTAACATTGATCAATATTCAACAACTTTCGTGATCAAAATTTAATGTTGAAAACATGTCGGGGTCGATTTTCAACGTTCAGATATGACCCCTGGAGGATTCCCCGAAATACATGAACAATAACAAGCAAATTTTAGAGAATTCCCTCACATACATGAACAGTAACAAACAACTTTTGGAGGACTCCCCCCCCCCCCACACACACACACACATATACATGAACAGTAACAAGCAACTTTTAGAGGATTCCCCCATATACATGAACAGTATGAACAATTTTAGAGGACCCCCCGACATACATAAACAGTAACAAACAACATTCGGAGGATCCCCCGACATACATAAACAGTAACAAACAACATTTGGAGGATCCCCCCACATACATACAAGAACAGTAACAAACAACATTTGGAGGATCCCCCCACATACATGAACAGTAACAAACAACATTTGGAGGATCCCCCACATACATGAACAGTAACAAACAACATTTGGAGGATCCCCCCACATACATACAAGAACAGTTACAAACAACATTTGGAGGATCCCCCCACATACATGAACAGTAACAAACAACATTTGGAGGATCCCCCACATACATGAACAGTAACAAACAACATTTGGAGGATCCCCCACATACATACACATAGATGAACAGTAACAAGCAACTTTTAGAGGATTCCCCCATATACATGAACAGTATGAACAATTTTAGAGGATCCCCCGACATACATAAACAGTAACAAACAACATTCGGAGGATCCCCCGACATACATAAACAGTAACAAACAACATTTGGAGGATCCCCCCACATACATGAACAGTAACAAACAACATTTGGAGGATCCCCCCACATACATACAAGAACAGTAACAAACAACATTTGGAGGATCCCCCCACATACATGAACAGTAACAAACAACATTTGGAGGATCCCCCCACATACATACAAGAACAGTAACAAACAACATTTGGAGGATCCCCCCACATACATGAACAGTAACAAACAACATTCGGAGGATCCCCCGACATACATAAACAGTAACAAACAACATTTGGAGGATCCCCCCACATACATACAAGAACAGTAACAAACAACATTTGGAGGATCCCCCCACATACATGAACAGTAACAAACAACATTTGGAGGATCCCCCCACATACATGAACAGTAACAAACAATATTCGGAGGATCCCCCCACATACATAAACAGTAACAAACAACATTTGGAGGATCCCCCCACATACATACAAGAACAGTAACAAACAACATTTGGAGGATCCCCCCACATACATGAACAGTAACAAACAACATTTGGAGGATCCCCCACATACATGAACAGTAACAAACAACATTTGGAGGATCCCCCACATACATGAACAGTAACAAACAACATTTGGAGGATCCCCCACATACATACACATACATGAACAGTAACAAACAACATTTGGAGGACTCCCCCCCACACACACACACATAGATGAACAGTAACAAGCAACTTTTAGAGGATTCCCCCATATACATGAACAGTATGAACAATTTTTGAGGATCCCCCCACATACATAAACAGTAACAAACAACATTCGGAGGATCCCCCGACATACATTAACAGTAACAAACAACATTTGGAGGATCCCCCAACATACATACAAGAACAGTAACAAACAACATTTGGAGGATCCCCCCACATACATGAACAGTAACAAACAACATTTGGAGGATCCCCCACATACATGAACAGTAACAAACAACATTTGGAGGATCCCCCCACATACATACAAGAACAGTTACAAACAACATTTGGAGGATCCCCCCACATACATGAACAGTAACAAACAACATTTGGAGGATCCCCCACATACATGAACAGTAACAAACAACATTTGGAGGATCCCCCACATACATACACATAGATGAACAGTAACAAGCAACTTTTAGAGGATTCCCCCATATACATGAACAGTATGAACAATTTTAGAGGATCCCCCGACATACATAAACAGTAACAAACAACATTCGGAGGATCCCCCGACATACATAAACAGTAACAAACAACATTTGGAGGATCCCCCCACATACATGAACAGTAACAAACAACATTTGGAGGATCCCCCCACATACATACAAGAACAGTAACAAACAACATTTGGAGGATCCCCCCACATACATGAACAGTAACAAACAACATTTGGAGGATCCCCCCACATACATACAAGAACAGTAACAAACAACATTTGGAGGATCCCCCCACATACATGAACAGTAACAAACAACATTCGGAGGATCCCCCGACATACATAAACAGTAACAAACAACATTTGGAGGATCCCCCCACATACATACAAGAACAGTAAAAAACAACATTTGGAGGATCCCCCCACATACATGAACAGTAACAAACAACATTTGGAGGATCCCCCCACATACATGAACAGTAACAAACAATATTCGGAGGATCCCCCCACATACATAAACAGTAACAAACAACATTTGGAGGATCCCCCCACATACATACAAGAACAGTAACAAACAACATTTGGAGGATCCCCCCACATACATGAACAGTAACAAACAACATTTGGAGGATCCCCCACATACATGAACAGTAACAAACAACATTTGGAGGATCCCCCACATACATGAACAGTAACAAACAACATTTGGAGGATCCCCCACATACATACACATACATGAACAGTAACAAACAACATTTGGAGGACTCCCCCCCACACACACACACATAGATGAACAGTAACAAGCAACTTTTAGAGGATTCCCCCATATACATGAACAGTATGAACAATTTTTGGAGGATCCCCCCACATACATAAACAGTAACAAACAACATTCGGAGGATCCCCCGACATACATTAACAGTAACAAACAACATTTGGAGGATCCCCCAACATACATACAAGAACAGTAACAAACAACATTTGGAGGATCCCCCCACATACATGAACAGTAACAAACAACATTTGGAGGATCCCCCACATACATGAACAGTAACAAACAACATTTGGAGGATCCCCCACATACATGAACAGTAACAAACAACATTTGGAGGATCCCCCCACATACATGAACAGTAACAAACAACATTTGGAGGATCCCCCCACATACATGAACAGTAACAAACAACATTTGGAGGATCCCCCCACATAAATACAAGAACAGTAACAAACAACATTTGGAGGATCCCCCCACATACATGAACAGTAACAAACAATATTTGGAGGATCCCCCCACATACATACAAGAACAGTAACAAACAACATTTGGAGGATCCCCCCACATACATACAAGAACAGTAACAAACAACATTTGGAGGATCCCCCCACATACATACAAGAACAGTAACAAACAACATTTGGAGGATCCCCCCACATAAATACAAGAACAGTAACAAACAACATTTGGAGGATCCCCCCACATACATAAACAGTAACAAACAACATTTGGAGGATCCCCCCACATACATACAAGAACAGTAACAAACAACATTTGGAGGATCCCCCCACATACATAAATAGTAACAAACAACATTTGGAGGATCCCCCCACATACATGAACAGTAACAAACATCCTTTGGAGGATCCCCCCACATACATACAAGAACAGTAACAAGCAACCTTTGGAGGATCCCCCCACATACATACAAGAACAGTAACAAGCAACTTTAGGAGGATCCCCCCACACACATACAAGAACAGTAACAAACAACTTTAGGAGGATCCCCCCACATACATACAAGAACAGTAACAAACAACTTTTGGAGGACCCCCAAACATACATACAAGAACAGTAACAAACACCCTTTGGAGGACCCCCCCCCCCACATACATACAAGAACAGTAACAAGCAACTTTTGGAGGATCCCCCCACATACATACAAGAACAGTAACAAGCAACTTTAGGAGGAACCCCACACACACATACAAGAACAGTAACAAGCAACTTTAGGAGGATCCCCCCCCCACACACACACACATACAAGAACAGTAACAAGCAACTTTAGGAGGATCCCCCACACACATACAAGAACAGTAACAAGCAACTTATGGAGGACCCCCCCACCCACATACATGAACAGTAACAAACAACTTTAGGAGGATCCCCCCACACACATACAAGAACAGTAACAAGCAACTTTAGGAGGATCCCCCACATACATGAACAGTAACAAACAACATTTGGAGGATCCCCCACATACATGAACAGTAACAAACAACATTTGGAGGATCCCCCCACCCACATACATGAACAGTAACAAAACAACATTTGGAGGATCCCCCCACATACATGAACAGTAACAAACAACATTTGGAGGATCCCCCCACATACGTACAAGAACAGTAACAAACAACATTTGGAGGATCCCCCACATACATGAACAGTAACAAACAACATTTGGAGGATCCCCCCACATACATACAAGAACAGTAACAAACAACATTTGGAGGATCCCCCCACATACATAAACAGTAACAAACAACATTTGGAGGATCCCCCACATACATACATAAACAGTAACAAACAGCATTTGGAGGATCCCCCCACATACATGAACAGTAACAAACATCCTTTGGAGGATCCCCCCACATACATACAAGAACAGTAACAAGCAACCTTTGGAGTATCCCCCACATACATACAAGAACAGTAACAAGCAACTTTAGGAGGATCCCCCAACACACATACAAGAGCAGTAACAAACAACTTTAGGAGGATCCCCCCCAAATACATACAAGAACAGTAACAAACAACTTTTGGAGGACCCCCAAACATACAAACAAGAACAGTAACAAGCAACCTTTGGAGTATCCCCCACATACATACAAGAACAGTAACAAGCAACTTTAGGAGGATCCCCCAACACACATACAAGAGCAGTAACAAACAACTTTAGGAGGATCCCCCCCAAATACATACAAGAACAGTAACAAACAACTTTTGGAGGACCCCCAAACATACAAACAAGAACAGTAACAAACACCCTTTGGAGGACCCCCCCCCCCCCCACATACATACAAGAACAGTAACAAGCAACTTTTGGAGGATCCCCCCCACATACATACAAGAACAGTAACAAGCAACTTTAGGAGGATCCCCCCACACACATACAAGAACAGTAACAAGCAACTTTAGGAGGATCCCCCCCCCCACACACACATACAAGAACAGTAACAAGCAACTTTAGGAGGATCCCCCCAACACACATACAAGAACAGTAACAAGCAACTTTAGGAGGATACCCCCCCCCCCACACACACACACATACAAGAACAGTAACAAGCAACTTTAGGAGGATCCCCCCACACACATACAAGAACAGTAACAAGCAACTTAGGAGGATCCCCCCACACACATACATGAACAGTAACAAGCATCTTTAGGAGGACCCCCCCCCCCCACATACATACAAGAACAGTTACAAGCAACTTTAGGAGGATCCCCCCCCCCACATACATACATGAACAGTAACAAAAAACTTTTGTAAGATTCCTACCACATAAATTAACATCAAAGAACATTTCTTTCAGTCTTCGCCCCCCCACATCATTTACATACGTACATACGTACTTTGTATTCTGTGCGTTATTTACTGAACAGTTTCTGACAGTTTGTAAGACGCTCCGTTCCAGGAAAATATTCATCAGTGCAGACGTATAAATATTGGAACACATATGTAATGTTTACGTCAGATTCCTGAAGGTGTATAAGATATTATAGTGTGGCGGTTATACAAAATATCCTGCAGGAACAACACAATGCCAGAAGAAGGTGAGTGTTTTAATTCCTGAATGTTTCACTCTCATTTTAACTCGTTCTAACTCATCAATATTTATACATACATTCATGATGACATCAAGAAATGAAGTACACAATTATATGTTGAATAAGTGCCATAACTTGTGTTTTCAATGCGTGAGGTATATGAGTTTATATTTACGTATACACGTACAGTATACATAGTATCTGGTTCATCTGCATGCGTGTATTCTAACAATACACAGGGTTATACCGCAGAGTGTATACGTAATTAATTCGCCAATGGTTTCAAAACAATAGCCACCATACAACTTGACAACTATGTGATTTCCAATAGGTTTGGAAGCTGAAGCACATGTATTTACCTTTCTTCTCATGCTTGCTATGTATGAGTTACTAAATATGTAGTAATATGTACATTCTATGTGATGCTGATGACACTAAATATGTAGAAATGTGATGCTGATGACACTAAAATATGTAGTAATATGTACATAATATGTGATGCTGATGACACTAAAATATGTAGTAATATGACACTAAAATAGCTCCAAAATATACTAAACAATTATAAATAGGTCGGTCTCTGCAATTTCCAAATGGTTGCCAGAATACCAAATATTCATTTGGAGTACGGGCTATGAAGTGATTGACCAATGGAAACTCGCTAACCACATACAATACCAACAACACCAGAATACAGTACCTTTGGTGATACAGAAAAGAAAAGTAAAACATGACATGAAAGTCACTCGCACAACTTGTATTTATACCAAGACACTATATTGAAAACTTCAGGTACAGGTACGAGTAGCTCACAATCAGTTTGTCACAGGAAACGATATAGTCCTATGTGCAAGAAATTCTTGTTTTGGATGTTCCTGGTTTCTACTATACTGCTTGTTATTGGATCATTTAGTGGAGGATGGCTCCGGGTCAAGACCAGGCTGAAATTTAAAGATTCTTATTACAAAGATCAATTCGAATGGTATACTGTATACCAGGACTATGGTATGTGGAGTGTTACACAATGTAAGAGGAATGCTGTTATAGACGTATACACGTGTGATACGAGGTAATATATGGGATCCATAATAATAGTGTCTCTATTCATTGTATACCTTAACTCTTGTATCAAATCTCGATATTAAAATTGTATGAGTCACTTTGAGACTGATACTTGTTTTTTCGATCTTTATTTGATTATTGGTGTTATTGTCGGCGTGTGCTTGTACCCCAACCATTATACATTTGTGTACACATATGGTCAGGGGTATTAAAAAGGACGGCACGTCAATTCAATGGGCCTTTCGTATAAGTATCTGATTTAAGATAGTAGACTAGATATAATACTTAAAAATCTTACCAAGTTTTATAAGTAAATCAAGTAAATAAATGTCGATGGTTTGGGGAATCTATTGTTAGCTTTTAGGTGTATATCATTAGCAAGATTTTAAGCATAAACAGTTATCTTTAAGGTGCTGTCACACTACAACTCGTTGGCCCAACGTATGCCGACGTGTTAGAATACACTGATGGTCGTCATACTCGTTAGAGGTTCGTTTTATGTAAGTTAAAAGCTCGCTCACACACGTTAGTATACATTGTCGAGCGTCGAGGGCCTAACAATATTTTGTGCATGCAAAAATTTTTCAACCGGTGCGGAACGTATATTTATCGGTTATTTATACGTTTGACGACCGGTATTCATTCGTTATCCGAACGTTCGCCATACGATTTTAAACGTTAAGTACGCGTTGGTAACACGCCGGTACATTTACTAGCGTTCACACAACGTGTTTTAAACGTCTGCGTAACGTTTGTTTAACTTATTTATAACGTGTGTAGGGCGTTCTTGAAGCGTATAAGATGACATAACGTTTCCCAACGCTATAGAATCGCATGAATAACGCATATTTAACGTTTGACAAACGTTTCTTACAACGTACCAAGACATAAAGGTAACGAAAATGAGGGCGATGCTTATTAAACTGCATTCATGTATAGAGAAAATTTACAAATTCACTTGTGTACATGACAAATATCATTCGTCAAACTTGACTGATACTGAGCGGGTAGACTTTGCTGTTTTACAACACCAACAAAATCTTTTAAACTGTTGTGCAGTAGAAGAAAGAAGAGGACGGCCTGGACGTGCCCAGTCTTGGATCGGGAGGCGGCGGGAGTTTGAAATATATGAATACTGCTCTAATTCGCTACTAATACGTTTGGAGCAGGTTACACACACGTTCTTCACTCGTCACGAACGTTATGCACACGCATAGCACACGCTAACAAAATTACGTGGAACTCTGTAAACGTTTCTCGGTCGTTACTCAAAGGTTAATGATTTGTTAAACGCGTTCAGCAAACGCTATATGTGCGTCTGAAAGGCGGCTTCTCTTTGATGTTTCGGACGATCGCCAGCGTATTAGTACGTTCCGCACTCGTTGGTTTAATACGCTGTAGTGTGACAGGCCCTTTAGTTTAGTAATATATAAGGTTTCAAAGATCTTAAATTTATGTTAGTATTCAGATAACTATCTGTGACCACTTTTGTCAGGTATTAGAAGTATGGTATAATGATTTTTGAATTCAGCTTGACTGTGAACTTATATCGGTTTATCTTCCAGAGAAATACCAATTACTATCAGTACAGTGCAACTTTTCCAAAGCAACACCCTTTGGGAGTAGCAAAATTATGTTGTTGTTGAGAGGTTGTTGCTCTAGAGAGGTTAACTGTATACTAGTAGTTAATCGTGCAGTGGGTAAAATTCATGCTGTTGTAGAAGGGGGGTGTTGCTCAAGAGAGGGCCGCTCTGGAGAGGTTGTACCGTACTGAAGTAAACTTTGTGACCTTATTGACAACAGTATAATTGGATTTCAGATCTTATATACTTATTGATAATATAGGAAGTGGTGTCATAGCCGATCTTGATCTACCTAACTATAGACCTGGTGATATGAGTTTTGACGGTATCTCATTAGGTATGAATTTCAGTATTAATTTGTCGTTAGTCAGAATTACCTTAGCTCAGGTAACACTTCCAGAACATGAAAATCTCGCCATTCCTTGCGTGTAATGTATCATCGAACGTATTGCTCTAGCATTCGTTCTTGTGGGTTTTTTTTGCTGCTGTTAAAAGTAAATGTCTGAATATGTATGTGTACCATTGACATGATAAATGTGTGTTTAAATACTATCTAATGCTATGTCAGCCAAGTTACGTCAGCGAAATATTGATCTTCAAGTGATTTATGGATTTAATTTTTAAAAAATGGAGTTTGTAATTTACGATTATATTGTATGGTTTTGTTGTTTTTATATATCTCGTACCCTCCTGGGTAGGACTGAAAAAAACGACAATTTATTATTGATGTCACTTTTTAACTATGCCAGAACAAGGTTGATATGTCTTTCAAGTTATTCAGCGGTCCTTGTGGAATTTTCTGCGGTATTATTGAAAAAGATGAATGAATTGAATGTCATTCTTCTCGAATTTGTGAATAAGTAGTTTGTATGGTAAAATATGATATGATAAAGCATAGGCAATGTGAACAGTGTGAATAATCAAGTATGATTTAGTTTTCAGCTATTCACAGATGGGTGTTATGCAAGTACTGTACACGATAGGAACAATAGCATCTGTACTAAATCTGTACATGGCATTTAAATTACGGAACAGGCCAGAGGACGTCAAAGATGCTATCACACAACAAAACAAGATTGCATATAACATTGTATCAGGTAATATAACTAGTGTTACTTTCATATAACATTGTATCAGGTAATATAACTAGTGTTACTTTCATATAACATTGTATCAGGTAATATAAATAGTGTTGCTTGCATATAACATTGTATCAGGTAATATAACTAGTGTTGCTTGCATATAACATTGTATCAGGTAATATAACTAGTGTTGCTTTTATATGACATTGTATCAGGTAATATAAATAGTGTTGCTTTTATATAACATTGTATCAGGTAATATAAATAGTGTTGCTTTCATATAACATTGTATCAGGTAATATAAATAGTGTTGCTTTTATATAACATTGTATCAGGTAATATAAATAGTGTTGCTTTTATATAACATTGTATCAGGTAATATAAATAGTGTTGCTTCCATATAACATTGTATCATGTAATATAACTAGTGTTGCTTGCATATAACATTGTATCAGGTAATATAAATAGTGTTGCTTTTGTATAACATTGTATCAGGTAATATAAATAGTGTTGCTTTCATATAACATTGTATCAGGTAATATAACTAGTGTTGCTTGCATATAACATTGTATCATGTAATATAACTAGTGTTGCTTGCATATAACATTGTATCATGTAATATAACTAGTGTTGCTTGCATATAACATTGTATCAGGTAATATAAATAGTGTTGCTTTTGTATAACATTGTATCAGGTAATATAACTAGTGTTGCTTTTGTATAACATTGTATCATGTAATATAACTAGTGTTGCTTGCATATAACATTGTATCAGGTAATATAACTAGTGTTGCTTTCATATAACATTGTATCAGGTAATATAACTAGTGTTGCTTGCATATAACATTGTATCAGGTAATATAAATAGTGTTGCTTTTATATAGCATTGTATCAGGTAATATAACTAGTGTTGCTTGCATATAACATTGTATCATGTAATATAACTAGTGTTGCTTTCATATAACATTGTATCAGGTAATATAAATAGTGTTGCTTTTATATAACATTGTATCAGGTAATATAATTAGTGTTGTTTGCATATAACATTGTATCATGTAATATAACTAGTGTTGCTTGCATATAACATTGTATCAGGTAATATAAATAGTGTTGCTTTCATATAACATTGTATCAGGTAATATAAATAGTGTTGCTTGCATATAACATTGTATCAGGTAATATAACTAGTGTTGCTTGCATATAACATTGTATCATGTAATATAACTATATAACTAGTGTTGCTTTCATATAACATTGTATCAGGTAATATAACTAGTGTTGCTTGCATATAACATTGTATCATGTAATATAACTAGTGTTGCTTTCATATAACATTGTATCAGGTAATATAACTAGTGTTGCTTGCATATAAGATTGTATCAGGTAATATAACTAGTGTTGCTTGAATATAACATTTTATCAGGTAATATAACTAGTGTTACTTGCATATAACATTGTATCGGGTAATATGACTAATGTTGCTTTCATATAACATTGTATCAGGTAATATAACTAGTGTTGCTTGCATATAACATTGTATCATGTAATATAACTAGTGTTGCTTTCATATAACATTGTATCAGGTAATATAACTAGTGTTGCTTTCATATAACATTGTATCATGTAATATAACTAGTGTTGCTTTCATATAACATTGTATCATGTAATATAACTAGTGTTGCTTTCATATAACATTGTATCATGTAATATAACTAGTGTTGCTTTCATATAACATTGTATCAGGTAATATAACTAGTGATGCTTTCATATAACATTGTATCAGGTAATATAACTAGTGTTGCTTGCATATAAGATTGTATCAGGTAATATAACTAGTGTTGCTTGCATATAACATTGTTTCGGGTAATATAAATATGCTTGCTTGCATATAACATGTTAATATGCTTGCTTTCATTTTATCAGGTAATTTAAATATGCTTGCTTGCATACATTGTATCAAGTAATGTAAATATATATGCTCGTTTAGTTTGTCATCATTTGAGCGATACTTGGCTTTTACATTGTTGGTTACAAGATTCAGTAACCAAGATAAATAACTCGATCTTTGTGTGTTTAATTCTGTCCGTTATATATTGAACATATCACCAGGATAGTAGCATTTTATTTTAATTTTAATGTACATGTATTCACTTTTTCAGCCATTTTAGTGATGATACCGGTTATCATGTTTGGTGTTAAAGATTTGATTCTACTAGAAAGTGAACAACCTTCCGGATTAATAATTGCAGCAGTAGGTGGGACTATGATGATATTTGGTTCCGGGTTAATGTTCCTGCATACACGGGTTTGTCCATGTACTGAACCAAGAAACGTCAATTTACCTCGGGAACCAGAAGAACATTAGAGCGAGTTCGATTAAAACCTATAGTAACAATAGTTCAACTAAACATAGATCGAACCAACCCTAGTCGTGCTCTAGTCTGGTTAGTCTAGCTACTCTCGTTCACGCTAGTTTATCTCGTTCCAAGATGGCGGCTGTAGGAAATTCATAAGTTACTGACGAATTTTTTTTTATATGAATACATTGTATTTATTTAATTAATATCATGATTCTAAATATGTGCAAAAGATCGTTGGATTTAAGGTTATGTAAGCATGTTTTGACTCACATAATTCAATGTTACCTAATTATGAAATATTTATCATATGATTTCGCTATTTAACATCACAGGCTACCGGCATGTGATAACAGCAAAATAAAGTTTAAAAAAAATCTTTTTTCACTATATATATATTATAGAGTAAAGGTATAGAACTTCAGGGCTCAGAAATCACACCGGTCATGTTCATCAAGGTCTTGTTGTAACAATTCTGAACTGATTCTTAAAAGCCTGGTCTTATTCGACGCAGAAATAATTTCTCTTTAACCACTATCCACTTTTATATCCATGCATTGCTCTGAACTGGAGGAATAAGCCCTTCAACTTACAAAAAGTACCACTAGGCATCGATGTGACCTAAGTTTCTTTTCATTAGCTACAGAATAAATTTCTTTATTCCTTCGGAATTTCATACCCACTCCGGTGTAAAACAAAAGAAAATCAAATTTGTTATCACTCACCTTCGACGAAAAATTCAATTGATGGATACCTAAGGCATTACTATTCAATATTCCACGCTTTCGTCAATTTCGCTTCTTAGCTGCCATAATCGCACAGTTTAAACGCCGTACCATTTTCGTGCCGTTTCGTCTCAACGATTGGTCAAAATCGGAGGTGTGCAACCTTCACCAGTTTACAGTTTATTTATTGGCAAAACGGCAAAAGAACATTGCCTTTGGCCATTTACATAATAATTACAAGGAATATGGCCAAGACGTTTATATACATAATATTTCCATGTACATAATAATAAACAAAATGTTACATACAACAAAGTTACATATTTCTGCAAATTTAAATACAACAAATTTCATATATTTATTACACATAGACATAGACGAAGCAACTATATGATGTTCAGAGCGGTTTCTCGTATTTTAAAAGATTCAACGAGGTATTTTGCAGTATTATACACCAATCGTTTATTCAAACTTGACATAAGATTTACAAATTTGTGTATGTTGGACCAATTTGTGTATTTAGGTAAATATTTAGTACGCAAATGGATATATTTGGAACAGCACATAAGAAAATGGTACTCTGATTCCACAAAACCCTGAGAACACAATTTACAAATACGATTATTTCTTTCTAAACCAATATATCGACCACGTTCAATTTCTAAAGAGTGTGAACTAAGACGGAATCGTGTGAGACATTTACGTATAGAATCATTTTTTATATAACAGAGATAATTTTCAAATTTATATTCTGTTTTAAATTTTCGATTGTGTTACAGTATTATATTAGAACAGACTATAATGATCTTTATACGTAACTTATACTCTGTTACAATTCTAATACTAGTGAGTTTATAAATGATCGCCTTTCCTATACACATGCTTTAGTTTTTAATAATTGTTGGATTTAGAAATAAATAGTGTCTATACACATTTGTGTTTGTCGTTTGACTTGTAGACATTTATTATTCATACCAACACATACAACAAAAGTACAACATGGTGTCAGAATTTCTTATTGGAATTAAAATTGGACATTAATCTGTAATATTGAGAACTTGTGACAAATATGGAATTAGGCGGCGTACAACCACCAGTGATGAACTGGGAGGACTCAAACCTGCCTGAAGCTTGGGAAAAGTTTTCAAGGCACATACAGTTGGTGTTTTCAGGCCCACTGATAGGCAATTCAGAAGAAGAATGTATATCATACCTATTATTATGGGTAGGAGAGAAAGGCAGAGATATCCATTCTACATGGATATTAAGTGATGATGACAAAAAGAAGCTAAAGACTTATTACGACAAGTTTAAAGCGCATGTGCAACCGAAATTGAATCCTATATTTGCACGCTTTAAGTTTAATAATGAAGTACAAGGAGCGGATACGATTGACCGTTTCGTAACGCGTCTTAGAATAGTTGCAAGAGACTGCAACTTTGCACAAGAAGAGCATGACAATATGCTGCGCGACAGAATAGTCTTTGGGACAAATTCAAATAAATTACGAGAGAAACTTATAAACATTGGTGCAGATTTAACCTTGGACAAAGCTGTTCAAACTGCACAAAGTTTGGAGTACTCAGAAGAACAGCTACGGTCTATGACACAGAAGGATGTCGACTTTGTTCAATCTGGAAAGCAATCAACGAATTACCGAGGACAATCAAAACAAACGAATAGCCAGAATCACAGAGGAGCCCGTGGTCCAAACACGAGGTCACCCCAGAAGACAACATGCACGAGATGTGGAACTGTACATAAATTCGGAGAATGTCCAGCAAGAGGGAAGAAGTGTCTAAATTGTGACAAATTAAACCATTTTGCGAAGGTGTGCAGGATTAAACGTGTCAAAAATAATGTAAACTCTGTTAGTGACACATTGATGGATGATTTAGATGAATTTCACATAGATACGGTAAGCACTTTGAATTCTACCGATCGTGCCCTAGTCCGTTTATCTCTTGGCCCTTCCAAAATAAATATTGATTTTAAGGTAGACACCGGAAGCGCGGTAAATATTCTCCCGCTGAAACAGTTTCAGTCCCTTAATATCAGTGCCCCGTTAAACCCCTCTTCTAGTAAGCTGACTTCCTACACAGGCAATGAAATCCCGGTGTTAGGTAAGATTAAGCTTAAATTCCAGTATAAATATAGGATTGTAGATACACTATTCTATATTGTAGACACTCCCGCATTTCCCCTTGTGAGCCTCAAAACTTCCATTGATCTAGAACTGGTACAGATGACATTCATGGTTAACAATGAAATACCATTGTGCAGAGAAAATGTCATACGTGATCATGGAGACCTTTTCACAGGGATTGGTGTTATTCCTGGTGTGGAAAAGTTGCACTTAAAGGAAGGTGCAGTCCCAGTGGTCAACCCCTCTAGGAGAGTACCAGAAGCTATCAAGTCACGCTTGCAAGCTGAACTAACACGTATGGAAGAAAGTAAAATAATAGCCAAAGTTGACGTACCTACAGATTGGGTAAATTCCCTTGTAGTGGTAGAGAAACCCAAAACAGGTCAATTACGCATTTGTCTTGACCCAGAGGCCCTTAATGAGGCTATACGCAGACCACACTATCCGATACCGACATTGGATGACGTGACATCACAACTTTCAGGTTGTGAATATTTTAGTCTCTTAGACATTACGCATGCTTACTGGAGCATACAACTGGACGAAAACTCGTCGTATCTCACAACGTTCAGTACCCCTTTTGGAAGATATCGTTACCTTAGATTGCCATTTGGAATCTCGTCAAGTATGGATATATTTGTCAAAAAGGTAAGCGAGATATTCGAAGGCTTACCAGGTATCGCCGCGATCGTGGACGACATATTGATATATGGTAAGACACGCAAGGAACATGACCAGAATGTATTAGAAGTGCAAGAACGCGCACGTGCTAAAGGCATAAGGTTCAATCCCGACAAGTGTCGCATAGGCTTAAAAGAAGTACCATTCTTTGGTCACTTAATAACGTCAAACGGACTCAAACCTGACCCTACGAAAATAAAGGCAATATCACAAATTGCCACTCCGACAAATCAAGCGGAACTAGAAAATGTACTAGGCATGGTCAACTACTTGCAAAAGTTTGCTCCGAACCTGTCTGACATTACTAGTCCCATGAGGTCATTACTAAAGAAAGACATAGAGTTCGTTTGGGACCACCCACAGACAGATGCATTTCTAAAAATGAAACAGGTTATCTCAGAAAGTCCAGTCTTAGCATATTTTGACCCAAGCAAGTCTGTTACGGTTGAATGCGATGCATCACTAAAAGGTGTAGGTGCAGTAATCATGCAAGATGGACGACCTGTTGCATTCGCATCAAAATCATTGACCCCTACTGAGCAAAATTACGCCAACATTGAACGTGAAATGCTGGCAATACTATTTGCATGTACGAAGTTTCACCAGTACATATATGGCAAACATGTTACTGTTCATTCTGACCATAAGCCACTTTCTTCAATAATGAAGAAACCCCTTTCAGCAGCCCCTCCACGCTTGCAGAGAATGATGCTGCAACTGCAAAAATACGACCTTGACGTACAACATGTGCCTGGGAAAGAGGTACCAATCAGTGACCTACTATCCCGGAAACCTAGCTCTGACATTTACGAAATCGAGGGACTAGACCTCCATGTTCATACTGTATTAAAACAAATGTCATACACTGACAGCAGTTTTGAAAATGTGAGACAAGCGACAAAAACAGACGATCAGATGCAACTTCTGAAACAGACTATACTTAAAGGATGGCCCGCTTGTAGGTCAGACTGTAGTCAGCAGACTGTTGAATTTTTTAATCACAGAGATGAAATGTCAGTCTCTGAAGGTCTTATTTTCAGAGGTCAAACTCTAGTTATTCCAAAATAACTTAGACAGCACATGATTGAACAAGTACATATTGGTCACATGGGTACAGAGAAAAGTATCCTCAGAGCAAGAGATGTGATGTTTTGGCCTGGAATGACGAAACAGATAAGTGACTATGTGCTGAATTGCGACATATGTTTAAAGTACAGAAATTCCAATAAAAAAGAGCCATTAACACCCCACGAAGTACCACATGGCCCATGGCAAGACGTTGCCACTGATTTGTTTCATTTCGACGGAAATAATTATCTTCTTATTGTTGACTATTATAGCCGTTATTTTGAAATTGACAAATTACCAGACACACTTAGTTCGACAGTTGTAAGGAAGCTTAAAGCACGATTTTCAGTGCATGGCATACCAGCCAGACTGTTCTCTGACAACGGACCACAATACTCTTCACAGACATTTCAGTCGTTTACAAACGAGTGGAAAGTTACTCATGTCACATCTAGCCCCTTACACCCCATTTCGAACGGACTCGCAGAACGGACAGTCCAGACTGTCAAACGCATATTAAAGAAGGCAAAGGAAAGTGGACACGATTATTATCTCTCCATATTAGAGTATAAAAATACCCCACTCAATGACAGTAAACTGTCACCAGTTCCAATGTTAATGGGCAGGAGAACAAGATCAGTTCTACCTACTACTAACAAACAACTGTTACCTCATGCTGTTGATCCTGGTTCAGTTCGACCACAGATACAGCCATGTAAAATGAAACAAAAGTAACATTATGATAAAACAGCTAAACCACTCCCTAATTTAAATTTGAATGAAAGTGTTCGCATACAGTTAGGAAAAATCTGGAAACCAGCCAAGGTTATATCAGTGCATGACGATCATTCATATGTTGTGCAAACTCACGATGGTGGCATTTACCGCCGAAATCGTCAGAAGATAAACAAAACAAAACAACAGTTTCCAGATATTGTTGAATTCATGCCAAATGTATTGGACGAATCTCACTCAACAAAAATGTCAATTACTCCACAGGAAACTCCTATCCCAGATAATTCTCCCAAGGTCCCTGCTAGTAATTGTTATCAAACACGATCAGGTAGAATAGTGCAAGCCAATAAATACTACAGTAGTGATGAATGGACAAAGTGAATTATATTCATATAAACAGTAATTAATAGCATGTAACACGGAAGTATATCGCAATTTAATTGTATGACTTTATATAAGAATATTCATGTCGTATTGTGTTTAATGAAGTGTTATGACTTTGACATGTATAATAAGTTCTAATATCATCTGTTATATCTTAGTCATTATATAACTGTTATAAAAAGGGTTTAACTTGTTTCAAAACAAGGGAGATGTTACAGTATTATATTAGAACAGACTATAATGATCTTTATACGTAACTTATACTCTGTTACAATTCTAATACTAGTCAGTTTATAAATGATCGCCTTTCCTATACACATGCTTTAGTTTTTAATAATTGTTGGATTTAGAAATAAATAGTGTCTATACACATTTGTGTTTGTCGTTTGACTTGTAGACATTTATTATTCATACCAACACATACAACAAAAGTATAACAGATAGTATTCTAGTTTAGGTGCGAGTTGTATAGATTCATGCCAATTTTGCAAATATTGATCTCGAATACGTTGAGAAAAAATGCGCTTATAATTGTGTTCAGTATCAAAATTATCCCATATATAACTATAGCCAAGTTCATCTAGATACGATCCTAGCTTACTTGACCAACTTTTATTAATATTAGAGTTTGCTAGATTCATGAAAGTACTGTTTATTAGTGAATTAGGTTTACTCATAATTTTGCACCAAAATCCAAGAGCACGTTCTTTGCATATTACGGATGGTGGAAATGTTCCGAGTTCGGCTAAGACAGCTAAATTCGAAGTTTGTTTTTTTACACCTAAAATTAATTTACAGTACTTAAGATAGATACGATCTACTTCTTTAAAATCATATATTCCCCAGATTTCAGAACCGTATAATATAATAGGAAGTACTAGAGAATCAAATAAAGCTAATTTAGTTTTAATATTAACATTGAATCTACTGAAAACAGAAAGAAGACTATAATACGCTTTCAGAGCTTGCTCCTCAAGTTTTAATACTGCATTCTTTAAATTACCCGTGTACGTAAAGCAAAGTCCCAAATAACAAAAATTATCAACTATTTCAATATTCTCATTATTTATATGCCATACATAAGTTATGCCTTTGTTTTCGTTTTTCGAAAATACAAATCTTAGTTTTGTTAACATTTATTTTAAGACCCCATTTTGTGGAGAATCGATGAAGCAATTGAAGACTATGATGATCTGCTGTGAATAATGCTATGTCATCAGCAAATAGGAGTAAGTAAATTGAAAGCAAATTTATGTCGTTATCTGTTAGATTTTCAACATCAATTATATCCTTAATATCATTAATAAAGTGGTTCACCTTGTTTAAGGCCCAATGTAACATCGAAAAAATCTGAAATTGGTACATCTGGTGACAGTCTTACACAAGATTTAACGTCGTTATAAATTGCTTTAATAATTCTTATCATTTTACAACTTATTCCTGTATTTACCAACTTAACCCATAGTGTATCATGTAAAACTGTATCAAAAGCGTTTTCATAGTCTATGAATGCACAAAATAATCTAGATTTATTCGAAAGAACTTTTTGTATAAGACAATGTAGAATAAAAGCACAATCTACTGTACTATGATTATCACGAAAGCCAAACTGACTTTCATTAAAAACGTTATTACCTTTACACCACTTGTTAACTCTATTTCTTAGACAGAGAGAGAATAATTTTGCTAGAACATTAATCAGTGTTATACCGCGGTAATTTGAGGGGTTTGACTTATCTCCCTTTTTATGAATGGGTACAATTAAACCTTTCCTCCAAAGATCTGGATAAACACATGTATTAAAGATATGGTTAAAAACAACAACAAGATATGGTGAAATAAATGATTTTGCATCTATGAAAAAATCCGCCACATTATTACTGAAATCACAACTTTTGTTACGCTTTAACGACTGTATAGTTTTTGATATTTCCTCAACCGTAAAGTCACAATCTAATTCTTGTATATATAACAGTTCATCCCGTTCTGGAGTATCAATATCAGGGTCAAATGCCCGGTGACCCGTATTTGAAATGTTCTGAAAGTGAGTAACAAATTCTTCCATCTTAATATCTGTCGTATTAATATTCTTTCTCTTCCTGTATTTATTAACATATTTCCAAAATTTACGTGGATTTGATTTGCTAATGTTCGAAAGATTTGTTTTTTTTCTTTATTAAAATACAATTTTTAGCTTGACGTTTGGTCTTTGAAAATGTAGACCTAGATTTACAAAAGTTTTCAATATTTAACTGACAATTATTTTCTTTTAATACTCGTTTAGCATTTAGAAAATCAGATTTACAACGACGACATTCGTCATTAAACCAGGGTGATTTCTTAATGTTTGGAGGAACTTTCTTTTTTGAGATTGTTCTGCCATTTATTTCATATGAAATATCAAAAATTAAGTTAGACAATTTTTCACAACAATCATTAACATTTCCATTTCCTTCTTGCAAATTATTTGTTAAATCATCAAACAATGATTTATTATCATTTAACGCCAATTGCAAAGCATCATTATTGCTAGTATCCCAAAATAACTTGTCATACGAGAAATTTTCAGATGTATAGTTTAAACAATTTTCAAAGGTTAAATTAAAGTAAATAGGACAATGATCTGAAAATTCAGTTATATCACAAATGTTCATACAATTGAAATATTTAAAATTTTCAAAACTTGTTAATACATAGTCAACGACACTGGCTGCTAATGTATTGTGATTAAAATTATAACATGTAAATTTGCCTTCTTCTAGTCGGCCATTCACAATACAAATGTTGTTTTCTTTACACAAATTAATTAACTTTCTACCGAAAGTATTGCAATGATTATCACGAGAAACACGTGCAGGAATATCTTGCAATATAAAATCGTCAGGTGGCATATCAACATATCTGTGTAGATTTATGTTTTCAATAACATCTAGCTTTGGACCGGTTCGTGAATTTAGGTCACCAGTTATGTAGATATCTCCTAGAGTGGAGTAATGTTTAATATCAGTGGATAATTGTTCATGAAAATCATATTCAAACAATGGAGAGGAATTATTTTTATAAACTGTGGATTCTTCTGGTGGGATATAACAAGTGCATATATAAAGGTCATTTTCAGTGCCCAGGTAAGATTTACTTATTTTTATCCATACAATTCCATTAGGGTTTAAACTTATAGCTTCAACATGACCCTGATATTTACATTTGTAGTATATAATTACGCCACCAATGAAACGTAAAGCTCTATTATTACATTTTGGCCTAGAACATGATATACAACAAAAACCATCAATATCAACATTATCAGTAGGAGAGTTCCAAGTTTCGGTTAAGAGTAAGAAGTCATATTTTGACACATATCTTAAAAAGTCATTATCAGAAAGTTTGTTTTTAATACCCTGAACGTTCCATAATAACAAACTGAGATGCTTCGTAGCATCACCCTAATGTCCATTTGCCTGAGGTACATGAAGTGGAGCCGACGGAACAGTATCGGCGGTGTAAGCAATACCATTTATGAAAAGTTTATCAAGAGTCAGTGTAGCCCGTTTAGTCACCTTTAGCAGTCATTTTGCCTAAGAGAGATTGAATCGTCAAAATAATGAATCGTCACATCGATGTGATTCGGTAGTACCGGTGGGTTCGGAAAATTATAGGCTGGATAATGGGCTACATAAACATAAACTCGAAACATCCGATAACTTAGATAATCATCATGCTAGGTTGATTGAATTTAGCACATGAATATCAGAATATGTACATAAATAGATGGCAATATTGAGATGGTGTGTGTTAATTCCTAAGCATGAATATCAATCAACTGCACTGATTTCTCCTAACAGTCATTGTTGCCAGCAACGCCAATTAAAATGACTTGTCTCATATGAAAAAAAATCAAGTTCCGACAGTACTTTCAGTACTTTGGTTATTTTTGAAACCATAATGTTATAGAAATCGTATAAACAGAAGTATTATACAGCAAGTACATGAACGACATATCAGCATAGAATCACTTCAAGAAAATATAAATCATAAATTTGACTTTTTCACACACGCGCAAATCTAAACATATCTCATAAGTTTACAGAACAATACAGATGAAAACTATTAATGGAGATGAAATATCTTCATTACAGCCTAAAATAATTCCGATAATAAAATTTGAATCTATTTAATATTTCTTTTCTATTTGGCTACAAATCATTCGAAGACGGTTAGCCGAAAATAATAGTAAAAATGTAATATACAAATACGGGATTTTACATTACGGTCTCTGTGCTTTTAAGAAAACGGAGATCCTGGATAATTATCTTCCTTGTGTATACATTATGTAAAATAACACAATATGTAAGTTTGATGTATCGAACCAGTACCACTGCGGTGACAGTGACTGGCAAATACAAATTCAATCAATGATTGGGTCAGTGAAAATGTCGTCTTTTATGATTACCTACCCTTTTGTTTGAAGTGGTTTTGCGTGATCCCTTAAGTTTCTGATGGCAAGTTCAAAAGTTTGGGATACATCGTACCTTGTTTCCTCACAAAAGATGTTTGCTACCTGATTGTTTTGATCAAGTAATCCTAAACATGACTAGTTTCATAGTATTACCATTAAGATATGCCTGTCATGCAACAACATTAACATAAACCTTTCATGAAGTTGTAATGCCGTTCTTTCATTCAACAACCAGAAAGAAATGATATATCATCCCATTGACAAAACACACAACAATAATATATTAAGATACAAATACCATTTTAAAAGGTTCAGCAATTTCAGAATACCTGCAACATCAGATAAATAACAATCGTCACTTAATTTTACCCGAGGTTACCAAGCGGCACTATTCAGGGACATGTAGTGTTCTCGTGCAATCGCTAGATGTAGAAAAATCTCTTCACGTTTTATCATCGATAAAAACATCAATCAATTCTCTATGTATCATAATTTGCGCGAGTAAAAATAATGACACGTTGGTTGAATCAGAATGCTGTAATGCTAAAGTTTATTATCTCACTAACAAAAGCTTCATACAGACGTTGAAGTAGACGAACTAAATCAATAGAGCAAAGATCGATATTCTAAGACGAGGCTCATTTAATACGGTATATGAGAATGTACATGTATGTGATACACATAGTGAAGCGTACATCGGTATTACGAAGTAAACATTACTGACATGAGAGAGCTATTCAGAGATACATATTTTTAGTTAGATTTGCGCGGTTGGGTTATACCAGTCAGCCAGAAATGGCAAGAGAGGGTAAGCTAAATGTTGTTTTATAGATAATTTACGTACTACTTGATCAGCAGGGAACGTATTGTTATGGCTTTCACTTGAGGCTTTGAGGCTTTATGTTAGATTGTTATGAGACGAAATGAGGCTTGGAAAAGTGAAGTTCTATCTGTATTTATATACCACATTTCGGTGACTGTATTCACGAAATTCCTCTGAAACAAAATTGAGAGTTACCAACTTTCAGTGTGTGTATGTAAAATACATAGATCAATAATAAAACAAATGCTAGTGTCAATGCAACAACCTGACACTTTTCTTGGGTCTGCATTCGAATAATTGACAGCGTTATGATTGACTATACTTCTCCTTTCATCTACATATTAATTTTGTTTGTTAATGTATCGGAGTAATTTGCCATGTTTTCAGTATTCTTTCCGGTTTTTATCCATTTTCCTCATCAAATCAATGGTGGACAACACACACTGAATTATACCTTTTTCCAGTTGAGTGTTATAATATAAATACCAATTCCGAACTAAATCACCATTTTAAGCAATCTTTATCCATCCTACACTTAGTATTTTATGATTAGAACAATTAAGAAAGGCCACTCTGGATAGAGATTAATATAATGTTAATAAGTAAGTGTTTTCATAAAGGCCGAATGTTAATATGACTGTTTGAAGTCAATAACAAGACCATTATGAAAACACTTACTTATTAATGACAATTTTATTAACAAACTATAGAATATAGCAGCGGTTTCATAATGGCCGAGCTAGACAGCCACTCAGAATGACCGAATCTCATAATAGCCGAGTTTTTTCATAAAGGCTGAGTTTTTTCATAATGGCCGAGTTTTATTCATAAAAGCCGAGTCTTGTGTTCATACTGTCTTGGTGAACTTCATATCGGCTCTTTATTTGTAATGAAAACGCGCCTTATATTAATTTGTTAATTAATAAATGATCAGAACACATGTGTGTGTTATTTTTACTGATCTGTAAGTATTATATATTGTTAATCAGAACACACAGTGTGTTTGGTTTTAGTTCAAACTTTATTTCAAATTATATTTTAAAACATACACACATACATACATGGACTGCGATAGTTACTAAAATAGGATATTTTGGATCGGAAAACAAAGATAACTTGAGGACACAAAGATTCTGTAAAATACATGATATGAAAACATGACTAGGAACCGATAAAACGGCCTAGCAGAATACCTATGCGTTTGGGGGGCAAGATTTTACCAGATGGTCTAGAATCTTATTGACAACAAATGATATAATTATTGAATGCCCTTATGACTTGCAGATACTGAAGTCAGTGTTACACGAAACAGTTATAATGATTGCTGTAAAAGAAGGCAATATGCTCCTTTCCGTCGGATTTTCATGGTCAGATTGTCTGTTATCTCTACTGTCCTTCTGCTCGCTGGATCATTTTCTGGAGGATGGCTTCGAATTTCTGCCAGTTTGGAAGTCAAAGACGATGTAGCATATTTACGCTCTAACTATGATACAGTTTATCAGGACTATGGAATATGGGGTGTTACACAGTGTAAGAAGGGGATCAATACTGAAGGATACAGTTGTGAGACAAGGTAATTTACAACGTGACCTAACTACCTGAGATGCTGGACTGTTGGATCAGAGTGTCTGAGGCCCGACAGAGACAGTTTTTCAGTGACATACTGATATATCAAGCTTATCGCGATTTATCAGTCACTTTCTGATTGACACAGCTAATATGATAGGTGTCAGATTTATCAGTCACATTCTGATTGACACAGCTAATATGATAGGTGTCAGATTTATCAGTCACATTCTGATTGACACAGCTAATATGATAGGTGTCAGATTTATCAGTCATATTCTGATTAACACAGCTAATATGATAGGTGTCAGATTTATCAGTCACATTCTGATTGACACAGCTAATATGATAGGTGTCAGTTATGTATTGTCTGTTTGGAATACTGGCAAGTTAACGTAGTTCTGGAGCACCAGCCTGGTAAAATGACCCCATAGTAACTAAATTCTGCAGACAAATGATGTACGACACTACGCAAATTGACTTCATCTGGCATATATAATGTTTTCTATTCATAGATGCATTAATCACTTTTCACCAATTCTCCGATTTGAAGTTTGAACTCGCAAACTAAAATCAGTGTTGAAAACTTTGACTTCCAAGTATATAACTGCAACCGTGGCCGAGTGGTTAGGGTGTCCGCCTTGGGAGCGGGAGATCGAAGGTTCGAACCCCAGTGGATACTGGGTTAGAACTGATGCGGTCGGTTGGTGAGCCGCCAGCTAGTTAAATAATGGTTACCGTAGGCCCATCTCAGCCAGGCACCCGGCAAAAGGAGAAGGGATTCGGGAGGTACTGTGCGATCATAAGATAGGTGTCTCATAAGCCAACTTGGCTGGCCCTTGCGATAAGGGTGACACTATAATAAACAAAACCTTTACCTTTTTATATACATATACTCGTACATGTGCTTTTTTAAATTGAAAAGTTCCATTTCATTGAAAATGTCAATGTTACGTTAACATATAGTCAACCGGCCTACGTGATGTATTTTGTTTGTGTATTTAATGTTTAAACCCAAGTGATTTGTTTAATCTGTAAACCCATTTGGTGTATTTTATTTGTAAACCCATTTGGTGTATTTTATTTGTAAACCCACGCGGTGTATTTTATTTGTAAACCCACGTGATTTATTTAATTTGTTAACCCACGTGATTTATTTAATTTCAGGTCGTATTTTCTACTTAGTGGTTTGATTGGGACTTACCCTTACTTCAAACCTAGCATCCCTAACATGGTCGGTCATTCAAACTTCGACAATATCGGATTAGGTATGTAGCCTTCAATAAACGCATACGCTTTGGGTGACATGTTTGTTAAACTATTTTTGAATCTAAATGAGGACAATGTGTAAAAGTAGAAGCAACTTTCAAGTACTCGGTATTGTCCCATGTACTAAGAATAGTGACAACAACGAAAACAGTGTTGGTGTTAGAGAAAACGGTATAATATACGTTTTGTAGTTATCCATATCCACTGGTGCTAGACGGGGGGAGGGTATAATCCAGTTGACAGAGAAATAACCAAGGTAAAATTGTGTACATCCAATTAAGGTCAAGGTCAATTAGAGGTTGGGCTATATGTGCTGGCTCTGTTTGTTCCATATAAACATGCATTCCTGTAAAAGGGTAGAGGAGATCAACAAGACCACTGGTAGCGTGTCACATGTTTTATGAACGTCAGCCTTTCAAGATCGAGTACTAATGCGGTCTGGTTTCCTGCGTACTTTGATTCTGTAACGTAACGTCAGGGACAGGAAACTCCATACTAGTTCTAATGCTAGTTTATTAAATCAACGGATTGACAATGCAATTTTCTATTGGAATCAGACTGGTAATTGTGGTGCAGCTGTTGCAAGAATCGTATGCAATTTTACGAAGGAGTTTACTTTAATATTAGTTCTGTAAGCTTCTTATGTTTAACAATGATTGTCTTACATGGTAGTCTAGTAGCTCGGTCGTACGATGCATAGAGACAGAAAATCCCACTTTGTTTTGTATAAGTTAAGGCCATGTAAGGAGTTGTAGGGAGGCCTAAAATGGTTTTGAATATAACGTTATAAGTAAAGAATCATTTCTGTTTAGCTTTCAGTTATCGAACGATATGGTCTGTGGAGGTAGCATATTTGACGGGAACAATAGCATCTATTTTCAACCTCTGCATGGCGCTAAAATTACGTAAAACGTCTGAACAAAGAGTTACCAAAGCGGTCAAACGACAGAATTTGATTACTTTCAATGTTGTTCCAGGTAACCTAAATCTATGTAATGTTCAATATTTTAATTTAAATAATTCCGACAAATCTCTATAATTATGCTTGGAGGCAATATTACTGGAGTTTTCATTAGGGCTTTTTTGTCTAAAATTTCTAGTTTTCCATACATGATACATGAACAACTTTGACGGGGCTGAAAAGCCTTAAAGAAAACTCCGGTATTAAATATAATTATAAGCATTGTCTTCTTGGGATTATTCAAGATATTTTATACTAGTCTGCCGACCATCCCTTTGTATTCAATTACTTGACGAACGGGTTTTGAAGATGTTCTTAATGATCTGTCTTGAGATTCATTTTGTCTTTCCAATACATGTATGTTTTGTCATGGTTTGTATAGTATTTACGAATTTTCAAGTTTAATTGGTGCCATTTTACAGGCCCAATCGTGCTGTAAACGCGTCAAATGGGTGGGTGTGTTTTATGGTGATTTAATTGCTTGTACATTGTATATGTTTTATTCCGTGCTGATTTTCGCGGTTCAATTGTGTTTCTTTTAGTAATAGTATGATATTACGGGCATTATGCGAGGTTTAATTCTAGATAGCAGCACAGCTTTCGTTATTGCTTGAATTAAGTAATCACATCATAATTTCTATATGTGCACTTACTCTTAAAATTACACAGATCTACCAGCAACTAGTGTGACTGTATATAGCGTGTCTGTGTGTATTGTTGCTTACATTTCCATGTCAGCAACATTCACAATCGGCAGGAAAACGTGTGTAATTTCATTGGCACCGCGCCGGAACGCGGTGTATTATCAATAGTTACTAGAGGAAATGGGAGAATCTATGTATAAACTGGCCTAACCTTTTCAATATATCAACCAAATTTCCAAATATGACATAAAATAGGGAATAACAAAAGAGATAATAACTTCACTCTTGTTTATATTTTTCTTTATATGCGTGTGTTCCTGTTAATATATTAAGAACATAGTAAAACTCTTTTCTGTAGCCATGGAGATTAAAATGCATCTTCAAACTACCCGTTTGCTCGCCACTCTGTTTAAATCAGTTTAAACCAGTTTTAGTTTACTGTCCAACGTGTAACCAAACCTAAAACCAGAACTGAAACCGGATATTTTCAACAAAAGCGCCCCTAGTTTGACCGTCCTGATCATTCAGATGTTTGATATCTGATCGCTCTTTGAAAACGAGCGTCTGGGTGATTGAGATTAGATTATTTCTACTATGAAGTGATCCAGTCTATATTCTTGTTTTAATATTATATGTATTATGAATTGTTAAACTTTTTTCAGCTATTCTGGTGATGATTCCAGTGATCGTGTTCGGTGTTGAAAATGAAAAGATAAGTTCAGAAGGGAAATCCCAGTTCCCCTACGGCTTGGTTCTCGGAGCACTTGGCGGAAGTGTTATGCTGATCGGATCAGGAGTCATGTTGTTACATACTCGGATTTGCGGACCAGTTGCGCAAGATTTACATCTGGTACCAGGAGAAGGAAGTCAGGGAAATAGAATAATAAACTCTGAAGCAGGTCGATCTTATACATGAGCTCATGTTGTGTTTAAATTCCGATGCACTTTGTCAAGGGACAATTTTAAAGTACAGTTTTGTATGTTCTTAAGGTTTGAGCCCATATTATAACAATAGGGTTGTTCACCAAATCTCTGAAGTTCTGGCTTTTCGTTGTCTTGCACATGTATGTTGAATCATAAAATGGTTCCATGGATGATATAGAAAGATTCAGATCGACATTTCCATAAGGTTTATGCTTACAATCGGGATAAGTAAGTGGCTGCAATTAATTAAAGTACAGTTTAGTAAAGATATATCGGTGACTTAACCTATATCGGTAACTTAATCTCATTCAATAGCTTTAATTTATGTTCAAGTCTGTTTATCAAATTTAATTAATCATATACGCAATCGAGAAATCGAATGGCACAAAGTAGATACGGAGATGTGCTTAGTGCAAAAGTTTAATTGGTAAAAAGATTTTTTCAAATGTATGTGAGCTTTTTTCTTGGACCATCGTTATGATACATGTACATTGTATATGAAATTATGCATGTTCTTTCATAATTGTATATTTGTTTTCATGACTTTTGTATTAGCCTCACTTAGGTTATATGAAATTAAAAACAATACAAGTAATAGTATAATACATACGCCATAATTCGTATACAGAGAGAGAGACAGAGAGAGAGAGAGAGAGGGGGGGGGGGGGGGTCGAAGGAGAGAGAGTGTGTCAATATAATTATGTATCTGAATACTTTGACGCTTATTCTCAGCACATTTTCCGTATTACTTTACAAAAGTCAACAGGAATAAAAATGATTTTTGAGAACAGAATGTAATAAGTGTTGTGCATATTTATATTTTTCAACGTTTATTCAAATGATTAATGTTTTCTGTGCATTTCTAGTTATTATCTGAACAACTTAATTATACATATATATGTTGAACTACGTATGTCTTTGCCAAGACATTATATTATATTGTAAATGGTCAAAGGCAATTTATTATCGCTGGTTATGCCAATAAACTTGTATTGTTTTGTTATTTAAGACTGAATAAAAAATACCCATATTTATCAATAGTGTTCAAGAATTCATATACTCCTACAATGAGAATGTAGTCCTATATTAATCCGTTTAATTTAAGGTTTCATTCAGAAAGTAAAATAATTATGTTACAGCCAGACGTGTTTAAATATCGTAAAATAATATATGTGTTGATTTCCTATACACTTACAAAGGAAATACTGCAAGCTGCATATTTTGTATGCATCATTGTACATTGTGTTTGATCTTCTATCGTGTGAAAAGTTTATAACATACATATACCATAATAACACCGCGCTGGAGCGCGGTGCCAATAAGGTTATGATTTACTTAGGGCGCTTTTGTTTGCAACAAACCAGGTTTGGTTTCTAACCGGTTTGTCAAACTGTCCGTTTGTTCAGTAAAACTGGTTTGAAACGAAAAAATGTTTTGCCATTTGTTTAAAAAATCTCGGACCGGATTGTCAAACCTTCCAAACTACCCCCAGAGGCGGTGTGGGCGGTTTGATTGCGTCCGAAATTACACGCAGTTGAGCGCGGGAAAATGGCCGACCATTCTGCCTTTTACTTAAACTCAATACGCAATTTCTTATCTGATCTGATAAGCTATGGTCTGATTTATCAATGGACAATTCTTTAATCTAACATTGTTTTTTTATCTTTTTAGTGTAAATGGAGCAATTTCAACCATACACCCGGCCTATTCAATATATCAACCAAATTTCCAAATATGACATCCTAATCAGGGAATAACAAAAGGGATAATAACTTCATTCTTTCTTATTTTTTTCTTTATAAGCGTGTGTTCCACTATATCAAGAACATAGTAAAGCTCCTTTCTCTCCCCAAGGGGATTAAAATGCTTCTTCAGACTGCCCGTTTGTTCGCCACTCAGTTTAAATCGAAACCAGTTTTAGTTTATTGTCCAACGTCTAACCAAACCTAAAACATAAACTGAAACCGGATATTTTCAACAACTGAAGCGCCCAAAATAGTGCAGAACAAGCGGTAACAGAAGTCCAAACTTATTTCTTTGAGTACATGTTAAATTATTGCACCAGGTATTTGTTATATATCTATATAGCATTAATTTGATTCTTTATTTACTTTTTTCATGTGTGCACGGTACACCACTCTTATATTGAATTCTTGAGGACATGGTTACTGAATTACTTTTCACTATGTACATTCATAACAGAAAATAACAGAGCTAGGACTCGTTCGTTCGGGGTGGGGGATAAATGCTGTTCAGCAAACGATTCTTCTTTTTATCCGAACCCGCCTCCGTGGTCGAGTGATTAAGGTCACTGAATCACTGTAACCTCTCGGGGTCGTGGGTTCGAGCGCCGCTACCGACCATGTCTCTTAATTTATGTGAGAAAGTAGGCAGTTGTTAACGGAGGACGGGAGTCAAGTACTTGTTCTTCCGAGAAACGATGGTAAGGTGAATTGTACGCCTCGTGTGACTCTGACTGTTGAACAGGGGCGTAAAACTCAAACAACCAAACACACAAAATCTTGTTAAATATCCAAGTTCACTATAACTGAGTTTTACTGTATTTTCTCACTCTGCATGCACGGAGTACCATATTCAACACTTCATGATGAGTACATCGCCTGATACCCAAGACTGATGTCATTTATTCGAGTGATTGGAGATACATTAAACACAGACATATACATATACGTCGACGTCATGAAATAATCAAATCATTTGTGTTATTTCAAACTCATGCAGCATCTTTTATAAGCGAACCAATGCATGTTCTGTTAACCAATTAATATTCTGTGGAGAAGATGTACATAGTCCTGAAGTAATATAGGGTGAGCAGAATATTATAATTCATAACGTGTGATTAATTAGGTAAATAAACCGTAAATAAGAACTTCAGAACGTTTTCCTATAAGTGAAAATACCACTATTAATATATGCATATTGAATTCGGTTATCATTATGTAGTCAAACAAAAAAATACGATTAAAAACAGTGCCTGGATTGCTAATCGTGGATCCTATATATAGCTATTGTGTAAACAAAATATGGAATTGAATTTAAAGATAAACACTTCATACTTTGTCAGGAACAGAATAACTGGGAAATTTATTAACAACATAATTTACCTTTTCTGTACATAATTTGTCCAAGTAGCAAGAAATGCAACACACTAGTGTTACAGGGACAGCCAACTTCAGAGCCTATGAGACTGAGAATGAATCGGGGTGTTTTGGAGCGACTGGGGGTTATTACACGGACGACTGTCATTTTTTTGCGGAAACACTTTTGGCCATCTGTGGAAAAAGTTACTGTGGCCATCGGTGAAAACTTTTAGTAGAACTTAACCTGGGTCAGGTGTAAAACGCGACCTGCATTCGGATCTAATACAGAATGTTACAGCGGAATTGGTCTTCTATTTTATTTACTGATATCAGAGACGTATATAACACGTCTGTGATGATATAATATGAACACTCTGGTATTGTAATAATTAGCAGATTCTTGTAATTAAAATATTGGTGTATGATATAAATGACAATACAGCGACAGGTCATATAACACAGATAATCCATGCTATATCAACCTATAAATGACAAACACTAGCTGAGTCTTATAACCAGTCACAGATGGCCACAATTAAATCATGTTGTATTAAACTATAAATGACCAGCACTGAGGCAGATGATTGGTCACAGATGGCGACAACAAATTCATGTTATATCAACATATTTGAATGACCAGAATTGAAGCCAATGATAGTTCACAGATGACCACAGCTATCTCCTGTTATATTAACTTATAAACGCACAGAAATGAAGCTGATGATAGGCCACAATATCTATATATATGTTGATATAACACAATTTAGCCGTGGCCATCTGTGACTGATAATATTACACAATGGTGGTCATTTATCATTAAATATAACATGATTTAGCTGTGGCCATCTGTGTCTTATTAATGTCTTAAATTTCTGCTCATTTATATACAGATGTAACATAATATTGCTGTGGCCATCTGTGACCTATCATCTGACTAAAGTTTGGTCATTTATAAGTCAATATAACATGGTATAGCTGTGGCCATCTGTGACTGGTTTTAAGACTCAATTCTGGTCATTTATAAGCATGTATGACATGAATTATCTGTGGCCATCTGTGACCAGTAATAAACCTCACTTCTTATCATTTATAAGTTAATATAACATGGAATAGCTGTGGCCATCTCTGACCTATCATCGGCTATAATTCCGGTCATTTATATGCTGATATAACATGATTTTGCTGTGGCCATCTGTGACCTATCATTTGACTTGAATTCTGGTCATTTATATCTTAATATAACATGAATCAGCTGTGGTCATCTGTGACCAGTAATAAGTCTCACTGCTCATTTATAAGTAGATATGACATGAAATAGCTGTGGCCATCTGTGATTCACTTCTGGTCATTTATATGCAGATATTACACAAATGTACATTGCTGTGGCTATCTGTGACCGGTCATAAAACTCCGTCCTGGTCATTTTTAAATTAATGTAACATGAATTACCTGTGGCCATCTGTGAACTATCATATGACTCAATTTTGGTCATTAAACAGTTAGTATAAGATGATTTGGCAGTGGCAATCTGTGACTGGTTATAAGACTCAATTTTGGTCATTAATAAGCATGTATAATATAAATTATCCGTGGTTATCTGTGGCCATTAATAAGCCCCAATTCTTGCCATTTATAATTTGATATAAGATGTTTTGGCTGTGGCCATCTATGACCTATCATCGGCTATACTTCTGGTCATTTATATGTTGATATAACATGCTTTTGCTGTGACCATCTGTGATCTATCATGACCTATCATCTGACTTTATTTTGGTCATTTATAAGTTAATTTAACATGATTTAGCTGTGGCCATCTGTGACCCATTCTCTGTCTTAATTCTGGTATTTTTAAAGAAAATTTATATGAACATATTCGCTATTATATTTGCGTGTTGCTATTATGCATATTATGCATGCATTAATTAGCGTAAAAAATGGGGTCGTTTCGGATATCATAACGAACCACGACTCTGTACAAAGATTGCAGAAATTAGTGGTATGGTACCTTTGCTCTTTGCTCCATAGATGGACAATTTATTGTGCACGGATGGACAAAAGAGCTATTGCGTTTTTTTGCGAGTGTTATTATCAGATTATGAATAATTATGCAGAAATATGAAAAACTCGAAAAAATTGGAGAAGGTATCATTCTTTAATAGATATTAAGATAATCTGTACAATTGATATTATTTGTGTGTACAGTTAAGTGTGAAAATATCCATGCGTATACTTGTACTGTATTCGGACATAACAAAATTTCGGACAAAGTTTTTTTTCCTTATATTTTCTGGTACGACCAAAGACACATATATTACTTTATAATTTAAGTCACCGGTACGTCCTATATGAAAAGTAATATTGAAAATGGTACTGTTATTGGATGGTTGTCATACATCTTGTAATATATTTTGTCTAACATTATTCTTTTTGTTGTCATTTTATTCATTATCAAGATCAAGGACTTGTATATGTATGTATATTAGTCCTTGTCAAGATTGGATATTTTCGCTGTTGTTAACATTTGTATTTTCGCTATTGTAAACAAGAGCATGAAATCCCGTTGATTCACATGTATGTATATATAAGTCCTTGTTTTAATGTTTGGTTTATTTACCTTTTAGGAACTTATGGAACTGTTTTTAAGGCAAAGAACAGAGAATCACAAGAAATAGTTGCACTGAAAAGAGTGAGGTTGGATGATGATGATGAGGTATAACTAATTAAACTATAAAGCTGTCACAATATATGTTTACCTGTCAGGGCTTTTTTCCTGCTAGGGGCCGTTAATAGGCGTCTTCCCCTCAGGAAAATTCTATAAAATCATGCAGTTTTCCCCAAAAATTCAAGTTACATCAAGTTTTTTCTTCCCCTTTTGCTAAAATAATGCGTAATTTTTGCCCCAAATTTAAAGAAAAGGCCCCTTCCCCAACCAGTGAAAAAAAGCCCTACAGGTTGTATATTTACATATCATTCTTGTATAATACTTGTTTACTTACGTTCCTGCTAATTAGGGTTTTAATTTTAGTGTTCATAATTTGACAACCAATTAAAATAAATTGATTGCACTCTTTAACTTACCAGTAAATGACAACCTTCAGGGCCCTCATGTCATGATTTCTGAGGCTGTAATTTGGACCTATATTCCAATCCTCAATAAATATGCATTTTTTCTGAAGTATTCTCCTCCCAGAACTTTTCTTTTATCTATCATTCTATGATTTTAACAACTTGTGTCCTGGAAATACATATAATTATTATGTAAATGTGATACATCAGCTGTTGTTAAAGTACAGCATTAACAAAACAATAGATCTGACTCTGTTATTACTTCCATGGACAAAATTCTGTTTGTCTTTGTAACAATGCAAAATGCAATAAACCCTGGCATATTTTTACTGGGACCATCCAACACAGTCCAGTTGATGATCCAAGTAAAAAGAAATGAACCATGCGGATGTTTGAATTACTGAGGGAGGGAGTTAGCAGGTGCAGTACTAATCACAATCATGTATTTACTTAAATGGTTGCATCAAAGCACAAAAAACTTCAATGATATAAAGGCTGTAATGTTCAAAAACCGATCTGTTTAATTGCATTGCCATATCATAAACAGGTTTGTTTCTTGTAATTAGCAGGGATGACAATACACAGTTAAGTTGAAGCCCTTTTTTATGCCTTTTTGGGTCTGGTATTCTCCCACATTCCCCAGATGATCAGGTATATATTTTTCCCCACTGAAAGAAAATATTCCCCATTTAATTTTTTAAAAATCCCCAAATTTAGTTTTTCATGATGCAAATTTTCCCAATCAAAGGGACCTGATACCTCACTGCTCCCCAAAATCGTAAAAATAGGGCTGGACTGAGTAACATAATTAATGTGTATGTCTTCCTACCAACTTTATCTGTTGTATTAGAAGACTTTTGTTACTTAATAATGTCTGTTTCTCTTTAAGGGTGTGCCAAGTTCAGCATTACGTGAAATTTGTCTATTGAAAGAATTGAAACATAGGAATATAGTCAGGTATGTCAAATGATATTCTGTGTTAAAGGGGCATGCCCTGGAACTGCTGTGTCTTGGTTGTCATACACCAAAAATTGGTTTATCACTTATAAAACCAATTATTACTGAAAAGAAAAAGAAGAATGTGCATTCAAAAATGACTCTATAATGTACACTTTGGTATTTGTACATCGATTTGAAAAAAAGGCTGCCAGCCTTTAATTGATGACAACTATATTTCTAATTTGTCTGAGAATTTAACTGAGCGCCCGCTACCTTTCAAACAGCATAACATTGATATGTACCTATAAAGTATACTTGATTGATAGGATAAACTTAATATTGCAAAAATGAGCATAGCATCAGCAATATTTACCATTTCACTGTTTGTTGACACTTTTTCCGTGATGCATTTGGTTTTGACAGATCTCGAAAGGGTTGAGATGTGAAAATGACGAATACTTTCTTAGGCCGAAATTGGCAGGTTTGGTAAATATTGAAATGTGTATTTTGAGTCAACTAGCGGGATATTTTGTAAATATTTTACAGGGCTTTCATTAATAATAATTGATTAAAATGATATCAATTTATGCTTCAGTTCCAGGGCATGCCTCTTTATTAAAACCCGTTTTTAGCTCACATGTCACAAAGTGACAAAGTGAGCTATTAGGATCACTCTCCGTCCGGCGTCCTGCGTTGTGCGTCGTGCGTCGTCAAACTTTTTGTTGTGACCACACTAGGGGCCACATTTTTGGCTCATTTTTACCAAAACTGGGTCAAAACGTTAATATCAACAAAATCTCGGACGAGTTCGATATTGGGCCATTTGGGGTCAAAAACTAGGTCACCAGGGCCAAATAAGGGAAAAACTTGTGAACACTTTAGAAATCACTGTTTTGCATTTATCTTCATGAAACTTTGTCAGAATGTTTATTTTAATAATATGTAGGTCAAGTTTGATAATGGGTAATTTCTGTAGTAAAATTAGGTCACTAGGGCAAATTGCTGGAAAACCTTGTGAACACTCTAGAAGTCAATGTTATGATTGGATGATCATGAAACCTTGTCAGAATGTTTGTCTTCATAATATCTTGGACGAGTTCGAACATGGGTCATCTTGGGTCAAAAACTAGGTCGCTAGGTCAAATCTTATGAAAAACCATGTTAACACTGTAGATTTCACAGTTATTATTGGATCTTCACCAAACTTTGTCAAATCGTTTGTTTTAATGATATAACGGTCAAGTATAAATATGGGTCATCTGGGGTCAATAACTAGGTCACCAGGTCAAATCTTAGGAAAACTTTGTTAACACTGTAGATGTCACAGTTTTAATTGGATCTTCACCAAACCTTGTCAAAATGTTTGCCTCAATGATATGTGGGTCAAGGATGAACATGGGTCAGCCGGGTTCAAAAACTGGGTCACAAGGTCAAATCTTAGGTAAAAATCTTGTAAAAGCTCTAAATGTCATGGTTTTGATTGGATCTTGGCCAAACCTTGTCAGATTGTTTGTCTTAATGATATTAAGGACAAGTTCAAATATGGGTCACCTAGGGTCAAAAACCAGGTCACAAGGTCAAATCTTAGGAAAACCTTATTAACACTGTAGATGTCAAATTTTGATAGTATCTTCACCAAACCTAGTCAGGCTGTTTGTCTTAATGATATGTAAGACAAATTCGAACATAGGTCGTCTGGGGTCAAAAACTAGGTCACCGGTTCAAAACAATGTTTTAATGAGTGAACAGTGATTGTCATGTGAGCGATATAGGGCCATCTTGGCCCTCTTGTTACCATATAGATGCTATTCTTATATTACTTTCTGAGTAAAAGAGATAATCAAATATCAGTAATTTTTAGGTGTCTGTCTAGTATTACCTTACCTTGTGAGTATAAGAACATTATTATTATTACTTAATGTTGGACATTCTGTCAACAAAATTTTCTTTATTTCTTTTTGCTATCAAACTTCTGAAATCCGGACACCCATGGGACTGGATTTTGGAAGTTTCCGGAATTCAGAAGTCTGAACAAGTACTGTGGCAGTATAGATGTTAAACACCGGAGGTTCTTTATGGTGAAAATAGGAACATCATTGTTTATGCATAATACATGTGGTGTTATGATCATTGAGACATGACGCAAAAATAAAAAAAATATAAGATTTATTAGTCAAAATCCAATATAATTATAATTATATTATTTTTAACAATGTATAACCAACAAGCTTTATAGTGTGAAATTTATTTGCTACTTTTTAGCTCAAATGTCACAAAGTGACAAAGTGAGCTATTAGGATCACTCTCCGTCCGGCATCGTGCGTCGTGCGTCGTCAAACTTTATGTTGTGACCACACTATGCGCTACATTTTTAGCTCAATTTTAGCAAAACTGGGTCAGAACATTAATATCAACAAAATCTCGAACGAGTTCGATATTGGGCCATTTTGGGTAAAAAACTAGGTCACCAGGGCCAAATAAGGGAAAACCTTGTGAACACTTTAGAAATCACTGTTTTGACTGGATCTTCATGAAACTTTGTCAGAATGTTTATTTTAATAATATGTAGGTCAAGTTTGATAATGGGTCATTTCCGGTGAAAAACTAGGTCACTAGGGCAAATTGCTGGAAAACCTTGTGAACACTCTAGAAGTCACTGTTTTGATTGGATGATCATGAAACCTTGTCAGAATGTTTGTCTTCATAATATCTTGGACGAGTTCGAACATGGGTCATCTTGGGTCAAAAACTAGGTCGCTATGTCAAATCTTATGAAAAACCATGTTTACTCTGTAGATTTCACAGTTATTATTGGAATTTCACCAAACTTTGTCAAATCGTTTGTTTTAATAATATAACGGTCAAGTATAAATATGGGTCATCTGGGGTCAATAACTAGGTCACCAGGTCAAATCTTAGGAAAACTTTGTTAACACTGTAGATGTCACAGTTTTAATTGGATCTTCACCAAACCTTGTCAGAATGTTTGCCTCAATGATATGTGGGTCAAGATTGAACATGGGTCAGCCGGGGTAAAAAACTGGGTCACCAGGTTAAATCAGGTAAAAATCTTGTAAAAGCTGTAAATGTCATAGTTTTAATTGGATCTTGGCCAAACCTTGTCAGATTGTTTGTCTTAATGATATTAAGGACAAGTTCAAATATGGGTCACCTAGGGCCAAAAACCAGGTCACAAGGTCAAATCTTAGGAAAACCTTATTAACACTGTAGATGTCAAATTTTGATCGTATCTTCACCAAACCTAGTCAGAATGTTTGTCTTAATGATATGTAAGACAAATTCGAACATTTGGTTCGTCTGGGTCAAAAACTAGGTCACGAGGTCAAATCTTAGGAAAACCTTGTCTATGCTGTAGTTATCATGGTTTTGATTGGATCTTCACCAAATTTTGTCAGAATGTTTGTCTTATTTATATGTAGGACAAGTTCTAACATGGGTTATCTGGGGTCAAAAACTAGGTCACCGGTTCAAAACAATGTTTTAATGAGTGAACAGTGATTGTCATGTGAGCAATATAGGGCCATCTTGGCCCTCTTGTTATACATTTAACATATTGTGATTCTAATGTGTGTCAAAATAAACTAACACCACTGATTGGTGAACAATTTAATGAGGAAAAAAGCATTTTGCCTTAGGGCATATAATCAAGGGACTAATTGTAATTAAAGTTGACA
Organism: Lutraria lutraria; assembly: GCA_964023205.1. Taxonomy (NCBI): domain Eukaryota; kingdom Metazoa; phylum Mollusca; class Bivalvia; order Venerida; family Mactridae; genus Lutraria; species Lutraria lutraria. Next base: position 11,990,510 of record OZ026848.1, on the reverse strand, counting down.
CTTTCTGCACTGTCCGGATTTTGGAAGTAAAATTGCACTTACATAAACCAAAATTTATGAAAATATTGTGCGGAATTCAGAATTTGGAAGTTCAGGAATTCAGAAGTATAATTTACAATTAAATAGAGGGAGAAATTTCAGGACCAAGAAAATCGTCAGGATTTCAGAAGTTTCCGGATTTCAGAGGGTCTGGATTTCAGAAGTTACACTGTAGTTGAAAATGTTTCATGATTAGTTATGATTGAATGACACAGTATGATTACATAAAAAGGTTTTATCACATGAAACGGTTTGATCACATGAAAAGGTTTTATCACATGAAAAGCTTTGATCACATGATGTGGTTTGATCACATGAAAAGCTTTGATCACATGATATGGTTTGATCACATGTTTAAGGTTGAGCACATGAAAAGCTTTGATCACATGGCATGGTTTGATCACATGTAAAGGGTTGATCACATGACACGGTTTGGTCACATGACATGGTTTGATCACATGAAAAGCTTTGATCACATGATATGGTTTGATCACATGACATGGTTTGATCCCAAGTAAAGAGTTGACCACATGACATGGTTTGATCACATGAAAAGCTTTGATCACATGTTTAAGGTTGAGCACATGAAAAGCTTTGATCACATGACATGATTCGATCACATGACATGGTTTGATCACATGACTCATTGTTTGTTTGTTCTTCAGGTTACATGATGTATTACACAGTGACAAAAAGTTAACATTAGTGTTTGAATATTGTGATCAGGATCTCAAGAAATATTTTGATAGTTGTAATGGAGAGATAGATCAAGATACAGTGAAGGTAAGTTGAGTAAAATTTAATGTACAGTAAAACCCCGATTATCCGAAGTCGTCGGGACCGAAAAATTACTTCGGATAATACGGGGTTTCGGATAATCCAGGGTAAGGGAAATCTAGACAATTTCATGAAAATAAAGGGAGATCACTCTCATATATATATGGCGTTAACGTATAGATATAATAACAATAAAGTTAATGCGTTATATTTCTTAATTTATTTACGAAAAAATACATTTTACGACAAACGTGTATGTTTAAGGAAAAAACAAATGTATGAGTAGTTTGTACCATTATTAATTCGTCAAAGTCATGAGGAATCCAGAGTGAAACTACGAATACAAATGAATACCCAAACGGTAGCCTATGTCATGTTAAAAGCACATTAATTCATCGATAAAATATGAAACCGTGAAATGAAATAGACACGGGATATAGAATAAGGACACTGTTTAAATAAATTGCAAACAGAATTAAAATAAAAATCTAACGCGGAGTTTCATTTTATTGCTACAGTAACAAACACTTACAAGCATCACACAAATCGTTGTCGTCCTAAGATATCTCAATTTATCGTGTTTGTATTCATTTTCCGAAAATGGAATGATTTTGAAATCGAGTGCAGGTAATTTATATTGGTCATGTGTATTGTTTGTCAATTTAACAAACTTCGAAAAATAAAATGAACATTTTTAATGTTGGTTGCTTTTTCAAGTGAAATTATATATATATATATTCTTTATTTATATATATGATGCAATTCATAAATCAAGGGAAAAATAAAAGGTGAATGATCTAACCCAGTCCGTATTGTAATAGGCTAATTGTGTTCCCATTACTGCAAACAATGATCCAAACCAACAATCCATTGTTCTCAGTGGTTTGATAATTTGTTGTTTACACCTTTTGAGACGTTCAAGAAATCCTACAATGAACTTGTCTGATCGATCAGAGTTAATTGTCGACTTCGGATGATAGGTGCGAAAATACGCGTTCGGATGATTGTGGGGACCTGTTTATCACTTCGGATAAGCCATGGTATTCGGATTAGACGATTTGGATAATCGAGGTTTATTTACATTGAAATATATAGAGGGAAATTAGGGACCAAAATTTCACTTCGGATAAGACCAGGTTTTCGGATAATCCGAGTTCGGATAATCGAGGTTTTACTGTATATTCTTCTACCGACTCTTTGGTCAAATCAAGAGCATAATTATGAATTTGAGTCCTAGCAAGTTTTTGTTGTGTTAGGAAATTGTTTATAGAATCAGTGAACATCTATCACAGTGCTTTTTGGAAACTGAATGAAAGTTCAGTATTTCATAGCTGTCACTCGCAGTGTATGGTTTATAATTCCGGTACCAGTGTATGATTTATAATTCTGGTACCAGTGTATGATTTATAATTCCAGTACCAGTGTATGGTTTATAATTCCAGTACAAGTGTACGGTTTATAATTTAGGTACCAGTGTATGATTTATAATTCCAGTACCAGTGTATGGTTTATAATTCCGGTACCAGTGTATGATTTACAATTCCGGTACCAGCATATGGTTTATAATTCCAGTACCAGTGTATGGTTTATAATTCCAGTACAAGTGTACGGTTTATAATTCAGGTACCAGTCTATGATTTATAATTCAGATACCAGTGTATGGTTTATAATTCAGATACCAGTGTATGATTTATAATTCAGACACCAGTGTATGAGTAATAATTCAGATACCAGTGTATTGTGCATAACTCAGGTACCAGTGTATGATTTATAATTCAGACACCAGTGTATGGTTTATAATTCAGACACCTGTGTATGATTTATAATTTAGACACCAGTGTATGATTTATAATTCAGACACCAGTGTATGGTTTATAATTAGATACCTGTGTATGTAAAATTCAGATACCTGTGTATGTAAAATTGTTATGTCTATTTGTTTTCAGTCCTTCATGTACCAGTTGTTACGGGGCCTAGCATTTTGTCATAGTAATAATGTTCTACACAGAGATCTGAAACCACAGAATCTACTTATTAACAAGGTAACAAACAATTCTACATCCATAATTTACATTCCATATCATGAGTGAAACTATTTGTATGTATTTGTTATAAGCAAATAGTTATTAACGATGTACTGCAAAAAGTTGCAAGTACCCATAGATGGTGGTTAAACTTATGTACCAAAGTGTTTTCTATGATGGGTATTGTTGATGGAACAGCCATCAAAAGAGTTTAATTTTGTTAAATGTGTAACTATATTTGCAGGTACAGTCAAAACTCGTTATATCGAAGTTCGTGGGACTTGCCAAAATACTTCGATATAAACGAACTTCGATATAGGAATTTCGATACCCGTGTTTACATTTTAGAGCTAAAGTCAGTGTGTCGTAACAATAACGTAATCGTGTTATTTAGTGTACGGGATTGTAACGGGTTATAAGAATACGGCATTTATACCGGTACTTATACGGGTACTTTCGATATATTTATTTTGCTAATGTTTTAAATGAGCGTATAGCAGCATTAATAATAATTTGTTTCATCTACGAAAAGTTTGTATCGTGAGAATGGACACTAACATGTTTATACAGCTGTCAATAATTAAATATCAATTTTAAATTGTAAAGTGTTTGTTTGCGGAAAAGGTGCGAACATTTTGTTAGTTGGCGACATAATTGGTTCGACATAGATGGTCACTTTATAGTTGAAAATATTTGGTTCGGACCGAAAATCTACTTCGATATATAAAAATATCGAGAACCACGAATTCGATATACGTGCGTTTTTTTAATATGTAATAAGAAGGATAAAAATCGGGACTTTATCTTTACTTAGATATAAGCGGGATTTCGATATAAGCGATTTTGATATAATGAGTTTTGACTGTATTATGTATAATACATCATTACATGTACATGTTACTACCATTGTTTCAGAGTGGTGACTTAAAGCTAGCTGATTTTGGTCTAGCTCGTGCATTTGGAATTCCTGTTAGATTTTATTCAGCAGAGGTTTGTTTATCATCATTAGTCTATTTGTTATCCCAGAATAATACACTATATTTTTCTACACATTTTCTTACTACATTGTAGTTCTTTCTTCAAAAATTGCATTAATTGAATAATTTAATTACTTTTTATTTTCAGTACTGGAGAAATCTTTCTCTCATTTTATTAGTTTGGCTATTTTCGAAGATTGTGATCACTGTGTTGTCTGTGTCATCTGGTCTGCGTCTGTGCAAAAGCTTTAATGTAGCTCATAACTCTTTTACTATAAGAGGTAGCAATATAAAACTGCGTAAGTGGAAATAAACAAACAAGCTTTTGCACCGCTCGTGGAACTCTTGGTCCGTATTCACAAAGCATCTTAAGTAATTTTTTAACTTAAGTTATATTTTTCCTTAAATTTGACTTTTTCCTTAACTCTTTTGTACTAATATAAAAGAGGAAATCACAATAATATGATTTTATCTTTGTTCTAAAGATGCCAATTATAAAAATAATCATTAATTTTCACACTTTTGATGACTGGTTTACAAACATTTACCATGAAAAATGTTTTCACTTGAGTAAAAATTTCGACTTAAGTTAAAGAAAATCTTAAGATGCTTTGTGAATACGGACCCTTGTCTATATACACAATCAGATTATTATATTTTATTGTATAATCAAAGATATATATTTCATATAGAAGAACATGTATATATATATATATTTCATATAGAAGAACATGTATATATATATATATATATTTAAGGTGGTAACATTATGGTACAGACCACCTGATGTTTTGTTTGGAGCTAAGATGTATTCTACATCAATAGATATGTGGTCAGCTGGATGTATTTTTGCAGGTATGTTACTATTCTGTATATAAATAAACAATATAGATTTGATTACAAGTGTTTCTATCATGTTCCTGAATGTACTGATCAAGGTTAGACTTATTAGAAAAATGTTGCTTAATTACTAAGCTACATCAAGCTAAAATCTATATAGATCCAATGACTGATTTCTGGCACTCAGCTATTTCTTCTTAATTGATCAGTAACAATTGATCTAATTTCTTAATTGATCAGTAACAATTGATCTAATTCCTTAATTGATCAGTAACAATTGATCTAATTGTATATTTTTGATATATCTTGTATATTTTATATTTTTTTAAATATTTTTAAATGGCTGATTAGAATTAGAATTACAGACTTCGCGGAAGGCGCCGGACCGGCAGACTTGTCCCATAAATTTTGTGTTGGTCAGATAAAGGATCATATCTCATCCGTAAGGCTGTCCAGGGACATTTACCTGATGTACATGCATTTATCCTTGTTCACCAAATGTGCAGCAGATTGTTTTGCCATTGCGAAGTCTGGAATTATCATGTGAATTGAACTTTTAACATTGTTTTAACTGGATGCTTTACAGATTCAAGTATGATTCTTTTGTTCAGACATAACCTTCATGATATGCAATCATAAAAATATCTATTTTTATACCCCCTGTAGAGTTGCTATAATTATTGCAGTCACGCTGTCCGCCTGTCCTCTTTTTCTTGTCCTCACAACTCCTTCTACAATTCTTTGGCACATTTTCATCAAACTTTCACAGAATGATCTGTATCAAGTGCAGTAGCACATTTCTTTTGTGGGCAACACCTCCTATATTTTGGGGGGATTTCCTTGAAACGTATAAGCTAACAGGACTGTTACAATTGCCATGTTCTAGGGGCATTCATGTCTATGACACATTTCTTGTTTAGTTAAGATTATTATAATATCATTAGTTTTGATGATCACACACTTATGATGATTTACTCTATAAGAATTTTATCTATTCAGAGATGGCTAATGCTGGTAGACCTTTATTTCCTGGAAATGATGTAGAAGATCAGCTTAAAAGAATTTTCAAGTATCCTTACTCTCCCTGTAGACATAACTATATCTCCCATAACATAGATTTATGATTTTTTATAAAATAAACATTACAAAATGTAACAGTTGGCAGTAACCATATTTAGATGAACTACAATTTGATTGTCACTTGCTAACACCAGTAAAACTATGTTACCCATTTTAGTCTATCATGTATTGCTTGATATTATCTGTTCTAATGTATTGGTTTGTTAATTGAACTGTTTTGAATGAAGAAAATCTTGTCATTCATATATTTCTTAATTAATGATAGATTGTTAGGTACCCCTACAGAAGAATCCTGGTCAAATATCACTCATTTACCTGATTACAAAGTTAGTATGATTTCTTACATGTTTGTATGTACTCATTATATACTATGAGAGTATTACTTTACTATGAATGCTATGTTTATGTTAAATACAAGGAATGGTGAGAGACTAAATAACCACCTAGTTTATTTAGTCTGTCGGGTGTAAGAACAGAGTCCAGGAATTTTTTATGGTCGATATTCTATCATAATCCCATTTGAAAATAATATCTTTTTTCCCAATTCACAGACAAAACGTCCCAAATGAAACTTCCAAAAAGAAAAACAAGAGCTCCGCGATCGGAGACATATGCCCCCCAAACAGGGCCTTGACACAGAGTTATCACTCAAACGATTTTCACACTCCATGATACAGTGACCTTGACCTTTGACCTAGTGACCCCAATTTCAAAAGGGGTCATCTACTGTCCAAGGCCAATGAACCTTCAAAGTATCAGGCCCATCGGTCAATACGTTGACAAGTTATCGATCAGAAACGATTTTCACACACTCAAGGTCACAGTGTCTTTGACCTAGTGACCCCAATTTCAAAAGGGGTCATCTACTGTCCTAGGCCAATGTACCTGCGCAGTATCAGGTCCATCAGTCAATTCGTTGACGAGTTATCCATCGGAAACTAACTGGTCTACCGACAGACAGACCAACCGACATCCAGCAAAACAATATACCCCCTCTGTTTCGAAGGGGGGCATAAAAATAACTAAAATCTCGGAAAGCAAGAAATCTTTCTTTGTAATAGACTTGTAATAATTGAAAGTTCCCATTATGGACAGTGATTTTGTGTTTTCATTTAAACATTGCAAAATTGCAATCAGACTTATTTTCCCAATTTTTAACAAAGCACTGCTGAAATTCCAAATCCCAAGGGTATGGGTCATGTTTCCAAGATACTGAAAAAAACTGGAGTCCTTACTTTGGAGCAAGTAACAAGGAGCACTGCTAAGGCCAACTGACCAGCTTACTTTTATCAAAATACTGATGATAAATATCTTATTTTTAATACAACTAAATACATTGTAACTGTAGTCAAATGGGTCTTATTTTCATAACACCGTGTGTTTTAATGTTTTATAATGTTTTCTCAATTGTCTAGTTTGTATTTTTGTTTATTTCAGTGAAACATCCATGAAGTGTGTGTAGTTCTTTATTTTGTATGCACTGTGAATCTCTCATTTTATTTTAACTTGTTGTATTAATTCATTGTTTACTTGTGTTTTACAGCAATATCCACTGTATCATGTAAGTACAACATGGCCACAAGTTGTCCCAAGATTGAATGCTAAAGGTCGTGACCTGCTGCAGGTATGTAAGAATAAAGTATTGTAGTAATTTATATTTTTATTTCTCAAGAAAATGACTGAATTTAGAAAAGTAAATTTAATCCTGTGCTTGTCATACACATGTACTAGTATGTCTGCTGATGATAACTTATATTATATTTCATGATTGGTTATATCATATTGTATAGGGCTGCAACGATTCGGGTACCCTACGGTTCGGTTCGAGTTCGGATATAACCTTCTCGGTTATCGAATATTCGATTCGGATATCTACATCAATATAGACTACATAAATTAACGTAGGATTTTTTTAACCTGACCCCATATGTTTCATAAACAAATATTTTTTTTCTCAAACTCTTTTTACTCAACTTATTCATTAAAGCATACATGAATTTCTATTGTTCTGTTGTATGCAATTCAGAATGTCGTATTAGAAAAAGTTGATCTATCAACAGTTTCACAATTTACCAATTGTACACTTTTTTGTGGAAGACTTAAGATTTCCAGGTAAAAAACACCCAAGTTCATTCTTGATTTTCTATTCTATTGTAGTTTTTGGTCTCACTATTTAGCGTCCAGAAACACTCTGGACGCTTCTGGTCGCTTCTGGACGCTAAATAGTGAGACCCGTAGTTTTTGTACGACAGACTTGAAATTTTAATATGCCAAAATATACGTACAAGTCATTCTACTGTTTCAAAAAATACTTGTATGCACTTTTTTGAAGTGCATTTATAACATACGACAAGTCTTCAAACCAAGATCTTTTCTCAAACGCAAACTCTCGCCACACATTCGATTTTAGTGACGCTGATGGATCAACAAGCAGTTTTTCGTGGGCCATACTTGTTTTTGTTTACATGCGACGCAGTAAATGAAATGACGTGCGCTGATTGGATAATATTATTGCCGGCGTACGCTAAATGACAGTGCCAAACCATACCGAACCGAAAATACGGATTCCAAATCGGATAATCGATCCGATGCCATGCATTCGGATATATTCGAACTTCGGTGAATCGTTGCAGTCCTAATATTGTATATAATGAAACATCACAAATATACTTCATGATTGGTTATTTCAGATTGTATATAATGCAACATTACTAATTTACGTCATGATTGGTTATATCAGATTGTATATAATGGAACATTTATAATATACTTCATGATTGGTTATATCAAATTGTATATAATGAAACATTTATAATATACTTCATGATTGGTTATATCTGATTGTATATAATGAAACATTTATAATATACTTCATGATTGGTTATATCAGATTGTATATAATGAAACATCACCAATTTACTTAATGATTGGTTATACAAGATTGTATATAATGAAACATCAGCAATATATTTCATTATTGGTTATATTAGATTGTATATAATAAAACATTGCCAATATACTTCATGATTGGTTATTCAGGATTGTATATAATGAAACATCGCCAATATACTTCATGATTGGTTATGTCAGATTGTATATAATGAAACATCACCAATATACTTCATGATTGGTTATATTAAATTGTATATAATGAAACATCACTAAAATATTTCACGATTGGTTATATTAGATTGTATATAATGAAACATCACCAGTATATTTCATGACTGATAATATCAGATTGTAATGAAGCCTTTTTTTATTCCATGTTGTATTACAGAGGTTACTGGTATGTAATCCCAATGGAAGATTATCTGCAGAGGAAGGTTTACAGCACAGTTATTTTAGTGATCTGAGTCCATCTATTAAGTTCCCTGCAGATACATTCTAAATCAAGCTTTCTAGTGGTTCAGGTCAGCTGATGAATGCATTCCAGTGATCCAGATTGTTTTTGTCATCTTGGTCATCAGTGAAAAAATGAGCATCTATTGATACAGATTAGTACTTCAGTGTGTGCATCCTTGATGTGAAATGTGCTTCATCATTTTTTTTTCTTGAAAAGTGTGTAAGTCAAACAAAAACTCATTTCGTTCCTGGTCTTATCATTTTAACAGTTATGCCAATTATAACATCTAAATTGGGTTGATGGTCTTTTTAAATAAGGTGCTGATAATACACGTTTGATAAATGAAAAAAAAATATTATCAGAATAATGTATTTTGGACTTTTATTTGTGGTTGGACTGCTCATAGATTTGTTATGATTGAATTATTTTTAAAAAACAGGTTATAATGATAAATAAGATCAATACAGTTCAGCTTTTCTAAATGAAAAAATCAGTGTTGTAAGTTGTGAATTCATGTTGTTCATGTTATTAATTATACTTCAAATAACTTTTGTAGTTATGGTACACATTTTTTTCTGAAAAATTATGATATCTGATTGAGATGCTGTAACTTCATGTACAAATTTTACCATTGTCTAATTGAAAGTTTGGTTCTTCTGTGAAGATAGAAATAAAACTAGTTTAATAGACAGTCAAATGTGCTGGAAAAATTAGTATTTATTTCAAATACCTTGCATTGATTACCTGTTTCAGGTAAGCTTTGATTTCTCGTATTAATAGATGACTATTGATTCCTACATCATATGAAGACAATTTTTTCTTCTTGATTCCAAGAAAGGGTTATAGATACTTTGTATAGGTTATATAGATACCCAACTTTGTATAGGATATTGATACCTAACTTTGTATAGGTTATATAATAGATACATAACTTTGTATAGGTTATATAGATACCCAACTTTGTATAGGATATTGATACCTAACTTTGTATAGGTTATATAATAGATACATAACTTTGTATAGGTTATATAGATACCTAACTTTGTATAGGATATTGATACCTAACTTTGTATAGGTTATATAATAGATACATAACTTTGTATAGGTTATATAGATACCCAACTTTGTATAGGTTATAGATACCTAACATTGTATAGGTTATAGATACCTAACTGTGTATAGGTTATGTAGATACCTAACTTTGTATTGGTTATATATACCTAACTTTGTATAGGCTATAGATCCCTAACTTTGTGTAGGATATAGATACCTAACTTTGTATAGGTTATATGTACCTAAGTCTGTATTATGTACTAGGATCATAATATTTGCAGTAACATTGTACCAGTGTTGGCACAGTTATTGTCTGATACAGATGATGATTGTCTTTATGCTACTGGGAATAAGGAGGCAAATTATCACAAATAAATGTGCAATAGATGAATGTTGTCATAAAGTATAGTATAAGTAAACGTATGGTTTTATCTCTTGATGTGATTTGTAGTGGAAGATTTTAATAAAACATGTCTCATAATTATTTTTGTTGTTATTTATTTACAAAATAACAAAGATATTAATTGTATTAAAACAAATATATTAAACACAGGCATTTGAATTCTCCATGTTTCAGGGGAATTATGTTTCCTGGCAGGAATACAACGGTTTAAACAAAATCTGCAGTTTGAACAAGACGCTGTGTTCACTAAACGCATATGCCCCCAAAATATTTCAAAATCCAATCATGCATGGCAAAGTTACGAGTTGTTGCCTATGACCATTCTCAATCCAACCATATCATCCAACCTCACTTTGACCTTGACTTAATTAGGACTTGGAATGATTATGTACTAGATTAAGTAGATTTTATGGAACACCACTTACTAGAACACTTGAATACTTACATGACTTCTATACTGTTGTTGCTTACGATCATTCTCAATCCACCCATGATTGTCAGACACCCACTTCACAAGCATGTCAACATGGACATATGCGTTGATTGAACGCAGAACTTGTTTTATCTATCTTTGTCAACACACTAGATGTCAATGTTTTGACTGGATATCGGTCAAACTTTTTCAGAATGTTTATTTCAATTATATTTTGGATAAGTTTGAACATCGGTCATTTAAAAAAGTTAGGTCAAATCAAACCCTTATAGCACTCTTTAGGCAACAGTTTTGGTTTGATCTTCACCAAACTTTGTCAAAATGTGTGTCTCAGTGATAGCTTGGACAGGTTCGAACACATTCATCTGGGGTAAATAAATAGGCCACCAGGTCAAATCACAGATAAACATTGTTAACACTCGAGAGGTCCGTTTTTTATTGGATCTTCACCAAACCATCAGAATGTTTGTCTTAATTATATCTCAATCAAGTTTGAACATGGGCCATCTGTATTAAAAAATTAGGTCACAGGGTCAAATCAGAGGAAAACGTAGTTAACACTGTAGAGGTCACTGTTTTACTGGATCTTCGCCACACCTTGTCAGAATGTTTTTTATGAGGTCCTGATTAAAGTTACTGAGAATGTCGTTCTTGATGATTTCCAGGTCAGCTGTTGTTATGCTCTCCTAGATAAGCATTTATATGAAAGAAGTTGTAGTCCCTACCCGAACGAGTAAATTGCCATCTTGGCTCTCTTGTTTGTTAAAGTCATGACAAGCAAAATGTGTCTCTATTACATTTATTGTATATAAATATGATTTTTCTGCTAAAATAGACAAAAATAGATACTGTTCTCTGGAATTTTTATGGTTCTAACTGTAGTGTTACTTTATCATTCTAGTTGATTCGAAAATAACAAAATGAATATTTAAACTTAATTACGACTAACATAAAAAAAATTATACATCCATTAGCACGCACACAAGTAACATTGCTTTTGGTCTTTTCAAGGGCTCATTCTTTTTAAATATTTTGTGGAGGAGATCAAGTTTTGTTGATTCATTTCCAAATTTTCTCTGAAGGAATTCATCATTATATGCTGATCGAAATGCTTAAAGTTCTTTTGGTCAGGCTTTTAGAGACCAGCAATCTCTGATTTGTTTTAGTTAGGAGGTCTGGGGTTAATGATAATAATATTCAGATAGCATGTTTGTTTTTATTGAGAGACAAGATAAAAAGTCACTGTTTTGCAGAGGGGGTCGATCTATACACAATACATGGTATTTTTATTGTTCTGTTCTGTTTATGGAGAGTTTAATATTTATCACAGTTTCTGGATGTGTACTGGGTACAGATGCTGTCACTGGTAGTCTCTGTAAATCCAGTGGAAGTGTGTAAACTTGCACCTGTAAACAATAGGATCAATGGTATAAACCTTATAACATGATTAATACATTGTTAATTCATGGATCGGTGTACGAGAATTTGAGTCAAACATGGCATTAATTGTAATGAGTGACATCATTACATTATAAGGTATTTTATATGATTTGTTACTATGAAGTAATACATGGCGTGTATATCATAGACTGAATAAATTCATAAACCATTTTTTGGACTCCTTGAAATTTCAAATCTTGAGATCTTATAGTGAATGAATGAAATACTTTACATACCTTCTAGAAGATTTCTCATATTACAATAGTTGGTACTGTAATCCAAGACAGCATACCATGTGTTGGATGAGGATTTACCCTAGGTAGAAGATATATTCTTATTTCAGTTTATTCATAATCAAAATGTAGTAGGCTGAAAAACACTGTACATAATTGTATTTTCTTTGTAAAGATAGTAGGCTGAAAACACTGTCAGTGATTGTATTTTCTTTATAAATAAAGTAGGTCGAAAAACACTAAACATGATAATAATTTCTTTATGTTAGAAATAAGTTTCATTGAATGCATTTACTGCAAGAATAACAGTGACCTTCCATTGTTCACTGTTAAATACAAAATGTAGATTCCTGATGACAGAAGAACAACCATAAATGTTATAGTTGACATTACAACGTAAAATAATAAACTAATAGAGCTACATAATTATGTACAACTTTACAGCGTTTGTTCAAGATTAGTTGTAATTATGAATTCAAAAAAATTCACCATGCATTTCAAACGAAGCATTATACTTTGCTACCAAAGCAAAACAACATGTCTTGAATGATTCCAGTACCAATTATGTTATATCTACGTGACTTACATGTACAGAACAGGAGTTTGTTCCATCAGTGAAGGTCAAGGTTATTGTGTCGACGTAATGGTGAACAGGTGTTTCATGTGTGAATTTCAATTCAGTGGCAGTTTTATGGACCAACTGAAAGTAGAAAGTCAGTTCATTCATATGAACAAAATTAGTTGTTATGCAATTTAATATCTATAGATGGTCGTGCCACATGACATTGGAGTAAAACTAGGATACATGGGCATTTTGTGTTGAAAATCAACTGATGCAGACCCCTGGAGATCAAAGAATATACACACATGGTTATATCATGGATACATTGTGCTTGAAATGCTACATTAGTATATCAGAGACGTAAGTTAGCCAAGCGATAAAATCCTATGAACGATTCAACTTTTATGGAAGCGAAAATACAGTTTTATTTTATCTAAAAAGAATGGAGAAAATGAAAGAGCATTAGAAAATTAAAAACCGATGTGTTGACAAATGCTACGTAATGTTTTAAAACAAGCAAACCACAAGCGGTCACATAAATTAGCTAAAGTTTAAAACCCAACATAATCTCACATATTGGTTATGAAACAATATAATTATAGCATATGTAACTAGTGTACGTGATGGACTTACGAAGTCGATGCATGTCGGATTTGGAAACCGTAATTGCAGTGAGATGAAAGATTGATAGAGTCGATCGAAGGACGCGAGTTATAGTTTTTCATCAGTCATATTCATATGATACATTTGTACAGAAATTTTATTAGTACTGCATGGTATGATAGGCTTAATTCAGTACTCACTTTATACAGACATTTTTCACCACCATTAACACAATTATCAGCTGTTTGCCAGGCTTGGATTTGATTGGCTAGTTGGGTCATCACATCACTACAGCTCATCTGGAATGTCCTGATTAATAATGGTATAAATTGTGAGACTGTTAGGCAACAAATTCTACACATAACTATACAAACAATATTAGATATTCTAATTTTTGATATTCTATATTTGAAGAGAAAATCTCATTATTTGCTTTTAAAATAATTAGATGAAACCTGAAATTATCCATCTCGGATATTTATGTTAGGAATATACATCTATATCCTGGATATGCTAATTCCACCTTTGTATTTTCTGAGATAATAGAGCACAATTTAAGAAACGCTATACACAATTATGCTGCCATGGGACCGTTCCGATCATTTACAAATTGATAAACTTTGCTGTCATGTACATTAAAACTCATGCTTATTTTCAATGGAAACTCTGCCTACACGTCCGCTCAGCAGTTGGAGTAATGAATGACTGATCACACTGCATTTTGTTATTGACAAAACAAACAAAAACGAAACAAAACATGAAGTCTCTCCATTCAGAATGTATACATTTGCTTGTAGCGTGCTGCTAAATTTTGCTTGTCAATATAGCCACAGATTAAAACATACTTACCAGTCGAGTTTGCATGACGCATGGAGAGGTCCAGCGACCGCGTATCCTACCAAACACGAGGCTAACAACAGGGAATACATCTTCCTTTGTCAATGGTTACTTTACAAGTGAGTAGTAACTTAGTCAATGTCACTTTTTATATAATCACGAGGTCACCTTTACGTTAAGATAAGAGCGATTTTGTGCTACTAGGTTTTAGAGCATATAGTCAGTACGGAAACTATTTGTCTGTATATACATGATTAGAAGTAAACCATGTTTCTATATGAAATTTGTAATCGGGCATAGGTTTATTTAAATCTAGAACATGAGAGTGATAACTTCTTTCGTCTAGAAATACATGTACTTCACTGATGTAGTGTGATCAACTCCTACATAGAATGTTCGCCGGAAAGCAAGCTATCACATATATGTAGCTATTTATCAAATTATATAATTCATATATCTTTAATAATGTATTTGTAATCGGATAAATTTCAGGTTTTGTAGTGTTACATAACAATACATACATAGTGATGTGACGTCATACTAGGAACTACAAGAGCTGAACCACGTGATATCATAATATTAGCTAGGCTCTATACGAGCTGAAAACACGTCACGAGCTGAACAACGTGACGTCATATCAGGCTCTACACGAGCTGAACAACGTGACGTCAAATAAAGCTCTACACGAGCTGAACAACGCGACGTCAAATAATTAAGGCTCTGAACTGAACCACGTAATGAACATTATGGGTGCTTTATTTCATTATTCGAGTCATAGTGCGTGAACTTAACTTTGAAGATAATCATAGCACAGTAAATGTAAAATGACATCTGCAAGTGTCCTCTGAAAGATGAATACTCCGTCCACGTGATTTACATCAGAAACACGAAGACTTGCAATAAACTTGTTCTATCTTTCATAAGATTGTTATATATAGCTGAGAGATTTCGTGATACAAGTACATGTAGTTGCAACAAAATATGCTGATTTTCGAAAACTAAATTGTTTCTTTTTAATTTGTGAAGGGAATGATGTTTTTCACGACTTGTTACTTTAATCAGAGAGATAGTCAAGTTAACATACTTAGTAGTTTGTTCCCGAGCTCAACTTTTATATTGCAACTTTTATATCAAGTACAAGAGGGCCACATTGGCCCTTTATCGCTCACCTGAGAACCAATGCAAATAATCAATGACCAGGTAATATAGTTTCCATCTTGTAAAACTCATTTTTACGTAGATTTTGAGATCAAAACCAACAATGAAGGTATAATACTGTTGAACAAGCTAAAATATAGCAAATTTTCTAATCCAAGGGTCCATAACTCTTGAAGTTGTGGTCCGATTCCACCCATAACTTAACATGTCCAAAACCATAAGGACATACACATTCATCGTAAATATGATTAGGATCGGTGAATAAATGAAGGCGCTAGAGTGTAAACAAGCTAAAATATAGTATATTTGCTAAGTCAAGGGCCCATAACTCTTGAAGATGTGGTCCGATTCCGCCCATAATCGGACTTGTTTGAGATCTTTTGGTTATACTCATTTACTGAAAATATTATTAGGATCGGTGAATGAATGAATGCGCTAGTGTGTAAACAAGCTAAAATATAGCAAATTTTCAAAGTCAAGGGCCCATAACTCTTGAAGTACTGGTCCGATTCCGTCCATAATCAAACTTGTCCAAGATCTTTTGGTTATACACATTTACTGAAAATATGATTAGGATTGGTGAATAAATGTAGGTGCTAGAGTGTAAATTAACTCAAATATAGCAAATTTTCTAAGTCAAGGGCACATAACTCTTGAAGTTCTGGTCCGATTCCGCCCATAATCGTACTTGTCCAAGATCTCTTGGTTATACACATTTACTGAAAATATGATTAGGATTGGTGAATAAATGTAGGTGCTAGAGTGTAAATTAACTCAAATATAGCAAATTTTCTAAGTCAAGGGCACATAACTCTTGAAGTTCTGGTCCGATATTGCCCATAATCCAACTTGTTCAAGATCTTTTGGTTATACACATTTACTGAAAATATGATCAGGATTGGTGAATAAATGAAGGCGCTAGAGTGTAAACAAGCTAAATATAGCAAATTTTGTAATTCAAGGGCCCATAACTCTAGAAGTTATTATCAGATTTTGCCCATAATCGAACTTAGCCGAGACATTGTGGCCATATACATTGTGAGCAAGTTTAATCAAGATTCGTAAAGAGTTGCAGTTGCTAGAGTGTAAACAAACTAATTGTGGACGGACGACGGACGCCGGACATTCACCGATCCTAAAAGCTCACCTGATGAATCAGGTGAGCTAAAAAGTTATCGATGGACACCTTAGTACAGTATTTGATAGTTAATGTCATTTCTATGGTCTAACTTACAGATTGGGATTTTCCATCATTTTTCTCAACGTCACCTTCTAGTACTTCATAATCTATATACATGTATGTTCTAAAATGTCCATGACACAGTAAACGTGGTACGATAGCAGGAATGATAACAGATTCCACATACAAATGTACTTATTTAGGTTAGTGTTCCAAATTTTAACTTAATTGATAGATAAATGTAAATTTGGTCGTTTTTAAAGATTACGAAATTCCCACTGTAAGAAAAACTTATGACCATGACCTCTACCTTGTAGTTACGGACCTGGGTGTTGATGTACACTTATGCCAGGTTTTCAAATATGTCAATGCATAGGGGAGATACAGTCCGAACACGGGCTTTGATACTCTTTTTTACCTTTGACCTCTCAGCACGACCTTGACATTTAGCTACGGACATAGGTCTTGTGCACTGCATAAGTCTTATGGTGTTCAACAATCATGCCAAGTTATTTTCAAATATCCATGCATTCAGCCTGGGGTCACAGACTGGTAAAAGCATTAGACTTATTCAACTTTTAGCTCTTAAGTGTGTTTTTGTTAATTGTGCATATTTTATTTCATATTCCTGAGTGAACGTTTATATACATGTAACATGTTTGTGCATTAGTTTTCAGATAGTCAATTTTTATAAAATTGTGTTAAGTTAAACACATTTTGTGACACAAGGTTACCTAAATCTATGACATTTTGTATTGTATTTAATGATTTTTGTTGATAGTATGCATGTGTGAGATTTGATATCTAATTATACTAGATGGAAAATGAATAAAACCAGCAAGGATTACATCAAAATAGTTCTGTGTTTTGTTTTCTTTTTTCTCAAGGTGTGGCATGTGCTTGTAGTTTTTTGAATGTTGTAAAAACTTATTGTTGAAGTTTGATACTACCAATAAACCTTCCTTTCTAAAATTAGTTTTACTTATGAACCTTAAGTACATCAATTAAGATGTGATTTAAAAACACAATGCCCCCTCAGGGTGACCTTTGACCTGAAAATGCACCGGTCCAGTAGAGATTGTAGAGAACCAACATATAAAGTTTGATGATTGTAGGTGGAAGCCTTTTGATTTTATAGGCAAGTTTAAGTTTGGTACAGACAAACAAAGGGTAATAAGTCTTCCAAAAATGATCAAATCACACAACCAGCACAATAATTGCTGGGAACTTGGTGAAAATAGTTCTATAAAAGTTTGGTAAAAATCCATTGAGAAATATAGAAGTGGCAAACAAGAGTATTTCTTCATATTTTACATATGTGCAAAATAAACAAAGGGCCATAATTCCGTAAAGAATGAATCCTAATACTTTGATAATATACACTGGTGCAGCAGACTATATCCAGAGTTATGTCAGGAGTGTTGTATTATGGGAGATAACCCATATTGTCTTTAACCTTTATATTATAGTAATGCATGAGTTGTTGTTATTGACCTCTTTATATACATGTAGAAAGTCTATATTCATCACTCTATGAATGAAACACTTGATTAATAAACATCTTCATCCTACTACTTGCGTTCTTGCAATCCTAACAAACATACATTTTGTTACAAACTTGATAACAATAGTTCCATGAAAGTTTGATTAAAGTCCCTTAAGAAAAGAAGCAAACAACAGTATTTCTCTATTACAATTGCACAAAATAAAGGGCCATTATTCAGGTAAAAAGATTGAATCACAAAACCTGGAATATATGTACTGGTGTTCTTGGTAACAACAAGTATGTGAAAGTTTCATCAAAATCCCACAAGAAATGTAGGAGTAGAATCCTAAAATAAATTTAGGGATTTTTTAAAATACAATGACATGACCTTGACCTACTGACCTGAAAATGCACAGGTCTTGTAGAGGTTGTCAAGAGGCAAGGTTAAAGTTTGGTATAAACAGACAGACCAAAAACAATATGCCCCCTATGCCTGTCTATCGTTACAGGGGCATAAAAACATGTAGACAATGTGGGTATATTAATCTTGTTATTTAGAACCTTGCTTATAATATAACTTTTCTATTGTATGAAGAACATATTAATTTGGTATTGGAGCAAATTGGGATACTAATGAAATTAATTCACAATTTCATGAAGAAGAGATAGCACTATTTATAACACATACTATCAGCTATCTATTATTTATGAATAAGTACAGGGCCTCATCCATGGTTCAGTGAATAATATTGTACAAATGTCAGTTATCTATTTTTCAATTATTTATTGCACAGTTAGTTTCTCTATCAAAGAAATAAACTAAAACAAATTCTAGCAACCTGTTAGAGGAATGTTGTCTATTAATGTTACCTCTCACTTATTTTACACATACTACAAACACAAGAATTTCAAACTGTTATAATATAGAAACATACATTGCCTTGTACAAACTGAAGGATTTCAATAGATAACACTTTTGTGAGGTAACTCTGGATAGCAGAATGCAGGAATAGTTTCCCTGATTAGATTTTAAGAGAATTAATTTTTTATGTCATCAAAGCAGATCATTTCCTAACAGCATTATACACATATTTTTTTCATATATGGTCCCAGATTAAAGGTACTTTCCCTATGTATCTACATTTACCCAGCAGTAAATATTAAATAATCAATACAAAGGACTGTTTTTTTTCAAGCGCTAAGCATTGTAAGTTATACAAAGGACTGTACAATCAAGTATTCAAATAATTTTGTACATAAATTGTATTTTTTTAATACTTCCATCTGAATACATGTATGAATAAAAACACAACATACAACTATTACTACTGTGGCTTTAAAGGCCCAAAAGCTTTTTGAATTTGGTAATAAAGTACAATAGAGAAGATGATAGTAAACTATAAGAAATATGTTTTATTTGCTACAAAACAATTTTTACATGATGCCTTTCTTTATCCGATGTTTCAAAAGTCTTCTTTTTTTGCAATGTCATTGAAAAAATACTGTGTTACATTTCTATATGTACTTTGTGATTAAAAAGAAAATTTTGGTATGCTTTAGGTCAGTTTCACTGATAAGACATCTTTCTTCATAAAATAAGACCTATGTTAATTTTAACATCCAAAAAGCTAATGGGACTTTAAACAGAATATCATATTTTTCTCATATAAATCAGATTGAAAGACTAATTGTTACTTAATTATGATACTTCTATAACTTATAACTTGCTTAGTGATGGAAATCAAATATGGAATGAAAATTAAGTCACAAAAATATACAAGTACCCGATACATGCACATTATTTTCAAATTCATGTATATATATATACAGGTCACATTGAAGAGATTCACAAAGCCATGTAACTGATATTCCTATCATGTCTCAGAGAATATTGAGTGAAAAAAAAGAGGCACTGAGGCTGCTCATTAGTTACTGATTAAAATAGATGAATTCACATCAAACAACAGGAGCTTTCTTCTGTTTATTTCACTAGATAATGACTCCACTTCCACCTAGATGACAATCAATGTAGTAACATGAACCAGTATGACTAGGGTCAGTGTGATCTCATTTCTATGATTTCAATCTTGTATACTTAATTACAACACATGACAATCTTCATATATCATCATACATTACTGATACCTAGTCTCTCAGCTTGTTCAATTGATGACTGTAGATTTGTGTCAAACAGGTCACATCTAAAAGTATCAAATAAAACAGCAAAGTCAAGTCATGCAAGAACCATATTAATTATCACAAAATACATCAAAAGTTTGAACATATTATACTGATTTGTTTTTATTTTATTTTTCTAGTATTTATTTAACATGTGTGCTACAGAGCTATCATTATGAAAATATTAATTTCATGTTTTAAAATTTATTATACAATGAGTGAAAGAAAAAGTGCT
Organism: Lutraria lutraria; assembly: GCA_964023205.1. NCBI lineage: Eukaryota > Metazoa > Mollusca > Bivalvia > Venerida > Mactridae > Lutraria > Lutraria lutraria. The sequence continues at coordinate 11,969,626 of OZ026848.1, read as the reverse complement.
TCATTGTGGATCATTCTGTATAGCAAATCACCAGTCCCATACTAAAATATGTGTTGTGCGTGACCTGGCAATACACAGCCCTAATTCTTATAACAAACAACTCATGCAATATGGGTTGTCTCCCATAATACACTCCTGACATTGATTTGCCACATTATACTTCCAACATGACTTCATTCAGTGATGTTGCCAATATTCGATTACAGGTTAATCAGTCAAATTATAATCAACATGACCATGCTGTTTTATTACACACAATGTTGGTGAACATTCTATCATGTCTGTCATAGCATTAAACTGGTAATTATCTGTACTGAGTACAATCTTGTAAACAATGAATGATCTATATATACTTGTTTACAATACAGTTACTTACTGCAAGAACACCATATTATTTTATGGTACACTTACCTTATTGGCATGTCAAGTGAATAAAATGGATTTTTCAGAGCAAAATCAGCATAAACTTCATACAATTTTTTCAATAATACATCAACAGCAGCCTGTCTTGGGTCAGCCATAACTATAAACTTTAAACCTAAAACAAGGTAAAACAAACTTGATTGAAACATTAATTTAATTATCATAGCAGTCATGTAATTATTTCTTTATTATCTAATGCAATGAATTATTTCACATGACTAAAAGCATCTCAGACAAAATGCATGTAGTACTAATAGTTTGCTGCTCTCAAAGTGGTCAAAGCCAAAAACTACAATACTGACATAAGATAGTCAAACAAGTATCTTGTGTATTACATTCAGACACATACTTACACTAAGAGATAAGTGTTTTGAAATATAATAATTATATGTACATCAATCTGTTTATATCTAATTTTAAGTACACATGGAGTTCCACATTCAAAACTTGTTAAAACAGTCTTGTTAAAATTTATTGTTGAAATCCTTGCAATGCCTTAAAAGAACAAATTAGTAAACATATATATTTTTAGAAAGAACTTACTGCACCTCTTTATCCATTGGAAGTAAAATGAATGAACAATAAATTACTACCAATTACTAAATGGGAATAATGTACATTCCACATTACCTGTCATAGTCTGCATACAATGAAGTTTGAATGTGTCTGTTTCCATAACTTCTATACCAGATGATCTGGATTCTGGTGAAAGCTGGGAACCAATAGCAAATAACCTGGTAAGATAAATTAACATCATAATTATTACCTCATAATGTACATTATATGTCTTGTACAAATGCATTGAATGTCACATCATTTACAAGTTATCGAAGCTGCACCTGACAGAAATCAGAACTAATCAGAGAGCTTCATGGATAGCTACAGGTACTGATCTTTTCATAAGCAACTAACTTCTTCCAAACATGACATATGATTAAGAGACATAAAAAGCTTTGAATTTTATATAAAAATATCAATTATTATCTTAAAAAACATTTGTTGTTATTTTGGGAACTTTGTTTAATGGCTGAAGGAAATGTTACCGTAGTAATTGAAGCATATTCGGACAACTTTGTCCGGAGTATAAAAGGAGTGACCACTTTGGGCAGCGGTCTTTTTAAACTTCCATTTGAAGCAAACAGACATCTTCCCCACCCACCACTCCAACGTAAGGACATAATGCTATGCTGTAACTGCTTGACCTAGCAGAGTTTTATGTAGTGAAGGCTAGCAGAGTTTTATGTAGTGAAGGCTAGCAGAGTTTTATGTAGTGAAGGCTAGCAGAGTTTCATGTAGTGAAGGCTAGCAGAGTTTCATGTAGTGAAGGCTAGCAGAGTTTTATGTAGTGAAGCCTAGCAGAGTTTCATGTAGTGAAGGCTAGCAGAGTTTCATGTAGTGAAGGCTAGCAGAGTTTCATGTAGTGAGAGTTTCATGCAGTGAAGGCTAGCAGAGTTTCATGTTGTGAAGGCTAGCAGAGTTTCATGTAGTGAAGGCTAGCAGAGTTTTATGTAGTGAAAGTTTCATGTAGTGAAGGCTAGCAGAGTTTCATGTAGTGAAGGCTAGCAGAGTTTCATGTAGTGAAAGTTTCATGTAGTGAAGGCTAGCAGAGTTTCATGTAGTGAAGGCTAGCAGAGTTTCAAGTAGTGAAGGCTCGCAGAGTTTCATGTAGTGAAGGCTAAGTTATTTTAGAGCTTTACTTTATGATTTAATATTAACATTCATAGCTAGTTGGATCTGGAACTGAGAAATGCTAACCGGTTCAGTGTAGACTATTAGCCTTTATAAAGAGGAAAAGATAAAATCATACATGTAGTATAAGACATGACTAGAAATATGAAAAATAAAAAGCAGTATGTATATTTACAATTGCTTAAACTAATTGTACAAGATACTGCCAAGATTTTTTTCAGATAAGGAACAAGAGCAAGGGGAGTAATTACTGATTAGAGCCAGAAACCAAGTCCAGGTCCAATGAAAACAAAAGGCTGGAATAGAAACAAGGAAAGAAATACTGATGTACCACAATGATTGGATGTGTAGAACGGTGCAAATATATTTCTTGAATGAAGAGACTATGGCTTAAATATTGATGGTCAATCTGGATTTGATTGGCAATTTTAAATCAAACTGTAGGAAAACTTTTATGTCATGGCCGGAAAATGTTTGTGGGGTACGGGCATGCATGTACTGCTTTTCATTAAGTCTATATAATTAGACAATTTATTCCTGAATTTGTAATTTCACAAAATTTTGTTTCTTGAGCTTTGGGTTGCTGGGTATGATGGCTTATGAAACTCAACTCAGACACTCAAAGTCATAAAGATTCCATGTTATATATTTATATCCAATTAAGATATTTACTCAGTTTTGCCCATTACAAAGAAAGCTGCTTGGCGAAGGAATTTCAAGCTTAAGAAACTTTGGGTCTGAGTCACGGTTGGGTATGCTACCAAAGATTAACCTTAAGGGATACAAATTTGGTGTAAAGTTACACCAGCTTGGCTAAATAATATGAGGGATAGCCTCACATTATTTAGCCAAGCTGGCTACTGGTATAAGCTATACCGCTGGAGTTAGCTACCCCTGATCTTATATGGACAAGATGTCCACTCCATAATGTGTATCCCAACTCAAGACTGATTCCATTAGCAAACACAAGCATGTCCGTCCGTATCCACTTCACTTCACTTGGAATAACCTAGGAGTCGCTTGCCATGGCCATTAGATGGCAGTATGTTTTGAATTACTCCCCTTGTCTGATGTGTTAAAGCAATAAATAAATGCCTAAGGTTTGTCAGTTTTGGTAAATATAGCTGCTACAGGTGGGTTTCCATGACCAGTCGCATCCATTCATATGGAAGAGTGATACAAATTAAATAGAAGGGTTTTCTCGGCTCCATTAACATGTCATGCGGCTTGTCAGGGAAATCCACTTGTACAAGCCTTTATCAAAAATAACTTTAGTCAAATTTTAAGAGAGAAAATATACAAGCCTAAAAACCCATAACCTTACAAATTAAGTCAACTATCTCATTCTAAGCTAATCAGACAGGCTCAACATGTGTACATATTGATATCACATTACATGTAAGTTAACAGTGAGTTTGCAACAAAAATCAAACACTAATACATCCAGATTGGACTCTTACGTAGAATTTGAAAGATTAGAAGACATTGACCAAAGACATGTAAATATACATAGTCCTGAACACTGATAATAATCATGTGGATCTCATAATGCAGCGGTCATAATACAATTTTTATTTATGTAATTTACCAAAATACAAATTCAAAGGCAGATAACTTCAGAGTCATCAGCCTTTGACAGAGTTAAAACTGTTTATGTACAACCTCATATGCTGATAAAGCTGTCCCTAATAATTTTGGAGATGTACATGACAGTGAAGATTTTCGGACATAAGGACGGACAAGGGTAAATCTATATACACCCCATCTTTCAGTGTGGGGTCACAAAAATGACACCCATAATATACTTTATTCATATCAATCACTTACGAATGAAACATGCCTGCTAACATTATTCTCTCATTAGTGGTCAACTTTGGTCTTCCAAATTTGATACTTATAGGAAAGTTCTCCTCTTGCCCTAAGACTTCAAGTATATCTCGACCATCTTGTAACACCTTCCCTTCAGCTGGTATACCATTTATGGACAACAATGTATGGCCAACTGAAATTGAAATCCAATGACATAAATTAATACTGCTTCACCACACATATTAAGCATATCGAAGTACTGAAAGTACTGTCGGAACTTGATTTTTTCCATACGAAGCAAAAAAGAGAAATGTGTACCCACATCATTCGTGCCCATGCAAATATTTTTAACATGTACACTTACGGACCGATTTTTAATTCATATTATAATGCAGGTCATATGCATGTCTGTGAAGGACATATGCTAGCGCTTTAACTAGTCCCTTTGCTAAAATTTTAAAATGAAAAAAAAATATTGGAAAGTTTAATTAATGTTTAGCGCATTAATTGAAGACAATTTAATTGCATTAAAACTCTTTATTGTACACAAACTAGTGAACAACACATCAGTAACAGTAAATACCAACATCGATTCTTCTGATTTTAACACAACAGAACATCGTCACATTGAACACAATCAGGGTCACTCAGATCAAAAAGACCCTGACACAATAGAGTAGGGCTTATATGCCCTATAGTTAACCTGATGTTGCACGAGATTCAGATGTGATCATGTAATTCTAAATAATCTTGCATAAAAAGAACTCTTTAACTATTTTTAAAGCACATAACCAGTAATTTACGTTTGTTTTTAGCGACTCAAATTATTATTCGTAAGTTGCAGTTTAAACATTCGACCTCTGCAGTTTACCTGACATGAACTCATTCTATAAATAGCGATTACGTTATCAAGCTAACACTAGTTGATGTAAATATCATGGAAATATGATTAGTTGAGAATTTACCCTGTAATATTAAGATAATGTTAAAAAGGCACAAAACCCATACATCGATGGTAGATTGTTGCTAATGCATGCATACATTGTACGTCCGTAGAGATGTTTCTGAACCATCGAACGAAAACCGAAAGTAGAACTACTTTTACAGAAACATGATATGCAAAAGCAGCACAACAGCCACTGAGGCGCGACATTTTATTGGACAGTGGATTAAAATTATGCGGTTTTAATTCTATATTTAAATATCTCATGTATTTACCGACAAGCACTTACTATAGATACATGACTCTTTCCATGTAGTTACAATAAAATGATTGGAATATATTTAGATCTGACACACTTTAACTGAGGAAATATTCCAGATACATCTTAGTGACACATTTTAGTTGCGTACTGTTTCCTTTATGCAGCATTCTTTTAACCAAGCTATTATGGAGTCCAGCGACATTAGCTTGCTCAATGATTACAAAGGGACTTGATTTTGATAAAAGGCAATTTTTTTTATTGGGTTAGGGTAATAATCAAAGTATTGCTAAGCTGGAAGTATGATGAAAATATAAAGAATTAAGCCATAATATAACAAATGGTAGTCGAAGCTCATTATATTAAGTTAACTTGTACTGAAATAATGTCTTCAATTTTATCCTTCTTATTACATTGATTAAAACCTGAGCAAATTTCGAATTTGTTGTTCCTAGATTTTTTGCATTGAAGTAGATTTTCAGTTCCAAAAGTAGATTTTCAACTATAAAGTGATCATCGATGTTGAACCAATTAAGTCGCCCATTAACAAAATAATTTTCACACCATCTCCAACAAACATGTACACTCAGAAATTGATATTTAATTATCGACAGTTATATAAACATGTCAGTGCCCATTCTTGTAATTGTAAAACTACTACCATTTAACAAACACATCGTTATGATAACAAACATTAACAAGAGGGCCATGATGGCCCTATATCGCTCACCAGATAAAAAGACTCTTAGAGAAAATTATCATGAGCCTTTGTAAAATTAAGTGACCCGGGGGCAGGCCAATTTTGACCCTACAGCAATAATTTGAACAAACTTGGTAGATGTCCACCAGACAATACTACTTACAAAATATGTTAGCTCTAGGCCTTGAGGTTTTGGACAAGAGGATTTTTTCCTGTATAAGCCTATATAAATCATGTGAATTTTCGCCCTGGGCCATAATTATTACTTTTAAGAAACTTGGTAGAGGTCCGCTGGGCAATGGTACATACCAAATATCTTAGTTCTAGGTCTTGTGGTTTTGGACTAGAAGATTTTTTCAATTTTCCTAAAAAGATTAGAGTAAACCCAGGGCAGGGCCAATTTTGATCCAAGGGTAATGATTTGAACAAACTTGTTAAAGGTTCACTAGATAATGTTACATACAAAATATCTACGCTCTAGGCATTGTGGTTTCGCCCAAGAAGATTTTTTAAATTTTCCTATATATAAGCCTGTATGATCAAGTGACCCCTGGGGCGGGCCAATTGTGACCCTTGGGCAATAATTTAAACAAACTTGGTAGAGGTCCACTAGACAATGCTACACACCAAATATCTATTCTCTAGATATTGTAGTTTCTGAAAAGAATATTTCACTTCTTAATAACTCTAATGACCTCACATTTGCAGGGGTTTGAAACACATCAGCTAGTCTATCTCCCATTTCTCCCAAAACTTTGACATAACAAGTTTCTACTAAATTTGTATTCAGAAAATTACTAAGAAATTTTCTAGTGAGATCATAATTATTGTCAAATATGTAATGTTATTGTCACAGAAAGTAATTGTTTGGATAGTCTATAAATTAATATGAATAAGATTTGCTTGAGGAGAGTTTAAATTTTCTATATGATCTAGTTAGCCAATTGAAGCAGCTAGCATGCAAGTGTATAAAATTAATGACATAAATGATAATGATGCGCAGTAATACCAGTATATTGCAATACTTTCCAAATGCAATACGTACCAGTATGATTCCAACATGTATCGCGATATCTTTTAAGTAAATTGATATTGGCGACTTCAATTTGTAAAATACAGTGTTGCGTATCACAATATATCGTGGTAAGAAATTTCTCACTATACCCATCCCTAATAAATTATAAAACAAGAGAATTACTGTGGTTTCGTCAAATCTCCAGTTCGTCCCAATTGAATTTATAGTGTAAACACCAGTCATGTAATTACCCTGCGAATGTTTGTCATATATATAGTGTGATATACATGCAACGGCCAAATAAACTGATAAAAGGATGATAATTATGATTTAAGTTAAAATTGTAATAATTGTTAAATTAAACGCATTTAGAATCTATAGATCTACATTTATAAGTGCTTTTATATATCTTGTATTTTAACGTTAATTAATATTTCGTGACAGTAAATACATCGTAAAAATGCATAGATCTATATTGTTATAAGTATTTTATTCACTATTCTATTGTAGCAGTGTGGTATATTGTATTATAAATTGGCTGGGATATCCACCAGCCGGATTAGCTCAGTTGGTAGAGCCTCTGACTTGCAAGCAGGAGGTTGCGGGTTTGATTACATTATGGTACTTTATGTTCCTCCTCTTATTACATTTGATGCTGTGAAAGTGTGACTAACCTTGGAATCCTAGAGCTAGGGTGAAGCAAATGGCTGGGTTGGTTTAAAAAGCCTGTGCTTGTCGCAATAAATTTACTTTGAATAAAAGGAAGGAGGAATCAATGTAGCAGTGTGGTATTGTATTATAAATTGGCTGGGGTATCCACCAGCCCGATTACCTCAGGTGGTAGAGCATATGACTAGCAAGCAGTACTGCTTGCAAGGTCGCAGGTTCGAGCGGGGCCCCTCATCGGGTACATTATTTTCCTCCTCCTATTACACTATCGTGACCATAATTTTTATCTTGATATTGCATGATTATCACACAATATTAACAAATAATTTTTAATTGAATCAATCGTCAATCCCATACATTACAATTAAAGGTGTTTGTTCACACTTCTATATATATGAACTCAAATCCCTCTATAATTCAATTTGACGAAACTACAACCTGTTTTGTACAGAAAGTTAAGTTTGACGGTGATTTGATGAAACCACTGCCACCCAAACTAGGAACCTTCAGGAATTGTCAAAAAACGCCCACCTTTAATTCCATCCCTTTCACCAAAAGCAACAACAATCTTCTGATCGAAAACCTTTAACTTTAATTCTAAAGGAAAACTGAATGTCTTCTCAACTTCTGGACGATTGTTGTTGTGGTCATATTGGTATATCAAGCCACCAGCTTTGTTGATAACATACACACTGTAAATTGTCATTTTGTTCTCATCATTTACATAAGCGATATTACAAAAGTTACACTTGCGGCAAATCAATTATAGATTATAGTAGAATCTATGCGTCAGGAATCATGAAAGAAGCTTTTTTATCGCTTGGTAATTATTTTCAACTTATTTTAATTGTGTAATCGTTAATGGACATAAGAACTGATCTGAAAAAATATCTGATCAAAACATCATTTTGTGCGATTATTTCCTCCACAGTTCCTTCCCCTGATTCGTACGGCGATTCGTCCTTCATTGGGGGCGCTGCGGTTCGTATGAAGCGCCGCTTCACCCGCTTTGCGTGTCGACCCAGATTTGGTTACGAAATTTATTACAGAATTTATCGATGGTTTCAAAGATTCGTAAACAGGTATTCATCCATTTAGTTCCACAGAAATCATTTCATATTTTTACTTCGTTGTTTTTACAAAGAACAATTGAGAGTCAGCACAATCATCGTCTGGAATTCGGTCAGGAAACTTCCAGTTGGTCGCCATTTGTACTCGTCGTTATTCGCGTCCATTAACCTTGCCCTCAGTCACATCGACCATGAGGGCGAAACTGAAATTTCGATAACGTGTTTAAGTTTTTATTCTGAAAAATATAGCTAACGCTACAGACTCAATTTGAAATATGTTTTAAATAACATAATTCGGCATTCACATTTTGTGTTTTTGTTTTAGTCCCGTTGTCAGGTCAAGGCGTCACATTTCCATGACGGTCCAGTACCAAGACGGGCCTGTTCCATGACGGCCTAATTATTCATACATATTAAATTAAAGATGTGATAATTATGTATATACCACTCTAAAGGGTATTCACTTATAAGCACAAACACACACCAAAGCCTTAGCTTTTAAAAATTAAATGTACTTAGTTGTATTGTGTTCTTCTGTATATTTAATGTGTACGTCATCATCCTCATGAACTTGTTTTGCATCCAGTAAAGAATATACATTAAGCTTATATATAAATGCAATACCTTCACCTTATTCAATATGTACAATTAAATCACTAGTCACAGATACAACATTTAAATTTGATAGTTTCGCATTTTAATTGAGTAAAAGGGGTACCTGGGATTTTTAGTGAGTATTGGTACGCTTTAGAAATAATTTTTATGCGTATTTCGGAAAAACTGATGCATATTTAGTAATTTACCAAATTACGCACTTTATCTGGAGCCCTGACTACAGTGGAAAAGAACCCATGAGTTTGGTTACATAAGTCAATAGATAAATATGTATTATATTGTATATTGATTTACTTGGCTTCACACCAATAGATATATATGTATTATATTGTATATTTACTTGGCTTCACACCAACAGATATATATGTATTATATTGTATATTTACTTGGCTTCACACCAATAGATATATATGTATTATATTGTATATTTACTTGGCTTCACACCAATAGTTGAAAAGGACCCACAAGTCGGGTAAAAACTATAATCTAAATCAGGGACACTAGCAACCCTGTGTATAGTGCCCTGGTTAGCAGTTAGGTATGAAGCAATGTTGCTCCTCATGTTAGTTTTATACTGTACTACATGTATACATATGATAGTGACTCCGTCACTCTCATTTTAAATCATATGTAATTGAACAATTTTTAAATCATCCTCCAGTCCTCTTGTAAATTATTGATATAAACATGACTTGTGTACTACTGAATTTTTGGTTTAAATTGCTGAATAATTGAAGGTGTAAGGCATTAAACTCTTGTTTAAACATCATTCAGTTTGTATTTAATAAAGGCCCTGAATAAATTTAACATATACTTTTACTTATGGTCCATCTAAGTTCTAACTTCTAAGCCTCCATCGAAACTGACTGTTAATGTCAGGTCAGTGGCTAGCTATGCATTAGACACTCTGCTTTTATCAACTCGAAAAGATCAAATTTCCTTCTTAATCTCTTCTAAAATCAAGTTTAGGACATATCTGACAATAAAATAAGCTTCAAATTCAAGGGCAGATAACTCAAAATGAGCACTGCAACCCCCATTTTTACGAGATGAATTTACTTGTAAATTATTCTGATATAGCCATCATACCCACTATGAATTTCAACATTGCTTTAGGTGAGAATTCGAAATACATGTACTTCGGTCTTTGTCGTTACACTGACTTGCTAACAGAGCAATACTGCATGCAGTTCTAACACACATTCTTGCACAGTCAGTAAGCAAATACCATCGGTTCTGTAGCTTTATCGATTTTTTTTTTTTTTACTTAAAAATGTTTCTATTATCATTTGCTAATACATGTACCTATATCTTGCAAAATTGAAAAAAATTCTGTCTAAATGTTTTCATTCTGTCTATACATATGTCTATGTGCAAAAAACTGGAAACTGTCAGACATATATAATTATGTCCTTAATGCCAAGTTAAAATCATGAATTCTTTTAACATGACTCATTTTTACTTTAAGTTTGCAACGTTTTGGCAATCTGTTTATATTTCAGATTTGAACAGAAGTATGGCTTCAAATGAAATGATGGAGATGATTGCTGCTGATGCTAGTTCATCAACCCAGACACCAATTCATGGTTATTCCTTTGAGACAGATGCAGTTACTGCTGTCAATATTGCAGATTTGAAGCCTATATTAATGATGGCAAACATGGCTTCTGTATCTCAAGAAGTTCAGGTATAACTAAATGTTCTCAGTTCTTTAGGAGAATGCAGATGATAGAAGATATTTATGATATTACAACTTAGAAGTGATTTACATGTCACACTGAAGTTGAATGTAACTCGGTCACATGTTTAATTGGTTGACACTGGCTGGAAACCCTGAGCATTTAATTATTCAGGACATCTGACTGTACTGTAGTACTATACATTCTTGATATCAAATTATAATCAAAGTACTGAAAGTCCTGTCAGATTTTTTCCATTTGTCGCGAAATTGAATCAGAAAAAAAGAAATGTGTACTTGAGCTGCGGAAACCCGGTTCCAAACCCGTCGATACCTTATCTTCAATATGAAATGGGACTCGGATTGGATCAATAATTCACATTGTAATATTGTTTGTCTTTTGATTTGTCTCCATTCATTGGTTTTCATTATGTACTGAATAATAGAGAGATGATGCATGAACATGTTAAATCATGTTCTGAAAATGCATTATTATTAATAATTATTTGTACATAATTATAATCTGTTTTACTGAACATTGCACAAAATTGTAAGTGCTATAAACAAAATGCTATCATTGATTCTCAATGTTCAGAATATTGTATTTTAGAACTTTTATTATAATGGTATAGATTTGGTTATAAATTTTACCTCATGAAGATTAAATGATTCTCTTTCTCATTTCATTTAAGGTTTCCTCTCAGTTGACTCCAGTTGGACAAAACATGGAAGTAAATTTATCTGAGAGTGACCTACATTCTCATTTAACAAACACTACACCTAACTCATCGAGACAAATATTCAGTGAAGTTTTTAATGATAGGTATGTATAACAACACTGAGACACTGATTTGTGTTAAGTTTTATAATTACAAAAACTATCAGACAGTATTTTATTTGTCTGAATGAACCACTCCTGTAAACAAGTATTTTGTTCACTAGCAGACACCAATACTGAACTTGAGTATTTTTATGTTTGCTAGTGACCTGTTGTTGACAACTAGTCTTAAGTTCTAAGTTAGCTGTTATATTCCCAATTATCTAAGTTTGCATCCTTTCTTCTTAGTATTAGGTACATTCAAACTTATTTTGGATGTGGACATAGAGAAGTTTTTTAAGTTAAAATTTTCGAACTCAATTTGTTAACATGTGAAAGTATCTGTAATTGACACTGAATTTCTAAAGGTTTGTTTTTGTCCTAACGTAATAAGTACTTAACCTTTTTGTTGTCAGTTCTTGTTCATATGAAATACGTAGAGGTGGTAGCCAGAAAGGTGGAGATTTGTTACTTGACAGTCTTGGATTTACTTACACAAAGAAGGTAATTCCTGCTAAATTTATATGTACTTATGTAGTGTGCACACTTCCACATGTTTGTATATTTATACCCTGTTTGTTGTCATTTTAGTGACACTGGTGTTACATATGAGATTGTGAGAGGTGGGACAAATAGGGGCAGGGATAAATTGATTGACAGCCTTGGATTTACTTATAATTTGAAGGTATTTAACCAAGAACATCCCATATGTTAATAAAGTTTTGATCCAGTGTCAGTAAATATGATTGATTTGAAAACTATGCAGATGATACACCATCTTAATTACATTGTATTTATGTATACTTCAGGTGCACTTAATTTTTTTCATTATTAAACAATTATTCCAAAGTTTAACTAATTTGATTCAGTAATAAAGAAGCTATGCAGCATTTGTTAATACCTTCATTAAAATTAGTTTTACCCTTTAACTTCAAGTGCTGATATTTGCTGCAGTTTATAACAGGCATGTTCACCATTTGCTTTAAAAACAGCTGTGCATCTTCTCATGTTGTTCTCATGGAGTTTTTTAAAAAAATGCTTTGAATCATTCCACACAAGTTTTATGACCCAACCTCAATTTGATCTTGACAGGATTAGGACTTTTAATGTTTTAAGGGTGCCCATTTGATGAAGGCAGAGAAAACTAACACTAGCTGTATATTACAAAAAGTCTTGGTTGACATGTGCAACATTTTGCTTTTGGGTGATTAAATGCTAATCTGGCTATTAAGAAATCTGGGTAAATAGCCAGACAATTAAATGTCTGGGTACTAGGAATATATAGGGCAATTGTGTATATTTGAAAATTTGCTTCTACTTATACACATTGACCTCATTTAGATTCAAAATCTTATATCTATGGTCTAGTGATGTACAACATTTGTTATTTTGTTAATACCTTCATCAAAGTTAAAGTTAGTTTTCAGTGTGTTACATCATCTTAAATTGATAGTAACATAATCATATTAAAGTATATATCACAAATATATTAATATAACATGTATTTCAATACTTAACAATAGTCATTAGATAAGTAATCATTGTAATACTGAAGTACAGACAGTACAGAAATAAGAGGGAAACAAAATGCTGCATTCAATAAATGCTGGCACACTTGATACATTTCTTTATATCAAATATATTCATATTAATAAACATATTTTAATGGATTTCTGTTACAGCAAGGTAGAGGCGGTAAAGATGTTACACATTGGTGGTGTGCTGTAAGAAACACCCATTTACGATGTCCAGCATCTGTTGTTCAACGTGGTAATGTGTTTTCAAGAGGTAAACGTAAGCATGAACACCATGTTGGACTATCAACACCTAAACCTCTATCCAAGATGTTTGGTACACCAAAAACAAACGCTGGACGCCCTCCAGGAACTTCAAAGTAATTTGAAATTTATATGTGTGATGTTAGCATACTATTAGCCTATTAGAAGACTGCAAATTACAACTTGTGTAGCACATGTATTTCTTTTTAATGATTATTAGCAGTCACTCATTCCATGATTACATATTTTTAGCTCACCTGATGAAATCAGGTGAGCTTTTAGGATCGATGAATGTCCGGCGTCTGGCCACAATTAGTTTGTTTACACTCCACAGCTCTTAACGAATCTTGATCAAACTTGCTCACAATGTATATGGCCACAATGTCTCGGCAGAGTTTGATTATGGGCAAAATCGGACAATAACTTCTAGAGTTATGGGCCCTTCAATACAAAATTTGCTATGTTTAGCTTGATTACACTCTAGCGTCTTCATTTATTCACCAATCCCAATAATATTTTCAGTAAATGTGTATAACCAAAAGATCTTAACCTAGTTTGATTATGGGTGGAATCGGACGAGAACTTCAAGAGTTATGGGCCCTTGACTTTGAAAATTTGCTATATTTGAGTTAATTTACACTCTAGCACATTCATTTATTCACCAATCCTAATCATATTTTTAGTAAATGTGTATAACCAAAAGATCTTGGACAAGTACGTTTATGGAAGGAATCAGACCAGAACTTCAAGAGTTATGGGCCCTTGACTTAGAAAATTTGCTGTATTTTAGCTTGTTTACACTCTATCGCCTTCATTTATTCACTGATCCTAATCATATTTAGAATGAATGTGTATGACTTTACGGTCTTCGACAAGATCAGTTATGGGTGGAATAGACGGACAACTTCAAGAGTTATGGGCCCTTGGATTAGAACATTTTTGATAATTAAATAATTATGTCATATTGTGTCAAATAATTGTAAAAACCCTGCATTGTCAACATTTGTTTCAAATGAACTCTCCCCTGAAACTGCTGGTAATGATCAATCAAACTGCGCAGGAATGATCTCCAGATGGTCTTCTGTAAAAAATTACAGATGGTTCTCTTGGGGTCAAAATTAGCACCAGCCCTGGTATATACTTGTTTTACATAGACTTTAAAGTTATATAGGGAAAACCTTTAATAATAATCTTCTTGGTTTAGTGATTAGATATTTAGTGTATAGAATTTTCTTGTGGTACTCTATCCGTATAGTCTGGGGTCAAAATTGGCGATACCAGGGAAGTCATTTGTGTAAAATGAACAGGAGAAAAAATGTGAAAAAAACTTTTTGGCCAAAAGCTGAAATATTATCTGTGTATTATTGTCTAGTGGTTCTGTACTAAGATTGATCAAATCATGCTCCTGTTTCAAAATTGGGTCTGCACTTAGAGTCTTTTGGTTATCAATGTAATCTGGTAAGTGATAATTAGGGCCATGATAGCCCTCTTGTTTTATTTTGTTTTCTGCCCTGATTGTATGTAAGTATTTGAGTTATTTAACTATCATATTATCAAACTTTTCTAGATTGATGTCAAAAATGGAGAAGAAAGCCCATTCATATTCTAACTATAAAATCATCCAGGAAGGATCTAAAGCGGGCAAAGATTTGTTAAAAGATAGATTTGGTTATTCATATACGCAGAAGAAGGTAACTTTTATCTTTCTGTGTACCATTTCTTACAGAATATTGTGTTACACATAGTCACAGAAAATTTAATACTCAACATAATTCATGTATTTTCATTCCTATATTTTTAGCTCACCAGAGCACCAAGTGCTCATGGTGAGCTATTGTGATCGCATGATGTCCGTCGTCCATGAGTGTGTGTGTGCATCAACAATTGCTTAAAACAACATCTTCTTCTTTACCAGTTGGCCAATTACATCGAAACTTTACATGGATGTTCCTTGCATGAAGCTCTACCAAAGTTGTTCAAAGATTTTAATTTTATAAAAAATGTTAAAAATCTTCTTCTCCTAAAACACTGGTCCTAGAGCTTAGATATTTGATGCATACCATTGTCTAGTAGACCTCTACCAAGTTTGCCCTAGGGTCAAAATTGGCCCCGCCCCAGGGGTCACTTGATTTTACATAGTCTTACATAGGGAAATTTTAAAAATCTACTTGTCAGAAACTACAATGCCTAGAGTTTAGATATTTGGTGTGTAGGATTGTCTAGTGGACCTCTACCAAGTCAGTTAAAAGTATGGCCCAAGGGTGAAAATTAGCCCCGCCCTGGGGTTCACATGATTTATGTAGGCTTATATAGGAAAAAAAATCTTCTAGTCCAAAACCTTGAGGCCTAGAGCTTACATATTTTGTGTGTAGCATTGTCTGGTGGACATCTACCAAGTTTGTACATTTAACTAAGAATCAAACTCAATCATGAAGTTCATGTACTCAGACTTAAACAGACTGAAATTAGTTTTATTTGTTGCATGGAAGATAACATCTCAGTTACTACATGACTAAATGCAGGGGTGACAATATTCCGTATACATGCAGAATCCCAAATTTATCTGTCCTGAAAGAGTTTTCTTAACAAAATAAAAGTTATTTGAGGTCAACTTGATCTGCTCTGAAGGATTCTTCAGTACAAACTGAGTGAAGTACAGAAACAATGTGGTTGAAAGCCTCTTGTTTAAATAGTAAAAATTGTCAGCCGCATATGATTTTCTAGATTTTTAATTTGGCTCTATTGACACCAGGGCTGTAAATGACTTTAAACTGTCTGTATGTACTTGTCTGACAAGAAATAGATTTTTATGGTGCCAAAATCTTACCTTTATTTAACTTATATTTTTAGCTGAGCTATTTTCAAATATAGTTAAAGGGTAAGTTGCATATATGGTGCATGATTATGATAAATAAACCCAAATCACTTTAAAAGATCAATGATGTCATTTATTTATGTAAATTATTTAGTTAAAAATCACTATGAATACCATCCGTAACCACTTTAAGGTTTGAAGTATTCAATTATACACATGAAAAATATGTCATAAGACAGTTATGAACTTGTTTAACTGATGATGCAAATGTCTGTGGGTCCTCGGATTTAAGTTGCGATTGGCTATTAAAAGTCGACATGTACAGCTCAGACACCATCTGTGAATAGCTGATAAGGGTTTATAGTATTTCATTGCATCAACCAAAATATGATTACTAAAAAGTTGATATTCGAGTCTTAAATCTTATAATTATTCTATACATGTTAATGATAATTATAGATGTTTATGTTCTTGGCCCAGCTACTGACCATGTCACTTTTTGTGAGAAAGTAGCCAGTTGCTTATGAAGGTTGGGAGTCTAGTACTAGTTATTCCTACGAACGATGGTTAGGTGAACTGTCTGCCTCATATGACTTGAAAAGGGGCTTAAACTCATGTTCTTGGTTTCTTCATAGATCATATTCCTTCAATCCAAAAAATAATCATAAAAACATTCTTTGCTCTCTGTTTTAATTCCTTAAAGTTTCAAACATACCCAGTAGTATATAAGAAAGTCGAATCTCTGATGTTTTCACAGGTATCCAAGACCGGTTATTTTACTACATGGAGATGCTCTATAAGAAACAGCATGTGCTGTTGCCCAGCAACAGTGATTCAAGAAGGCAATACATTCAAACCAGGCAAATCTGATCATGTACATTTACCTGGCCATAACAGGAAGGTGTAAGTTTGGTCACAATTATTGGATATTTGTGCTATCACTGTATCAAACTTGCACGCATGCTTTCATTGGGGACATGACGTTTGGCTGTCATTGTACAATTCTGGGATGGCAATCTTTTCTCTAAATATAATGTATATGATCTATGTACTCAAATGTAAAACTTAAATGTTTATATTCAAATACAGTTAAAGAGTTAAGTTGCATTGTGTTTGCATATATCGGTTTGTACAGTAGTCCTTCAGAAAATGCTTAATATTAGGCATGTGATTGAATTCCTGTTATGGATAGAGAGAATGTATTTGTTTCTTATAGAGCAGTCTCCAGGTAAACAACTTGTGTTCTTTTTGTCGAGTCATGATGAATTTGTTTATGAATAATTTTTGGTGATCTCTTCTCAGGTCAAAGTTTCATTGTCAGATTATAGTCATTCTGACTGGATTAGATTTCAAATAAATTAACCTTATCATTTGGAGTTATTCTGTTTTGAACACTTGGGTAAAAGTTGACCATCAATTTAGAATGTCTGCTAAAATAAGTTGTCATTGTGATACACTCTAAAACCACAACATACATTTGTGATCTAGATATGTGTAGATGGTCGTATATATTGGTCGTGTTCGATAAGAAACAAATACCTTCGCTGTCCTGCCATGGTAATACAGATGGGTAATGCATTTTCTGAAGGCTCCCAGGACCACAAACACATGCCAGGTTGCAGAATGCCAGCGTAAGTTTTGTTTGTGAAAAAGAACATCCTAATTACATGACACAACAGTTCAATTCTGTAGTGCATAGAAATTATTATTTCTTTATGTGATTGCTTTATCTTTACATTGTTTAAATAATTCTTATTATGTATGTAAGTAAAAGTGCTTGTTTAAAGGATGGTATTGTTTAACAAGTTGATACTTCCAGTTCCAAGGCTTTAGATATAAAACATCTCACTTACCTGTACTTTAATTTAATTATGTGTATGTATTGTACATTTCAGAATGGAGCATGAAGTTACTCCAAAGATGAGTCAGTTAATGTCTAAGTTTGATGATGAAGGTGGATTTAGTGAAGATGATGGTGGTGTGGAAATAGAATCTTATCATTCTTATGTTAAAAGTGGTTCTAAGAATAGTACTTGGTCATCACCAGTGAAAAAAGTCACACGAGATCAAAGAATGTTCGCTAAAGAGAGCAAAAGGGTAAAAAATAATGAGCATTTTCTTTCTACATCATTCTAAGTTTTAGTTGCATCTTGATATAAAAAAGGTTAAAAATAAAACTACATTGTTTACACTATAAAGATCATAGAGCTACAACGATTCACTCAGAACAGATTCGATTCTGATACCAAATACCTCGATTCGATTATTTTCAATTCAAATTTGACATATTGCTGGTAACTTAATTGGTTAGTTTTATTCTGTATTGCATGTTTTGGTGATACATGAAAGCCTGTCTTACAAGTATTCAGAATTCAGGGCTTGAACATTTTTCAAGACAGCACTAGTCCTGTAGGACTAGTAGCTACAAATTCTTACTCGCCCTTCAGAAGAACCAACTCGCACTTAAGAAAATTAAGTATCTTTAGTATTTGTATAATTTTAAATGTAAGTTAAGATTAAAATTTTGAGGCATGTTTAATTCTTTATCACCTGTAGCGTTGATTTTCTTTGCGACGTCGATCTTGCTTCTACCACGTTTTATGGCTTTTTAATCAGATGGTAAATTTTAATCGCTAACGATCACGGTGATTCGCGTACATCTACAGCCGACTATCAAGTTGCAACATTGATATTTATTGTGATTTTGTCTGCAAAAAATGTGATGTAACTTTTGTGTCAAATAAGTTACGTCTCAAATCCATTCGTGCTTGGTCGATAACAGAGATGTTTTATGCACCGATTGACCTTATTTCAATATAACCAAGTCCAGAGGTATATTTGATGAGGAAAAATAGTTCCCAAATACACATTGAATACATGTATTGATCATCCAAAATTTTCATCATTATTCGTGTATCTGACGTTACGTCACAAATTATTCAAATTTAGTTCCTGTACACTACCAATTGTGTGAGCCGGCAAGCTTTGTAAAAGTTCTAGCAACACCATTTTGCGATATTTCTTATCGAAAATGCATGCAAAATGACGAGAAAAATATTCTAGGTGGCATAGCATTCTTTGATTCTTGAAAAACAGGCGTGTTCATTAAAAACGGATACTTATATAAAATGTGCTCGAGGGCTCTTTAACGGACGTGTCGATGGCTCATATTTAATAGATCACAAAAGTGTGAAAGAGCCACCGTTTAGTAGGGGTGAAAACCATGACTTTGAAATGTGCTGTCAGGGCGCATGTCTCGCTGTGGATATGTATATGTGTGGATTATATCAGATACTTCACAGCGACCAAGTGTTCACCTTTCATATTGATGCTGCATCAGATTGGTCGTACTGCCGGATTTTGCGCAAAACACGTTTTACATGTTGCTTTCGCATGTGAAACATCAAGGAACAAGAAATGTTCCCAAACCCTCAAGTTTCAATATTTTTGGTGCATCTTTTAGCTTGGGAGAAACCATTGTTGCTTAGTGATAAATACTGACCAGTTGCATGCCGCGTAACAAAAGTCAACATGTTTAAAGTGCGGATACAGATGTGCCATTGTCAGCACATATTTTTAAAATGCAGTCTCTGCATAGTAATCGAATCGACGGGTTTGGAACCGTTTTTTTTGATGTATTGGAGGGAATCTTTGCACCTCCAAAAGATCATACTAAAAACTTAACCTTTCAAAATTTAATGAAATCAACATGAAAGGGTTATAACACTACTGCCAATCTGAAGTTATTCCAATGGTAATACAAATTGTTTCAAAACTTCATTGTATTGTATGTCTGTATTGTATATGTGTATTTATTATAATTGTGTTTCAGAAGGAACATCCTACATTTCTTGGACCTAGCTGTACCATAAACTTAACTAAATGTGATGACAGAGAATGTAATTGTAAAATGGTGCATTGTCCATTCTGTGATCCGAGTCATTTCATACCTGCTAAAGCAGGCAGAGTACAAGATCATCTAGAACTGACTCATTTTGCTCATGGTGTACAGTATGATGGTAAGTTTTTGTCATACTTTTGATTGTCCAGTCTTAGACTAGTAAAATATGATTTGATTTATTGAAGAAAAAGTGACCCTACTTATTGCAGGGATTTCTTAAAGTATACAAATATTCAATGTAATGAGGAAAATTACAAATATGACATTTTATTTCTTATTGAGTTCATGGAGGTATGTTAGACCTTACCAAACAGCCTGAAACAGGCAAACAGTACTTTTATTATACCCCCAGATATGAAATTTATGGGGGCTATATTGGATTCACGCTTGACGGTCGGTCGGTCGGTCCGTGCGTCTGTAGACACAATTTGTCCGGAAAATTTCTCAGCAACTACTTACAGGATTTCAATGAAACTTCACAGAAGTGATCAGTAGTAAGCCTAGTTGTGCTAGCTTAAAGCATTTTTCGTTCGGATTAATTTTCACTGAGTTATACCCCTTTGTTGTTTTTATACAGTATATACAATAGGCAAATTTTGTCCGGACAATTTCTCAGCAATTACTCACAGGATCTCAATGAAACTTCACAGAAGTGATCAGTAGTAAGCCTAGCTGTACATGCTTAAAGCATTTTTCGTTCGGATTAATTTTCACTGAGTTATAGCCCTTTGTTGTTTTTATACAGTATATACAATAGGCAAATTTTGTCCGGACAATTTCTCTGCAACTACTCACAGGATTTCAACGAAACTTCACAGAAGTAATAAGTAGTTAGCCTAGTTGTGCATGCTAAAATCTTTTTTCATTTGGATTGATTTTCACTGAGTTATGGCCCTTTGTTTTATACAATTAGGTAAATTTTCCCCGTACCATTTCTCAGCAACTACATGCAGGAATTCAGTGAAACTTCTTAGAAGTGATAAGTAGTTTGCCAAGTTGTGCATGTTCACAATAGATTTTGTCCAAGTAAATTTTAATGAGTTATGGCCCTTTGTTAGTTTTTATATAATGTATATTTAGAAACTGGTCAGGATATATCTAAGCAACAATTTGCAGGTAAAAATGAAAATGCATTATATTTCCCTCTGTAAAATGTAACAATAACTGTGTCAAGGCTGCATCTGGGGATATTCATCACCTTTAGTGATAGTTCTAGTTAATTCTAGATATTCTATGCTATTTTCTGATGATCTGAACAATTATATTTGTTGAGATCAGTTACAGCATTGGTTATATTTATTGTTTCATTTATACCTGTCTTGCCATTTGAGGCATTTTTTCAATGATAACTGATTACTGTAGCATTAATCTTATATTTCTTCTTGTACAGATCTCATGATAGTGAAATGTTTCCAAGATTGTAATTTGGAGAGAAACTTTGGACATTATCATTGCGTATTCTGTTGTCAACAAATATTAAAGAGAAATTCCTATGCTAGACATATGTTGAGGCATATGAGACGTTTGGTAGGTTGAATGATTTCCTCATCCTGATAATGTTGTGTATGTCATTGAGGGTTCAGGTTTATCAGGCTAATTTCTTTCTTTACTAATACATTGGTTTAAAAAGTTATCTGAATGTGTAGACTGAATTATTTTTTTGATAATCTTTCCTAATATACATAATTGTTCCTAACACACATAATTGTTCCTAACATACATCATTGTTCCTTACTTACATCATTGTTCCTAACATATGTCATTGTTCCTAACATACATCATTGTTCCTAACATATGTCATTGTTCCTAACATACATCATTGTTCCTAATCCTAACATACATCATTGTTCCTAATCCTAACATGCATCATTGTTCCTAATCCTAACATACATCATTGTTCCTAATCCTAACATACATCATTGTTCCTAATCCTAACATACATCATTGTTCCTAACTTACATCATTGTTCCTAACATACATCATTGTTCCTAATCCTAACATGCATCATTGTTCCTAATCCTAACATACATCATTGTTCTTTACTTACATCATTGTTCCTAACATACATCATTGTTCCTAACATACATCATTGTTCCTAATCCTAACATACATCATTGTTCTTTACTTACATCATTGTTCCTAACATACATCATTGTTTCTAACATACATCATTGTTCCTAACATACATCATTGTTCCTAATCCTAACATACATCATTGTTCCTAATCCTAACATGCATCATTGTTCCTAATCCTAACATACATCATTGTTCTTTACTTACATCATTGTTCCTAACATACATCATTGTTCCTAACTTACATCATTGTTCCTAACATCATCATTGTTCTTTACTTACATCATTGTTATAAATAAATTAACTCTATGGATATGTACTTTAATCGTCTATGATGACTGTATATAGTGTTTGTTATGAATTATAGAAATACTTTTATAACATGAAATGTGATGTTTTGTGGCCCCGGCATCTAATGACCTTGCAGAGAAATTTGTACTTGTTCCCCTTTAGTACCATGGCTTTTAACTGTCCACTTCAAATTTTTCTTCAGGGTCTTTAGACAAACTATTTCAGTAACTAAGCTAATTTTGGTACCAATGGATTTTTGAAAATTGTTGGCTGGAACATGGGCTACATGAAAAAATCGAAACATTTAATGATTTATACTTTCGACGTAAAATACGATTTACTTTCGAACTCCTGGGCACTGCCATTGTAACGCCATCAAAACAATATACCATGTGATTATAGGCCTTGGATGCCTAGTGATAGAACGTGCCTTGATGTCAAACCCTGGTTATTTCTCCATTAACTAGATTATACCCTATCCTCTAGCACCAGTGGCTATTTCTGGGTTAACTACAATTTACTGTTTTTTTCTAGCACAAACACTGCTTACCAGTATTGATATTGGTTGTTTTACATATTTTTTGTGCAGTTATGGGACTTGTTATCTTTCTTACTTGGAATATATAGGGCAATTATGTATATTTGAAACTTTGCTTCTACCTTTCCACATTGACCTCAATTAAATTTAAAGTCTATTGTCAAGCATGCCACCGGATGCATATACTTTACATTTTATTGAAATGCGCTTCTTGTTTATTTACAGGGTATACCAGACCGATTGCTTGTTTTGCCCGATTCCAAATATCCTGATGTGATCAATGCTTATGGTGAGCTTTTTGTAGCTTTTACATGCATTTTCTTATAAGTAAACATCTTTCTATTCATAATGTATGTAAAATTAATATTTTTGGTAAAATATTATAAATATATCCTAATCAGGTTGAAGGGCTATCACTGACTCCCTGTACGTGTATTTGCAGTATTTTAATAGTATAATACTAGTGTAATTTTACCGTGAATGATGTTTCATAGTAAGAAGCTTAAATATAGTATGGTTGGTGACATATTGGTTGTTGTTACAAACATAAATACATTTATTTTAGGATATGAAATACCAATATGTAAGAAAGTATCATGTCAGCCATCTAGAGATAAACATTACCACTGTCCACAATGTTCTCATGTTTGTAAGGAACGTAGCCTGACTGTAAATCATTTATGGAGATGTTTACAAAGAAAGGAGAAAGCTGCTGAAACAGCATCTGATGATGAAGAAATGCAAAATACTGTTGAAGAAAGTCAATTGAATGTATGTATGATTGTATTACTCATTAAGTTAAGTCTTAAAGTTAAATGCTTGTGACATTTGTTTTACCTGTGAATTAGAATTAAATACAGTTGCTATGATTTATGAGTTCTATTTTTTAGAAAGACTTAATTTTGCAACAACAAATATTTGTTTATTTCAGCTTCACTTTTCTCATGTAAAATCTTTCAAGGATTTACCATTAGATAAGTGCACACTACCATCATGTTGTAATCAGATGTATCACTGTAGATTGTGTCCACCCATCTTGTTTAGACCATCCTATAAACAACATCTCATTGCTCATTATATAACTCACTGGAAACAAAGAGTGCCTTATAAAGGTAAGATCAATCAGTTTAAAATGTTCTCAAACTTCGCCTTTTATGGCCTTATGTCAGTGTTGTTATAGATAAATTCTGTTTATGTCTTCACTGCTATCTTGATGTATATTATAAGTATGATTGATTCAGTGTTTGTTAATTACTAAATTATCATAGCTTGAATACTCTGAATATTTTATTATCATAGCTTGATTATACTGAATATTGGAATTAATTCATGAAGAAGGTGTTCATGAATACATGTATGATTATCTTTGATAATGCGTTGATTCTAAAAGTCATACATTTATGTGTTAGAAGTACATGCTAGTTTGGATGATAATTGATATTTTCAGGTTATGCCTTGTTGAAGTGTTTTCAATCTTGTGGTGGTATTGATAGAAGTTTCTTCAAGACCAAGTTTCACTTTCATTGTCCAATCTGTTGTAAGATGATCCTTACTAAAGGTTCATTTGAAGATCATGTCAGAGGTTGTCATATGTTTAAGTTTGGAGAAAATCTCATTGAAGAGTAAGTTGTAATCACTACATGAGAAATTGAGAAGTGACTATAAGAACTGAAACTAGTCGGCCCTTGCAGTTTACATTATTTGAGCTCTGTTATACAATTTAGGTCCAGTACAGCCCTCTTGTTTAAGTGTAAAGAAATGTAAAGTTTTTAATCACCTATTTCATGTAACTTAGTATATTACATCTTTATTTTCTTCCAATATAGATGTAGGACAAAAAGAAACAATATTGTAATTACTTGAATTTATTTCAAGGCACAGAAAGTTGATTTATCAAAGCTAGACAGTCTGAGAATGTGTCAGTCATTGGATTGATATATGAGTGTGTTGGTCTTTGCCTTTTTGAATCCTTGCAGGGATGAAGTACAGACTGGCATTTTTTTAAAGATGGAATTATCATGTTTGTCTGACTATTAATGAAGGCGTTATGATAGAATGACTTAATATATTTTTCTAGGAATGTTGAAGACTTGGACGTTACCATGGATGATGATATTGCCCTGGTACAAGATAGTGTGGAGTACATGGAAGATAGATTGACTTCACAAGCTATAGCAATGGAGGAAGAGAAAATATATCACAGAAAAAGCAAACTATCATTATCAGAAAAACGTGTTCCTCAGTATGGAGGGAAATTCAGAACCTCTAAAATGTCCACTGATCTTTCACAGCTTGTGAAAACTATCAAGAAAGAACTGTCTGATGCATTTGTCCAGGATACCAATTATGCTAATGAAGAGAATAATACAGATGATTTTGCTGATGAAATGTTTGGTCTAGATATTGAACATGATGAGGTTAGAATTTTTTTTGGCACACTTAATGTTTGACCCTACTGCATGCTCAGATGTACCATAGTGATTTCCTTGTCTGTCTTTGTGTGATGTCAACATTTCTTTCAACAGGAAATCGCCTCTGAAACTGCAAGGCCTGGAAGTTAGATATTTGGTGTGTGGCATTGTCTTGTGGTCCTCTGCATATATTAAGGCTTAATTGAAAACCTAGGAATGTCTGTTGGAGATAATAATATTTAGTGGTTACTGAATTTAAACTAGACTTGCCATTGATTATTAAGAGCATGTAATGGTCCAGTCCTTGCAAAAGAATTGTCATTACTCCTAAGGCAAGTTAGAATTAATTCATGGTTTTCTTGTATGAATATGCAGTAATGTGTGATTTTATTATTTGTTTTTGCATCTTTACCATTTTGACTGCCAGTCTTGTAAGTCTGTTCTTTTTTGTTTAAGATGATTTTGGTTAGCAGCTCATACACATGACAAGCAAATTAATGTTTGATACAAATACTTGTAGATATATTGCAGTATCCTCATGTCAGCATCATTTAATATTTCTGATGCTTCATCATCTTTAGGTAAAACTATGCTGTACATAAAATTGACATAATGCAGGAGATGTTCAATATTAAGTCAAGCTGTGTAAATTGTTTGTTTGTTACAGATGTTTGATCTTGGGTCTGTTATCTTGTCTGAAAAGTTTGTGGACTGTCTGAGGAATGCTGGTGTGTTGAATTCTGTCCTTGGGAAACTCACAGGACTTACCTACACTAGACTGACCCAAGAAGAGAATAGATATCTTCTGTCTGGTAAATTAGAGGACTTACTTAATGTGAAGAAAATACTGCTTAAGGTTTGTACTCCACTACAATTTGCTTATTTTGTATTTGACAACTGCCTCACTCGTCTTGTGATGAAAAATGAGCCCCATGTTACTGTTATGATTCACCTCAGTGAACAGAAACATATGTTTAACATACCAGTGTATATACATAAATTCTCTTTCTAAGATGAGTTCTTACTCTGACAGTATTTACACTTACTTTGGCCACTTAAATCTTGTTACTGACTTAATTGGAAACAAGTCATCTTGATCATCAGATATTCTATTTCTTGGCCATGTTCAGTGTGGAGAATCCATGTGACCTAAATAATGCACTTACGTGATGTTTTCCTAGTTAAATTGACAGAAAACACGCTTGTAACGATAACATTGTGACGTCACTAGGTCACATGGATTCCCCACACTGATGTTAGCACAATATTACAATGAAACATATTTACATCAATGATAAATTGACAATGGAAAGTCTTTGTTAGATGTTAACAGATTTAACAAATATAGT
Source organism: Lutraria lutraria (assembly GCA_964023205.1). Taxonomy (NCBI): domain Eukaryota; kingdom Metazoa; phylum Mollusca; class Bivalvia; order Venerida; family Mactridae; genus Lutraria; species Lutraria lutraria. The sequence goes on along the minus strand of OZ026848.1, from coordinate 11,942,783 downwards.
TTTAATAATCAGCATAAATCTGCTTCAGGCAATTATTGGTGAAGATGAAGTGGATGATGTGGAATCAGAAGAAGAAATAAAACCAAATAAGTCAAACAATAAACCTGCAAACCCTAAGAAGAAATTAAAAACAACCAAGGATTCTGAAGAAGAAAATTCGAAATTGAAACAAAAAGGAAAAGGGAAGGGAAAATCGAGTGTTGTTACTCAAAAGGAGACAAAAGTTGTTGAAGAAACTCCCAAGCGAGGTCGAGGTCGACCTAAGAAGAGTAATGATAGTTTTCCATACTCAGAAATAAAAGAGATTATAGAAGCTTCAAAGAAGACTGACACATCTGGTAAGAAAGGTGGAGGAGGGACGGTTAAAAAGCTTCCAGTACCAAGCAAAAAATCAAAGGAGATATCTAAAGATGAGACACCAAGAACCCAATCAAGATATGGAACCAGAGGTGTGAGGAGAGATTATTTAAAGATGAGTGTTGGTAATATATCAAGTGTCATAAAAAAAGAAGTTGTTAGTGGATCTGAGGATGAGAATAACAAAGATGAAGAAGATGAGGAATATGAAGTAGAAGACAATGATAGCAGTATGATTGATGATGCTGATGTAGGTACTGAGTATGAAGATAAAGAGAACCTTGATGACAGTGAACAAGAAGAGTTAGATGGAATGAGTTCTGAGATTGAAAACGAATTGGATGAAAAAGATGATACCAGTGCAACAAAGAAAATAATTGTAGTCACTCCAACGAAATCTACTGAACCAAATAATAAGATAACAGACAGTGCCATACAGAGACTGAAGACCTCCAATGTTTCCACCAATGTACCTATAATATCTAAAGTTGGTATTCGTAATGTTGCATGCGGGAAGAGAAAGCCAAAGACGAACACAGATGTTCAGGCAACGGAAGATATGAATGCAGCAAATTTAGACAGTCTGAAATGTTCTCTATGTGATGAATTCAAAGCTCAGTCATTCTCTGATCTAACCAAGCATCTCATGTCATTTCATCATGTTTATGAACCACCAAGATGTGATATCTGTGAACTTGATTTAGACACATACCAGACACTACAGTCTCACATTGATAGAAAACATGGTCCTAAACTCTCACCAAATTTCTGTTGTGAGTTTGAAGGATGTAAGAAGGCATTCACATCTGCTGCTGGTTTGTCATCACATTTTAGTTCTGTGCATCAAAATAAACGGCTGATCAGAGGAAAAAGGTACACATGTGACAAATGTGATTTCAAGACAAACTCCATTGAAGATATATATGAACATAAGAAGGTTGAACATGATGAAGAGATTCGCTGTGAACCATGTAATAAAACATTCTCTAGTCATCAAACATTTAAGTCTCACAATGAATTAAAACATTCTGATACAGCGCCGGAGACATGTACTGTCTGTAAGAAACAGTTCAGTTCTAAGCAGTATCTCCAGCGTCATATGAACTTTCACAATACTAAGTTCTTATGTAATGTTTGCAACAAGTTTGTTTCTTCCAAAACAGCACTGAAGTATCACATGGAGACTCATAAACCAGACGAAGAAAGAAATTACAAATATCTCTGCTTGTTTTGTGGCAAGAAGTATTTTTTGAAGACTAATTTTGAAGATCATCTAAATAAACATACAGGAAACAGACCACATAAATGTGATCTTTGTTCCAAGACATTTGGGTTTAGAAGTATGTTGAAGAAACATAAGAAGTTTGTTCATACGTCGGATCGTCCATTTAAATGTGGATTTTGTATGAAGGGTTTCAAATTCATGAACTTGCTGAAGAATCACCTCACAGTTCACACAAACAGAAGTAAGCATGTATGTCCTACATGTTCTAAATGCTTCTCTACTGCCACAACGTTGAAGTATCATCGTCAGAAGTGTGGCGTGACAACAGTTACCATGGGTTACACTAACGTTATTCCTGCAGAATCTGTTGTCATTAAAACAGATGAGGGCTTGAATGAAACGTTGCAAGTTACTGACAGTGGTATGATAAACAACACGGTTACAGTGAATGAAGAGAATGTTGGCATGGCAATGGAAATCATCCAATCAGGAAGCAGCCTCAATTTGAATGTTCCTACAAGTTTATCAGAAGAAACAGAAATTGTTGCTCCACCAAATGAAAACCTGGAAACAACACAAAATTCTGAGGTTGAAGTTTATGCATGTAGTGAGTGTAGAGCAACATTTGCATCATTCAAAGATGCTGAAGTACATGTGTTAACTGCTCATTCACAAATTGTTGCAACAAATTGAGATTGTAAGCTGGTCAGACATTGTTGTTATGTCTTTTTAAAGTTGATCAAGTTTCTGAACATGTTACTATATATTTTCATGATGTACCTTATTCAATGATTGTCTTTTTACTTATTGTTAAGAAATTGTATGCTTTTACTGTTCACTTCAGTTTTATGTTTGTGTTCTATGTATGATACTCGTGTCCTTTAATATTTAAGGAGTCTTCATGTTATATAATGTAATATATTGTACCTTCATCATCTTGTTTTCTGTCAGTTAAAATGGTGTTTGTTGTTTCTTCCTTTCAGAGGATTCACTTTTCTGACTTTGAATATATTAATTCAGTATTCAAATCCAGTCTAGAAAAGCATGTTTTAGCTAGACAAGTAGGACATATAGGACAATCACATCCCTTCTTACAGCAAGCATATTCTATTTTTGTATTCACTTTCTTTATTGGGACCTGGTTTTACTATCATGATTTTGTCTTAAACTACTTATTAAATAAATTCTGTGCTTTGGGAAAAATGATTATAGCAATGTTCTTGACTTGTACATCTCTTACTAATGTTTTTTTTTCAAACTGGAATATTTGTACATAACTTTCCTACATAACTTGTTTCTTTTCATTATCTATATAAGTTTACAAGTAAATAATGCTTCCTTCATCATGTTAAGCTTCATAATCAAATACAACTATTGAATTAGATTTTGGTTAATGTTTATTTCTTTACCTATTGCTAGTGGAAGTGGAAGTTTGCCTTCAATTGTGAAGATGTTCAAACTGGTAATACTTGACACAAGCCATTTTTATTTTAGACTCTGTTTAACTTTTACATCATGTTTACTTCTAACTTGTTTATCTATGTATTCCGGTTGATGTAGTAAAGATTCTGATCTAATAATTTATGATGTAAGAAATCTTCATAAATAAAAAAAGCAAATTGTTTACCATTGTTTTCTTAGAAATAATTTATTGATTAACTTGTACAAAATTTATTCAGATCAATTATGAAACCTGTACATTGCAAAGAGAAAACAACAACATCAAAATATCACAGCTCAAACTGTTACCATGGAAATGTACATATTCATACTACATATCAACAAAAAATCATTCCTCCTGGCCCCAAGGTTATAAAACTTGAGAGCAGTCTTTGAGGTGGAATATTTATTCCATTCTATAAGTACTGTGGTAGAAATGATAAGAGCTGATTGATGTTTATTAAATACATCCACAAGATAAACTAACGAGTCAATAATCAATATTATTGTCTGGTCATAATCAATTTTGAAAGACAACATATGAGAGTTTTATAACCTTGGGCCCTATACTTGGTTATTGAGACGCCAATTTAATTATGTGAATTTAGTCTCAAGATGAGACATGATTGAAAACTTATGTCTGTATAAAACAAAGGATTCTGAATGATTATTTCATCAAAAACGAGTTTGTTTAATAAGCTTCAAAAACAGCATGAAATAACTTGATTTGTATATTGTCATCATTTACTACAGCATAGTAATTACAGAAAGCAAGACATAAAACAAACAAATCTACAAAAAATGATTAATAATATCATAAGCTAAATATTACAGAGATTCTGTATTGAGAACATAATTATTAAACCATAGTGAAAAACTGTAACAAAAGTGAAATGAGCATGACATGGCACAGATAAATGTATTAGATATGAGGTTATTGTATATATGTTCCTTACATTAATACAAGGTTGTGTAGATATAACATTTAGTAATTACTAACATGGCTTATTACAAATCAAAAGGATACAAACAAGTTCCTGCACAATGGTAAGTTATTTCCCTTATTTATTATATCAGCACCAGTACAGCCATAAAAAGATAAATATTATACACAATTTCTAATGTCACAGCATTGTTGCATTACCAAAGTTAATTGATTCAAAATCCAGAGAATCTAAATGTTTACAAAAACAAAAGATGAAAATTATATCTTTAATGTTTGTATATCAAGTTAACACAAACCATGTTGACTGATATAAGACAAACAAACAGTAAACAGAAGATTTCAATACTTGTCACAATCTGCTGATGAATACTGTGTACAGTCACTGTCACTGGTTGTTTCTTTGTAGCCGGGATCTTTGTCAAGTTTGGCACCTTAAACAATTTCAACAAACAATTACTAAAAATACGGACAAAAAAATCGCATGTCTACCCTCATGTAACAAACACAAATAAATTCACTACAAGTAGCTACATGATAGTAAATAACATTAGTTAACATGCTGTATAAAGCTCAGATAACTGTTCACAGAGCTCTGGGGACCGTTTTATCAACTTGTCTTAACCAGATTTTTGTTGTAAGTCTGTCATAAGACACTCGAGTTATGACCAAGGTGTTTAATCAACATTTGTTGTAGCAGCGACGTTGTAAGTTGCCTTTTTTTGTCATAAGTTTTTACTTATGGTAAGACACGTCGTAGCAATGACATGTTGATAAAATGGGCCCCTGTACTATAATAAAATTATATCTGTGTTTGTTTACAAATCTAAGCTCTTAATAATTTACATTTTTGAATGGTTAAAGGACTTACCAGTAATCAAATTATGAAGATTGCAGTAATTAGTTCCTTGATCCAGCAATGCATACCACGTCTCAGAAGTCGAGTATCCCTGTAAATACATCATGACTGAATTGTTGTGTTTTATAAACCACTGTGATCAAGTGACTTAAGCTTAAATGAAATTAAATATTCAAATAGTTAATCAATTATTTTCATATTGTGGAAATTATCAAAAATATTGTATAAATTTATTCATTATTACTATTGTGGTCTCAAATTCATTTAACACATAGATTGAAGAGATTCATTCATTAGGTAATGACCATTGACCACAAAATATTAGGATTTTATTCTCAAATCTCAGTTATACTTGTTAATGGTTTGTGGCCAAGTTTATATTGTGAAATGATGAATACAATCATGTATTTTGAATGAATGCCAAACCTTCCTAGATTAAAGTTGTTAGTTTTCTCTAAGAGTGACACTGAGCAGAAAAAACAGAGGCAAATCCAGGATTTCAGGTTGGAATGTGTGTATTGCGGGGACCATATGTATTTCATTTCTACCTATGCTTGGGGACTTTTAGGGAGGGCATGTGCATGCAGGATGAGCCCTGCCCCTTTGAATCCATCTCTGTTAAGTACAACTTGTCTTAATAAATAACCTATTTACCTTAACAGTACAGCCATTGTCTGACCTTGGTACAAGGGTGAAGGTCAAGTCATCAACATATCCTTTCACAGGTGTTTTATGTGTGGCTTTCACTACAGCATCAGATCTTGAGGTCAACTAAAAAGGAAAGCGAGCTAAATCAACAATATAAAAATTGTGACCTACAAATAAAGGAATACATGCTGCATGATGCATATAGTTTAACCATGGAGACGTATGAAATAAGTATGACATAACAATAAGTACATCATGTTACAGTATAACCTCCCGAAACGGCACCTCTGAGAAGCGGCAATTTTATTTTCCCCCCGTTCGTTTTCACTCTTATTTTAACCTCCGTAGAATGACACCTCCATGGAGCGGTAAGCGGCCGTCCAAATTGTTTCCCTTTTGTATGATTTTACCTCTGAGAAGCGACAGGTGTGTTTTTACGACATATTCACACATGTTTACATAATTTCATACGATGTTGTTTTCTATTGTTCACACCTTTAGGGGATTATAATAATTATCGGTTCATCGGAGTAACTATAGCCGATAGCCGGGGGTGCAAGTAAATTAGCGACTGTCTATGCTCAGTTTGACAATTTGAGACAATAACACCGTACATACATGCACTTGATGAGATGTTTTAAACGTATCAATGTCATTATTAATAATTGTAAATGAAATATCAAAACACGTAAGTACACGCATGTCAAAGCATCCCAAAACTCCCAAATGATAGGATGTCAGCATATGCGCTGACCCAGTTACACGCTAGAGTAAAACCAATTACCGATTACTCAAATATCGCATGCTTACACACTGTGTAGTGAGCAATATGACATAACTTAGAGATTTTCACATTTGGAAGTGATTTAATTTGTTACTCCCGGCATGTGCGTCAAAATATTGTGGACTTGATTTATAAGGTTGAGTAGATAGACTCGTGTACGTATTTTAGTATCTAATTAACAGTCTTAATTAATTAATCGCCACGTTTATAGCAAAACGGTTACCAGCAGACATTATCACAAAACAGCAGAAATTTAACATGAACGACAGACTAAAACTACCGAACCTCTGCAGAGCGGCAGTTATTTCTGTCACCGCCGGATGTCGCTCTACGGAGGTTATACTGTATTTCAGTATATTTTCAATAATTACAGTAATATATAGACCTGAATAATTAAATTATAACTATAATTGGGACAACATAAAAAAAGTTCTTAGGGCCCTTAAAAGAATTATTTCCTAACTGTATCTACACAGGGATGCTATATTACATGTAATATATGGCATCCCTGATCTAAAGAAAAACATTTTCTAAATTATATACAGAGGTAAATTTTTATGTGACCTATTGTTTTTCTTTATTGTAACAGGTTCCTGTGACATATATTTACAGAGGCATGTAATATACATGTATGTATATATCCTTTTTGCAATCTTTAGTAAGTTTGACACTGACCTTGTACAAACATTTCTCCCCACCGTTCTCACAATTACTAGGTCCATTCCATGTGTTGATAATATCAACTAGTTTATCCTGTGCACTTGTACATGTGATTGATAGACTCCTAAAACAGTACAAAATAACCATAATAAATCACAAAATACAGGTACAACCATTTAAACATAAACTACAATTGTATATATGTACAAGGAAGATATTCAATTTTTCGTAATATATACCAGATGTTTAAAAAAATCTGTAATTTTTATAAGTTATGACCAAGGACTTATATACATACATATATACAAGGACTTATATACGTATGTATATAAGTCCTTGATATATATATATACGTATGTATATAAATCCTTGTTATGACGTAACGTTCAATGAAAATCAAGTAAAACGTAAGCGACAGCACCCTGAATCGACGAATATATCAATCATCAGTGAAACTTGTTCAGCAATCACCTACCATTCAATTTTACAGCTGGCATGAAGTGGATATTTGAAGGCATCGCAATAAAACAGCGATAACACCAACAGGAGACAAAGTTGTTGCTTCATTTTTGGAGTCATGTGATCATGTGACTGTCTCGTGACCTGGTCATCTGACTTTTTAGTAACGCAAAGTCCGCGTAAAAACACAAAGATTTTTGTGAAGCAGACTATATAATAGTACAAAAGTAGGTCCTATGCCCACAGAAGCATAGCTAGGGGACTGACACAAAAGAAAATTCGAACAAAATGTCTAAGCATATATAAAGATACAAGTATCTATATAAATTATATGTTTAGACATCTTTTTCGATTTTTTTGTGTCTGTCCCCTATGCACAGAAGTAGCTATGAACTTCTACTGCTTTTTCCGATTTTTACTAACACTAGTTTGTATCAAGAACTATACATTGTTTATTTGTGGTGAACTTTTTTCCACATAGACAACATTTTTGTGAGATTTGGTAGATAGCAGACAGGGCCCATGAAACATGATGTTGAAATTCCAACTGAGGTGCTATATATAGGCCTACAGAGATCTAATTGCGTGCGACTTAATTTATTGCTGACCCCAGCCTCTAGCAACCTTTCGAAGCGGCTACTTGTGAGCATTCAAACTTCTTGTAACAACACACGACCTCCGAATCCTGTCCAGTTACCGTATGACTCCGATTCCCAATTAGATATCATCACATCTAACTTCAACAATTAAAGCGTCCGATAGTAGCTAGGCCTATACCCCACAAGAGACTATTATTTTATTTTTATTATACCATATTTATATAGCCCTTTTTCATGTAATTACACGTTCAAAAGTGCTGAACAATCACGATTAAGACATGGTTAAAACAATATGTAATGAATACAAACACGTTAGTCAAACATGATATGGGTGAAATATATACAACTATGGACAAATTTATAAGTCAATAAATCCACCATTAATTTATGCAAACAAGTAAAGTACACAATAATTCTAAAATGTTTCAAGTTCGGTTGGCTTCGTAAGCTGTTTGGCCAGTCCATACGCGCATTACTCCACCAGCCGGTGTTCACTGTTCACTACGCAACCTCACTGAATGTTAACAGCGTCAAGATACCACTGCTACGAGAAACCGTCTCTAAAGGTATGCAGTGACTGGCTAATTGTATGTTAATAAGTGTAAAACTTGGTGACAGGCTAATTGTATGTTAATTAGTTTATATAAACTTGGTAAGTGACTGGTTAATTGTATGTTAATTAGTGTATATAAGTTGTGTTGTGACTGGTTAATTGTATGTTAATTAGTGTAAAACTTGGTGACAGGCTAATTGTATGTTAATTAGTTTATATAAACTTGGTAAGTGACTGGTTAATTGTATGTTAATTAGTTTATATAAACTTGGTAAGTGACTGGTTAATTGTATGTTAATTAGTGTATATAACTTGTGTTGTGACTGGCTAATTGTATGTTAATAAGTGTAAAACTTGGTGACAGGCTAATTGTATGTTAATTAGTTTATATAAACTTGGTAAGTGACTGGTTAATTGTATGTTAATTAGTGTATATAAGTTGTGTTGTGACTGGTTAATTGTATGTTAATTAGTGTAAAACTTGGTGACAGGCTAATTGTATGTTAATTAGTTTATATAAACTTGGTAAGTGACTGGTTAATTGTATGTTAATTAGTTTATATAAACTTGGTAAGTGACTGGTTAATTGTATGTTAATTAGTGTATATAACTTGTGTTGTGACTGGCTAATTGTATGTTAATAAGTGTAAAACTTGGTGACAGGCTAATTGTATGTTAATTAGTTTATATAAACTTGGTAAGTGACTGGTTAATTGTATGTTAATTAGTGTATATAACTTGTGTTGTGACTGGTTAATTGTATGTTAATTAGTGTACAAAACTTGTGTAGTGACTGGCTAATTGTATGTTAATTAGTGTATATAACTTGTGTTGTGACTGGCTCATTGTATGTTAATTAGTGTATATGACATGGTGACAGGCTAATTGTATGTTAATTAGTGTATATAAACTTGGTGACTGGTTAATTGTATGTTAATTAGTGTATATAAACTTGGTGACTGGTTAATTGTATGTTAATTAGTGTACACAACTTCTGTAGTGACTGGCTAATTGTATGTTAATTAGTGTATATAACATGGTGACGGTCCAATTGTATGTTAATTAGAGTATATAACTTGGTAAGTGACTGGTAAATTGTATGTTACTTAGTGTATATAACTTGGTATGTGACTGACTGGCTTATTGTTTGTTGCTTAATGTAATGTGTGGTGCAATTTAATTAAACTGTCAAAGTTAAATAATTCCACAGTTGATAAATGTGATTATTTTTAGCTTCATACCACAGTTATTTTCTTTTACCATTATATAATGTTTTGTAGTCATTGTTAAATACATAATTGTACATTTGTTCAGCTGGTATATCAAAAATCATGATACAGATTACCAAAGTAATTGTACAGTACTACCTTGCCGAAGGTAAAAATAAATGTTAGCAGTGATCGTGAAATCATGCAGCTTTGACAGTTTAATAAAATCGCACATTATCAACTTTTAAATACTGACTAATAATGTTCGAAAACAACTGACCATACTGTGATGAAATGCAACCATGGTCCTGCTTTTATGAGGACCCATTAGCTGACACAAAATCTAATTCAAGAACATGTGTATGTTCTTGGCAAATAAGTAAGCTCTTATTAATTATAATTGAAAAATATGCGAAGTAACAATTATAGAATCTAAGCTAAGACATGTCTATGAAACTATACTTGAGACTTGTGTACATATACCCTCAGGTAGGCATCAGATCAATACAGGAGCAACATGGGAAAACAATACCACTACAGCTTTCTACAGATGATACATCCAGTTAATGAGTGATTTCTTAGTACACCATGCTATAATAAGAACAATTTCAGTGTTAATTAAATGATCATTATCTAGACAAAATATGAAAATATATAAGTTGGAATATCTATTCACAAAAGTGCTTAACAAAGTATAAACAGACAAAGTTAGTAAAGGACCTGACTAAATACAGTCAACCCTGTGTAAGGGGTCACCCCTGAATAAAGGCCATCTTCTGAATATAGGCTATTCTTTAAAGATCTACCATTGAATATCTAGAACAAATGACCCCTAAATAAAGGTCACCTGTCAATAAAAGCCACATTTTCTCTTTCCTAAGGGTGGCCACTGGTTTGGCTGAATGTAAGTGTCTGACTAAGTAGCAGCCACCACTGAATAAAGATCATCCTGTGAATGAATGTCATCATTTTGAAACAATTATTGATTCATCAGAACAATATGATCTCCGAATAAAGGCCAACTGTCGATAAAGACTACATAATGTTTTTCCCAAAGGTGGCTTTTGTACACATGTGTCACTGTATATCGTTTTCACAGTGCTAGAACAATCTTTAGGTATATTTAATCAATTCTATTTATTTACAAGTGTTTATATGATAACATATTATATAAAATGTTGTGTTTCTTCTTTATAACGTACAAACTTTTCATTATGTATTTTATTTATTTCATGTAATTGATGTATTAGCAAAATGATGATTTTGGTATATTTGATCGAATCTAATTCTTAACTCAGTGCAGAGCTAATGAGCTGTTAATTTGTCAAGTGTTTATTTGTTAGTACGCTTCAGTATGCCAATGGTGTATTATTGTTTTGTATCTAGCTATTGTTTCATTTTCAATAAATTATTGTAATCAAACTTATTTGTTTTGTGCCCCTAACTCACTTTATCACCAATATCTTTTGCCCTGAATGGAATCAGTGTATGTAGCCCAACCCTTCAAAAATATGATCGAATTTCATAATGTGCAGTTATATGATATATTTGAGAGGTATTTGATGTTTGCAAGTTACTGTATACGAGAGGTGACTGTAGTTGGGAGGTATTTAAGGTTTACAAGTTACTGTAATCAAGTGGTGACTGTAGTTGGGAGGTATTTAAGGTATACAAGTTACTGTATACGAGAGGCCATTGTAGTTGGGAGGTGTTTGAGGTTCACAAGTTGCTGTATATGAGAGATGGTTTCAGTTGGGAGACATTTGAGGTATGAAAATCACTCTGGAAAAAAATAGGGTCACGCCCAACTTGGAACTTTAAGGTCCGACTTCAATAAACACCAATTGATTTGTATACTTGACAATTTCGGCTACGCTTTCTTCTGATGTATCCTGCCCGGTTAGCTCAATGATTAGCATGTTGGCCTACTGATCAAGTTAGCTCAGTGATTTGAGCGTTGGCCTACTGATCAAGTTGGCTAAATGATTAGAGCGTTGGCCTACTGATCAAGTTGGCTCAATGATTAGAGCGTTGGCCTACTGATCAAGTTGGCTCAATGATTAGAGCGTTGGCCTACTGATCAAGTTAGCTCAGTGATTTGAGCGTTGGCCTACTGATCAAGTTGGCTAAATGATTAGAGCGTTGGCCTACTGATCAAGTTAGCTCAATGATTAGAGCGTTGGCCTACTGATCAAGTTGGCTCAATGATTAGAGCGTTGGCCTACTGATCAAGTTGGCTAAATGATTAGAGCGTTGGCCTACTGATCAAGTTGGCTCAATGATTAGAGCGTTGGCCTACTGATCAAGTTAGCTCAATGATTAGAGCGTTGGCCTACTGATCAAGTTAGCTCAATGATTAGAGCGTTGGCCTACTGATCAAGTTGGCTCAATGATTATAGTGTTAGCCTACTGATCAAGAGATTTGAGTTCGAATCTCACGCGAGGCTCACATTGTCCGCGACAAATTTGGCTGAATATAGTACATCCTATGTTAAATAGTATATCTGGCCGCCACGAAATAACTGAATAATTGTGAAAATTGTGTAAAATCCAATGAAAAAAAACTCTGATCTACTCAGTCGACCTTCGGTGCACTGCAACATGGAACGTTAACCAGTTAAGGTAATTTGGTGTAATTCTGAAAATAATTTCTTCAATATTTCTTAGATTTTTTGTCTTTTGGTGATATTATACAAACAGGAAAAATATCGAATTTCAGTATTTAAATTTGAACAATATTATCTGCAGTTCTTTTCATAAATACTATTTTCATTTTCTATTTGTACATATGTTGTCATACACCCGCAAACGCAGTTTGAGAGGTGGTATATTTAAATCAGTTAGGTGGTTGGTTAGTCTGTTAGTTAGTCCGTCCGCATACAAATTCACAAGTTTGTAGAGCGAACTAATTCCACATTCTTTGATATATTGTAATGTAGCTTGAATTCTGCTATAACCATGAAGTGTAGATTGCAGGGCACAATTTTCATGCCCAGTGATTCACACATTCTAGAGTCAGTATGTGCCCTTGAACTTAGCCCTGTCTGTTAGTGTACTGTCGTATTCTTTGCTCATTCATTTTTATGGAGCAAACTAGCTACTTTCACATTTTCAATGGATTGAATTAAAACTTGAAATGTATTATCAATATGAAATGCAGATATTCAAGACATAATTTCCATGCCCGATCATCCACTCATTTGAAAGAGTTATGTCCCTCTTGAACTTTGTCATATAGTGCACTGTCGCAATCTTAGGGTCAAAGCGGTGGCAGGGGTATTAGTCCCCTCTGATATAGTACAAGTTATCAATTGGATGGAGCAACAATGACATAACAAACCACACATAATGTCTGTACAAACACTTGAATAGATGCATTTAGACTTGTAGATGTTACAAAAAGTGAACCATACTTGTAATAACTACATGAAAATGCTCACATATATACATTAACTAGTCATATCAACATACCACAGACACCGGCGTAGCTTTCTGTAGGCATTGTATATGGCAAGTGTCTACACTTTTTCTAAAATAAAATAATGAAAAAAAAATGCGACAAACGCAATGAAAATAAATGGTTAGGGGCCAGAAGAATGTACCATCAGAGTACTTTAAGCTTAAACAATGTACATGCAGCATGGAAAACTGAAGGTCATTGTATTAAAATACTTTAGGCTATAGCAAACCGAATTATGCTGCAGAATGCGTCTCCGGCAATCTACGGTGAAAAGATGCACTGGGTCCGTATTCACAAAGCATCTTAAGTTATTTTTAATATATTTTTTGATATATTGGGGAACAAAACCAAGTTTGATATTCACTCGGTTTTCGAGCAAATTTTCAAAAGCTTTGGTTTACCAGTGCAGGGATGCTACATATATGTAATCTAGCATCTCTGAGACAACATAATTATACATTACACGTTCAGAAATTTCGAAATGTTTTGTATATAAAAAAGTATTACTACGTTTGTACTATAATCCTTCAGCTTACAAATACATGTCAACACTATTGTTAAATTCTTGCAATAAAAATGAAATTATTAACTTCCAATTTGTGGAAGAAGCCATGTGTATTAGAAATGCACTTATTACAGAATAAAGACAATATGTTCATCCTCCATGTGTTACATATGTATTTGCATTTGAAATCTGCTGTTTATACATTTTTTATATATAACTGTGTGTGTATTTGTCGATTTACTATGTGTAAATTTAGTAGTTGCAGCTATATTTGACAGTCGGTTGAATTCAGATATTTTGAGGCCATATGATCAAATTTTGAAAATGTTCAGGATCCGGATCTAGCTTTTCAGAATTAGGAACAATGATTAACCATGCCGGTTAATAATAATTAGCAAAGAATACGTTTAGATTCAAACTCTGCTTTTTAGTATGTTTATATTGACTGAGGAATGAAAACGGCGTTATGGACGGCTCTGTTGTACTTTATTGAGGTGAATTCGAATTGGCATGGAAAGCATTTAGTGGGTATACAATTTAGTCCGTAGCAGACGAAATGTAATTGAAATCTAGAATCAAATGAAGTATGTTCTCATAGTAATACACATCTTGAGTACGCTGATATAGGTTGTTGTTCATGATTCTAAACGCCTTTTAAAGTTCTGTATGTAAAATCAATCTGAAAATGAACTTCGTGTGTTCAGAAAAGCAGGCAAAAAGAGATAAATGTATTTTTGTTAAAATGAAGAAAATGTCTTATGAGAGTTCGCCATATCGGTTGTCGTCTGTAAATATTCAAAGGGCGACAATTCAGTCGAATACTTTTCAATCACTGTCCCGGTTACTTCCTCTCAATCGGTATATGTTTTATGAAATCAACTATTACGAATTTGTTACGTATTGTTATTTTAATATGGCTTTTACAAGGTATTAAACATCGAACAAAAGAAAGAATGTATGACGTTGGCTATAATAAACACGGACTTGTTCGTGAAGCACGTTTTTATCATGAATTCACAAAATGTGTTGACTGAAAATGGTTCGTATTGATATAGAACAATGGCTCATACAAACGTAATTTGAAGTCTTTTTTATGTATTGGTATGTTACTCAAATCAATTTCTATAATGTCAAGTACATACCTTGTTACAATTCGTGTAACTCAAAAAGTGGAGAAAGTGAGCACATTTAAATGTGCGAAATTTTATCAATACATGTACACAAATTAAATGATTATAATGTTGTTTGTTCGAAATTCAAAATTGTGCTGATTTTTACACTGAAATCTTCATATTGACGCGTATTTGCTCATTCTAAAGGACCATATAAAGCAGATTTATAAGTGTATCTTGTACTAAGTTGTCCATTGTCATACAATCATATTTATTGAAGTAATACAGCACCTTTGTTTTAAAAAAGATGCAAATATAATATAAACACGTGAAACAGGATCCACATTGACAATATACTCCCGTATAAAGACTGCCATACTGGCATTGGTATATTAGTCATAATAGAAATATGGTCTATTATTTGTTTCTCCGTACATGTAGACAATAAATATCAATTTGTTTTATCTACACAAAAATCACTTTTGTAATATATAGCGTTCTATTATTTTGATAATGACATAATTATTAAGAACTATGTACCACATTGTTCGTAGTCATACTACCCCGTACAAAGGCCAAGGCACGATTCAAATAGGTTTTACCTCATACACTCGGCAAGGAGTCCGGTCTTTTCATTATATCGAGTTTTACGTCCCTAATTTTCAACAGTTAGAATCATATGAGGCCGACAGTTCACCTTAACGTCGTCCCTGGGAAGAACTAGTACTAGACTCCCATCATCCGTCAGAAACTGTCTACTTTCTTACACAAAGAGAAATCGGTGGCTGGGCTCGAACGTACGACCCTCTATCAGTGTGAGGTAACAGTGATTTGATGCAAGCGACCTTAAGCACTCGACCACGGGGGCTGTCAGATGTTACCAACCCCCTCTTGCTTTGACTAATATGTTCGTTTGTTTGTTTGAGTTTTTTATACGCCCCATTTCAGCAGTCAGGGTCATATAAGGCGGACATTTCACCTAATGAAGAACCAGTACTTGACTCCCATCCTTCGTTAACAACTGCCTACTTTCGCACATAAACAGACATGTTTGTTTATAGATAATATTCGCCACATGAAAATGTATATTAGTTCTAGTATTGTAAGTCATTCTTTCCTACCCCAAATTGTGCAACAATGTATCATTGATGACAATTTGTATGCAATGTAAAACAATATTTTCGTGTCGTCAGACAGAAAAGAGCTATTCATTTCAAAAGATGTGTTTTAGAATTGATATTTGAGCAAAATTCATAAAACAGAGTGTCCCAGGACAAGTTATTATCAACACAAATACTTAGTACAGGACTGGTATTGTATGTACATTGACGATTTGTAAATTCGTATTGGTAAAGGGGGTTCCTTGTGGAAGGTAAGTACTGGTAAGAAAACAGTTCTTGGAAACTGGTTAAGTGAACTGGCTGTCGTATATAATTAGGATATAATTGAAAAATTGGCGTTAAACCCAACTGAAACGAAACGATACCAAAATCAACCTGTTACTTATGGGACCCCTTAGTTCTCTCTGTGGTATTTGTACAAACACTTCTGCACACTTTCATACATGTAATTTATTTCGTGCAGCATGCGTTTCACCGATATATATATAAGTTCTATATACTAGTATCCAAGTGACAGATTTCAGTCGATTTTGTGAAGAAAATGATTATCTGAACGAGCCATCTACTTAAGTCTGTAAGAGGACATTTTTTTAAAATACGAGTACGTGTATTTGACTTATACGACGATAAACACGTGAAAGTTAAGTTATCTTGCAAACTTTGAATATCTCTACCGTGGGTATAGTCGTATAAATTAGTTAACTTCAGATCTGAACGCTTAGTCCCTGTACATGCTGATTTGTTTTACAGGTAAAGGTTTTGTTTATTATAGTGTTACCCCCATTGAAAGGCCAGCCAAGTTGGCTTATGAGGCACCTATCTTTTATTCGCACAGTACCTCCCGAATCACCTCTCTTTTTCCGGGTGTCTGGCTGACATGGGCCTACGGAAAACAGTTTTTAACTAGCTAGCGGCTCAAAAATCGACCGCATCAGTTCTTACCTAGTCTCCACTGGGGTTCGAACCTTCGATCTCCCGCTCCGAAGGCGGACACCCTAACCACTTGGCCACGGTTGCGCAAAATAGACAAACACGTACTAGAACTTCAAGGCTTCATACTTTACTGTACGTTTACTGTTTTCACATTGTATACTGATTCGCTTACTCTAGAGCCATTAAAAGGATGAACTAACCCCTTTAACATAAATATCTACGTATATATTATACAGACGTTTACAAATTTAAGGGACATTAAACGCATAAGAATGTGTAACCTTACTTTCCTGACGCTCTGTAGGTGTATACATTAATGACGCTTTATCATGGAATGAAATTCACTGAACAAAAATACTTTCTATTTTAAAAGTCGTCATGTAATAAAATTAATTAGATAGTATCAGTCTTGAGACAGACTGTCCTGGATTAATCAATATTAGCATTTATGCGTGCACGACGAGAAAGTCTCTTTGCACGTGTATGCAAGTTTTCCAAAACAGGCTCGAAAATGTAGTAAACTTATGACATGGGGCTGAAACCTTTAGCTATCAGCGATGGTAAACTGGAGAAAATGATTATTTTTACAAACCAGTATACAGGCATACACAATCTCTCGCTAATTGTGTCATCATCTTTGGCGGTCGTTACCGTGTAGATCTTTGCATTTTCGAAGTGGGTGGGGTAAATCCACATTACATCACAATTTGTATTGTAGCGTTTTGGAATGATTATTGAGACCTTTAATAAAATTATTGTCAATAGACATTTTATTTTGTGTGAATATTTGTGTGATTATTCATCTTAAAAGTCAGGTTTATCTTTACAGTATTTCCTCGATATGAGTTGGTACTGTTGCCATAGCAGCAAGACGGCAAAATGAAGATTGCAAAGGTTAACAAACGCTGAGAAAGCTTTGCACAATGCTAATTTGTTGTTGACTGATTCTTATTTGTGATTACACGCTGTTTACTTACTATGCCATTTACGTTTATTTTCAAGATAACTATAGTTTTATATAAAGTGCAAACGCTATGTATAACAATGATTTGTTTATATTTTACGAAACTAACAATTTACTTGCGGTACGCTTGATATTTTATTATTCGGTTGGTCAGTTTGCGAGGTAACTTTGTATTATTATTTTCTGTTTATTTTGAGTTGTATGCTGACCTAGTACATCGGTTCTCTTAGCTAAAAAGTAAAAACAAAAAATAGTTAATAATAAACCAAATAAAAGTACCTTGGATGGATTCAGAAGTGCTTCAATTTGTTTGTTTGGTTTGGTTTTTTCTTTGTTTTGTTTTTTCTTTGTTTGTTTGTTAAAATATCGGATTTACGATCCCTAATACACACTCTATGGCCAAGTTCTGGAAACTGTTCCTGATGCAAAATAGTCACCATATTCTCAGATTTCAACTTTAACAAACATGTTAATTTGGTTATATCCAAGGCAACCCAAACATTAAATTTCATTAAACGAAACATCCCATACAAAAACCAACATATTACAGAATTGGCCTATAAAGCCCTGGTCAGACCCCAACTTGAATATGCCAGTTGTGTCTGGGACCCATACACCCAGCACAACATAAACCAAATAGAAATGATACAATGCAGAGCAGCGGGCTGGCCGGTTAAACGTGATTACTCCCATTACAGCAGTGTCTCCTACATGACCAGTCAAATGGGATGGCGTTTCTTAGAAAACAGAAGAGTAGGTGCTCGACTACTCATGTTTTACAAAATAGTGAATAGTCTGGTTGCAGTGCCAATACTAGTACCTTCTTATGTCAAGCCACCATCTCGTTTAACTAGACATAAGCATCCCCTGCCATTCACCCGTATCCACACTCCCTGTAATAATTACAAGTACTCCTTAACCCATCCACCATAATCTTATGGAATCAACTCCCAGCTAAACTTGTATTGGTCAACACCCTGAATCAGTTCAAACAGGGTGTGACCAAAATAAAGCATACAGCTTTAGTCATGGTAGCCTATTTTAACCCCTTTTATCTGTATATTCTCCTTAAAGTATAAAACTGTCAACTTTTGAATCATGTCCTGCAAATGCATTTGTATTTACTTTTTTTCTATAGATAGATAGATAGATAGATAGATAGATAGATAGATGGATAGATAGATTCGCTTCATACTGTTTTATACAACTCGTTCAATAAATTCAATATGAAATCAACACTCATTTAATATCCTCTATTTATGATATATATGAAAAATGATAATGTACAAATGTACTCGTACGTAAGTACGTCCGAGATTTTAAAATATCAAGGATACCAAATAATGAAAATAGTCTAAAAGATACGCGTAATTCTTACTTACAGAATGTAACTGTAAATGACCTAACTAAGGGAGACAACAAAAACAGTATTGCGGGTACTTTTACGACAGCTAAGTAACGGTTACCAAACATTGACCGATATTTATTTGACCAGCTGATGTTTTGTTGATAGTTTTACTGGAGTATTAAAAAGTTGCATATACATTTTAAAACAATGCGATGAAACCAATAAATACAATTTGTGATCTGTTCGGACACAAGGGGGACATTATGTCACTTTAACAAAATAAAGAATGGGTCTGGACAGTGGTCTTCATTTGACGAGTTATACTGTACATTGAGGATAATCAAATATTTAGGGTTGGGAGAATTTGTATAATCACTGAAATCACGGGAAACATGTGGCATGTGTAAATATTCGCTTGTACCTGTGGAATGTCATTGATGGAGAAAGATTATAGGATTTACATATATGTACAGCAAACGATTTGCCTTTTGGGTTCAGTCAAAACATATTGAAAATTATAGACAGAGCAGAACAGAACATATATTTATGAAGTGTAAGGCAACAAAAGAGTATCAACATAAAAAGATATACACAAGCTGACAAAAATGTTTACACAAGATAAGAGAAACACAGTAAATATAAATAATACAATAGGAGAAAAAAATGTAATCGAAGCGGGACTCGAACCCGCAACCTCCTGCTTGCACGTCAGATGCTCTACTAATTGAGCTACTTGGACTGATTCATATCACATACAAACAATTATTCTGTTTCAAAAACTTGTCGAAAATTTGTCTTCAATTCCCTGATTCAGATTCTAGAACTACCCCCAGAGAACAAGCTCACTGTGCAACAACGACTTTTCGGGGACTACGATATTGCATGTTCAGGTCAGAACGTGTTCGCAATATTTTCTGACCACAGATATGATTTTTAAGTATCTGGCGAAAGCCCAGAAACGTTTTTGGAACTTGTGACTTTGTTACCACTGCGAGAACGCAATGACAATATACTGACAAATCGAAATCGAGTGCTTCTGGTTGTTATCTGGTTCAGAACATACCGAATGTTATCTGTGCTGTTTGATGTAAGTCTAAGTTACATCGAAGATGCATTAAGACGCTCCATACCAACTTTTGTAGAGGCCGTGTCACAGAACATAACATGGTCTTCCGAATGCGAATGGCTTCATCTACGCGGCAACTCAGGCCTAAGATAAGCCCCGCCGTCGGTGCCACAGACGGTACCAGTCATAAGATTTCTCGTTCAACTGAGCTCCAGCATCAGTTTTATTCCAGGCACAGGGGATATCACTGTTTTTATACAGAACTTGTAATTGACAATACTGGGCGCATAAGATATGTAGAATCTGAATTTTTAGGGCATCAAAATGATGCACAACAGTTTGTTTTGATGCGCCAAATTGGAGTTGATTTGCGATTACCAGATGATTGATTTTTACTTGCTGACAAGAATTATCTATAATCGACATCCTATACTGACACCATACTCTATGGCACAGATAAGACGTAAACATGGTGCAGAGCGTAAACAAAGTCTGAGATTTAACAGATATGCTCACACATACAGAGTAAAAATGGAGCATGTTTATGGTCAAATAAAAACCTACAAAAGCATAAGTTCTGTTCGCAATTGTAGTTAATAAAGTATTCAATTTGATTTCGTGTTATTAGTGACCCCGCAAACATGTACGGCATTACGGAAAGCATTGTCATGTTTTATATTAGGTAACTTTGTCAAGACTCATTCACAATTATCGTATCAACATTATTTTATTCGCGCTGACAATTTTAATAACGTCCTCTTAGATATGTGTTATTTATATAATAATACATTACAATTTGCTTAATGAACGTAAGAAACGTAGTTTCAAAAATAACGAATTGAAGATGTATTATATTTGTCAGTGGATGCGTTCCATATTTGTGCATGGATACTCGAAATAATGGTAATTTCCTTGCCACAGTCGTATTGGGCATTACCAGTCGCTATTAACATACCAACAGCTTCTGAGCGTTTATTTGGCGATAGCTGCTCGCAACATACCAACAGCCTCGGAGCATTTATTTTGACCTAGCTTTGTCATTGTACATGAGTCCATGACATTTTGAGTTTGTTACACATAATTTATAATTCGGGCATGTTTCAAGAAAATAACCGCATTTTTTATTTTCTTGAGAAAGTCGCTTATTTTTCGTGGTTATCTGACCGAATTCATTCACAAACCTGCAATATCAGAGGGGGCATTGGAAAAAGAAATCACATTTCACGCAAATTTCGTTTTACACGAGAAACATGCGTGTCAAAACATTTTCATTTATACAATGTAAATTGAACATAAAATTGGGTAGTGCTTGAATTGTGTGTGAAATCTGATTTACTTTGTTTCAACAAAAGGGCATAATTTGTGCCTCTGGTAAATACATTCATTTAATGACGTCCCCATTGTTTTACGGTGGAGAGGAAAAATATGTTGTTGTCTGAATGATCGTAAATACGAGTATGTTTGAGAGTTTCATTGCTGTATGATGAAACCTGTGTTCGTTATGATATTTATACAAAACGTTCACGAAAACATTCATAAGAATTACAGTCGTTTGATACTATATCAAAGTCCCTTTCACAATGACACTGTCACTGAATAAGATTCATACTGGTCTCATTTTTGTACCCGCCTCCGTGGTCGCGTGGTTAATGTTAAGCTGACCTCAAATCACTGAAACCTCTCACTAATAGAGGGACGTGGGTTCGACCATGTCTTTTGGTGTGAGAGAATAGGCGCATGTAGTTGCTTAGGGAGGATGGAAGTCTAGTCATACGATGGGTAGGTGAACTGGTCGCCTCATATTACTGTGACTGTTGAAAAAGGGCGTAAAACTCAAACAAATGAAACAAACAAACAAAGGTATGTATCTACCTCTTCAAATCCAAGTGACAGAATAAATCAGTTTCTTTTGTAGTTAGAACCTAGACTTTCACTCCCTCGCTTCTACGTTACAAACAATTAGATATATACACCGAATGCCAAAAGAAAGGTTACACTACTTCAACTAGCCAGTAGATTGTGAGTTCGAGCCCAGGACGGGTCTATTACTGTCCGTTACAAATTTGACTGAAGATATAATATCCTATGTTAAATTGTTCTGAATTATGTTGAGTAGCTTGGCATAAAGCAGGCGTATTCATAATGTGATTAGTATTGGTTAATGCCTAAGGAAACTCAAAAGGATGCTAGTCAGGATAACTGACCACCACTTTATCTGAAATAATATTGAAAATAGCATTAAATCCGATGAAATAAATAAATCATTTATATTGTATTGTATCAATATACTACATCAACATCAATTACTGTATACAATAAGTAATTTTTTTTTATCTCTCATATTTTACCATGTTTATCACGTATACACGCTTTTCGTTGGACTTTGTACAGTCATATGATTAATATATTTTCATTATATATAAATATTGTAATAACCATGTATCGCCAATGTAGATAATTTCAACACTTATTTAGCCATGAACTGTACAATAACTAAAGGACAATAACATATTTATCATGACTGATAAATTTTGAACCGCGTACTCGAATTCAATAAGACTGTGTACACGATTATGAGTGCAAAACAAATGTCAAATTTCTTTTTGTGATAAAAGATATCGTTTTCCACAGTAAAAATGATATTCTCGTAGAAAGCGTATTTACGTGATTTTTGTAAAATTGGCGGGAAAACTAGTTTCAATGATAAAAACATGTGCAAACTTCACTATCCACGAGTTTATTTTGAAAACAGTAGTGAATATGTAATAGATACAGTACGAGTTTTTCTTATGCGAAAAAGTCGACTTTGTCGTGTTTTTGCATTGTTACTTTTCGCCACGAAAAAGTAAAGATACGACAGATGTGAGGCGAAAACACGACTCGTTTTTGGTGTCGTATTGTCGCCCTTCAACTGTCGTATTTTCGCTTTTTCGCCACGACAGTGCGGAAATGAAACAATGCAAAGATACGACAAAGTCATTTTATGTAGGATATAGTTTATATTTTGCATACAACTCCAATATGTACATAATATTTAACTTACAGGTAGTCCCTAACTGGAAAAGCAGAATAGTTAATTCTAAGGCCATAGTTTTATATCTTTCGTTTTACAAACACACCGGTCTTAATTTCTGAAAAAAAAACAATGGAAAAGTGATAATTATTTTATTATTTGCGCCGGTTTTTCTGATCCATGCCACGCAAAAATAAAATATATCAATCAAAGGTCTAAGTTCCCTCGAGGGGTTTGACCATAATGGAAGATAGATAGTATAATTGAGTCTTTATTAGTACCCAATTATTTCGACTGTATATTGTCTTTAGATGTGGGTGCAGTAAGTCAGTGTCCTTTTTTCAAAGTTTCTGTTCGGCCAGTCTGTCGTCAATGATGCTTTGCCAAATGTATTGGTGATGCTGTGAAAGCTAAAGCAGACTACAAAGCATAGGCAGGCACACTATTTACTAAACTTTCAAAAATGCTTTTAAATATATACTGTACCATATATAAAATGTTAAGAAATATCCGAGTCAAGCAAAATATAAATGAAAAATAACTAACATTCCATAGGTATTATTATATAATTCAGTTGCCGACCGGTTTCGTCATTGACTCATCAGGGCATTGATAATATTATTATTATTTTTTATTTATGCCCTGATGAGTCAATGACGAAACCGGTCGGCAATTGAATTATATAATAATGCCTATGGAATGTTAGTTATTTTTCATTTATATCTTTATAGATTTCTAAAAACATATATTTATATATATTTGGTTCGACCTTATGCTGATAAAAAGAAACCATAGATATAACCACCCTGAACTTTGGAGTTCGACTGAAGAAAAAATACTCACTTAAATTGAAAAAATCAAAAATACATCGATTAACCCAGCACTGAGCTTCATCATAATGCAAATTTAATTACTTGCTATCAGTAGTTTTCTGTAAATATTACCTCAAACATAAGGTCGAACAGGTTTCGGTTCGACTTTCTGTCGACGTCTACTTAATATCAATTTGACGACAAATATCTTCTACTTTCTACAGGAAAGATAAATATATTTATTTAAATTCTGAAATATCAAATAAAACTATTGAATGTGCACTTTAAAGCTTCAGTAGTCGCCGGCCAAAATGAAAGAAACTTTTAAACTTCAGTATGAGGCAAAAGAAAATTTCAGTGACTATAAAAGCATCAGTAAAATGAACAACACTGGCTTTAAAATAAGAACAGTCCAATATCTGATTATTGGTTACGTGAGCCAGTTACTGAGAATAGTTAGACATACATGTATTATGATACAATATATGATATAGATCGAACAAAATTTTGAAAATATCTAGCAGATTATCGGTTTTCAAAACTGGATGAACTGTAAATCTATTTGCCTAACTTCTGCTTGTGTGTATACAACTGGTAAGTGAAACGCAGGTTGACATGCACGTGCTAAACAAGAAAATCGTTTTTCTCTTAAAGGAATAATTAGACCTACGTTTTGTAAACAATTGCATAATGTTTCCACAATTCATGATGTTCATCAAGAATAACCATATAAGTAGAAGTATGCTTGAAAGAAGAGACATATAAAGAGTAAAACATCTATTTTGTGTCGGCGTGCTTACCAAATTCTACTTGTAATTAATTGCAAGTTTTATTCTTACTTGTATTTTTGTAGCATTTTATGACATTTTGGAACAATTTTCTAACATAAATGTGAACACAAATTCAAAACATGATATATTTAATGTAATTAATCAACCAATTAAAAAATTAAGGGGTAGTCATCATACCGTATTAGCAGCAGAATATGATATTTATGTATATCCATTATTACAATAAAATATCAAACTTGTTATGTGTGCCTTCATTGTATAATTGGATACGTTTTTAAAAACTCTCCTTAAAGGCATGAAAGTCTTCGATCTGTGTTAATTAACGATTTAGGATAATATGCATTAAACGCGTTTGAATGATTTTAAGTACATGTTATGATATCACATCGGATCAGACATGACATTAAGATTACACAATTCGGACAATCGGGAGTAAAAATAGGTTTTCAGATAATCCGTTGTCGAATAATCACGAGTATTATTTAAGCGGAATGGTTTTTATTTTTGGTCAATGTACTTACACATTTCTGGTTGTAGCTAATTACACATACTAGTATTTTAGCAATTGTACACAATAACGTGTGATTGATTTTTTATTGATATGCTACACTTATTCAGATTTTATCTGTTAATGATTGAATGTACAGCCTTGTAGTGGGGATAACCCTTTGTACATGTGAGTATACTTTCACATATGTCATACATACGTAGATAACCACATTCATTGATTGGATTGATTGATTGATTGATTGATTAGATGGATTGATTTATTGAAACTTGCTATCATGTACAAATTTCACTATTCATATTTTCTAATTGCTCTATTCCTGGTTTGTACACGTTATTAATAAGTTGCAAAGTTTGTCTTGCACAGAAAAATACTTATATCCTCTTTATTTCCACCCTAAAGTAATTTATACATGGAGTTACACATCATAGCAATGTAGAATGTAAACATACAGTCATGAGTAACACCTAAAACAATATGATATCATAAATACTGAAACAGAAAAAAAGTATTGTCTTCCTTTTGGATCAATTTACATACGCATATCTACTAGTAATACATGACTATTTGAGTACATGTATCCAGCTACTTGCTATTCATTGAATATTTATTGATGTTTATGTTTCTGATTTCATAAATCAACGGTAGTGATTGCAGCTATTCAGCAGCAATGCAGTACGGATACATTTTTGTGGATAAGTATACTATTACCTACTACACCAAACGAATTACAAATAATATGTAGATCTACTTACTTATCTATACACATAAATATATGCATGTACAGCTGATTGAAAGTTTTTAACTTGTTCAAGCTTACATACAGTCAAACTCGTGTTAGCGGACCATCTCCGAAACCGACCACCTTGTTCAAAAAGGTTATTCTATGAAAAACCGCCATTGGTTATAAAAGACAAAATAACTTCTGAATGATGGTCATCTGTCAATAAAGGCCACATTATATTTTTTTCTAAAGTGATCATTGTGGAGAGCATTTACATTTTCCAATAGCTCTTTTTCTTGTATTCACATATCATTTCTGTATTCTACTAATGACTTGTCATTTATTACTGAAAGCTATTTTCCTTTAAATAAGTAACAAGTTCATAATTATTTGATAAATTGTGCCCTTGAACATAATACTCTCAGTATTTGATAACTTGTATAATGTACTTATTCATCAGAACTTAATTATTTGTAATTTGTATTTGATCCCTCAGTTAACTGATCTGCCATTTTATACATTCCAGGACAAACCAGTATACTTTAACATCTAAACTAAATTGAAATTGTGAGCGAGACTGCTTATTTCAACAGTGTTTTATATAGATGTGCTTTGTGTTTGTAATTAGTGATCGGTGTAGTGTTTGTGCTTAGTGATTTTGCGTAGTGTTGTGCTTAGTGAGTGTGTGTAGTGTTTGTGCTTAGTGTTTTACGCGTAGTGTTTGTGCTGTGTTATATTTGTGCTTGTAAAATAAATTTTGGATTAGGATTATTTAGGATGGATTTCTGAAGTAGGTGGATTTTCTCGCTCACTGCACATAATCATCACATTGATAGGTCCTCTCACATAATTTAACTTCACATGCACTATTTTTTTAGGATTTGGAAGACATTTTGTTTCTTAAATTTTTGAATATTTTAAGTTATTATATTTTTCAAATACTTATGACAATTAACCTAATGATTGAGGTTTAAGATGTGATGTCATCAAAATATGACTCTCTGAACAAAAAAAGAACTGTATCGTAAAGATAATGTCTGTGGATTACATTTTCGTAGAATGAAATCATAACATACGCTTATCAACGTTTATCAAAAAGGTTAGAATGATTATACATGTACAGTAACTATAAATACCGTATAATAAGGTAAACAATTTCGCGAAATCATGTCTTAAAGAAATCAACCAAAGTACTTAAAATGAAAAGTTAAGATTAATAGAAATTAATCCACACATTTTCATTAATATGTATATATCAAGTGGGTAGAATGCTATTTTCACTATTATTTTGATGGCTATGAATACGAATCTTATACATAAAATAATCTTAAACAATATTGTCCGTGAATACATGAACAATCAACGACAGGTTGAACTTGTTGTTTAAAATGATTCCCATCACAGCAAATCATTAATAAGGGCGTTTAGACAATCTATTTTCATTGAAAAATATAAACAAACCGTAGTACCATAATAATCAAAGTTGATAAATATGATAATTTCACTTGAAATCAATCTGAAAATACTAAATGCGACAGACGCGGTTTGTAAACATTGAATTCTTATTAAAATCAATACACAAAGGGTGCGCGATATTACTAGATCGAATACACAAATGAATTACTCTGATTTTTGCATTAAATCACACGAGTCAAATAAAAATAAAATGTGCACGGCTAGTTTATATGATGTTCCGTTCGAATAACTTGAATAATATTCATAATTAATAATCAGAAACAATCGTGCGCAATTCTGGTACACGCTGGTTAGTTTACTATATTAAGTTTTGTTCAAATATCAATATGTCTGATAATTTTTGCATAAAATCACATGAGTCAAATAAAAATCAGTTGTGTACTGGTTGTTCAAAATATATGTTAATTAATATCAATAATCAATAATCAAACACAGTACAAGTGAGTAATATGAAAATCAATGGCGAACGTGTTCTTTACTTAAAGTTCCGTTCAAATATTAATAGATCTGATAATTTTTTCCTTAAAAACGTATCTCACACAGTTGAAATACACTCTGGTTTGTTTACTTTTTAGTTCCGTTCAACTATTGATGCATCAGGACACTTTTGCATGAAATCATACATAACAATTAAAGTGAAGATAAGCATGTTCTACAAAATTTTGTCCTTCAGAAAATAGATTGATATAGAAAAATATAATCAAACCACGCGACATTAGAATCATGCATTTCTGACCTAAAAATCATTTTGGACTATCAAAAAAGGGAATTAATGCATTGTTTAAATATTCATGGAGCCAAACATATTTGAAAGATCTTAATAATGGTATTTTGAGTATGTGTTGCGTGTAAATGTAACAGAAATGTCCATGAAAAAGTAAATGAAACCCGTAAGCTGATTATCATGCACGTACAGTGTGTGTTACTACTTCAAGTCAATAATTTAGGATGTTGTGCGAAAATCTAATATACTAATTAAAGACATGATAAGCGTCTTGTTTAGACTGTATTCCCATCACATAAGTTAAGGCATTCAGACAATAGATTGATATAGAAAATTATAATCATACCGCTCGACCTTCGAATCATGCATTTTCGTCCTAAATATATATCCTTGTGGACCATTTTAAAAGCCAAATAATGCATTGTCATATAATATACATGGAGCCAATCGTATTAAAAGATTCTTAATGGTGGTATTTTGATGGAATTTTGCGTGTACATGTAACACAGAAAAGTCTGTGAAAAGGTAAACAAGACCCCGGGTTCTGATTATCATGAATTTAAAATGAACAATTTATGACATCTTGTGAAATCATATGTAACAATTAAAGACATGATGAGTCGTTTGCTGTTTAAAAATTTATTCCCATCAGATAATTCCATTAATTAGGGCATCAAGACAATACATTGACAAAGAAATATATGATCAAACCGCGCGACCTTTGAACCATGCATTTCCTAACCAAATATTTATTATTTTGGACTATTTTAAAGCCGATTCATGCATTCTCTTGATACACATGGAGGCAATCATGTTTAAAAGTTGTTAATAATAGTGATTTGAGTTTGTGTTGCGTGTAAATGAAACATAGAAATGCCCGTGAAAAAAGTAAACAAAACCCGTGAGCTGATTATCATTCACGTACAGTGTGTGTTACTACTTCAAGTCAATAATTCAGGATGTTGTGCAGAAACGCAATATACTAATTAAAGACATGATAAGCTTGTTGTATAAAGTATATTCCCATCATACCAGTTAATTAATTAGGGCATTGATCAGACAATAGTTGGATCATTTAAAAGCCAAATAATGCATTGTTTAAATATATCTGGAGCCAGTCATATTAACAAATACTTAATGATGGTATTTGGATTGTATTTCGTGTATGTGTAGCACAGAAATGTCCGTGAAAAAGTAAACAAACCCGTGAGCTGATTATCATGCATTTGATGTGTGTGTGTAATTTATTCAATTCTATATATTGTGAAAATCATATGCAACTTTAGATGAAAGACATGATATTAATTCTGCTTTTTAAAATATATTCTTATCAGATAAATCCATTAATTAGGGAATTCAGACAATACATTGACACGGAGAAGTATAATGAAACCGCGCGACCTTTGAACCATGCATTTCCTAACTAAATATTTATTATTTTGGACTATTTGAAAGCCGAATAATGCATTCTCTTGATACACATGGAGGCAATCATATTTAAAGGTTGTTAATGATAGTTCTTTTGGTGTGTGTTGCGTGTAAATGTAACATAGAAATGCACATGAAAAAGTAAACAAAGCCCGTGGTCTGATGCGTGTACGGCATGGTGTGTAATTCATTAAAATGAACAATCTATGACATCTTGTGATAGGATAAGTCACAATTAAAGACATGATCAGCTTTTTCATCAAAATGTATTTCAATTATTGATGTGCCTTAGTGGGGCATTTAGACAATATGTTGACATAAAAATATATTCAAACCCCGCGATCATTTGAGCCATGCACTTCCGACCTAAATGTTGACAATTTTTAAGAATGTTAAAGCAAAGTAATTCATTATTTGAGAATACCCAAAGCCTATAATATCTTAAAGTTGTAAAGTAAGGCATTTCGATTGTTTTAAATTGATATAGTGTGCGTAAATAATGTAATTAAATGTCCGTGAAAAAAGTAAACAAAACCCGTGGCCTGATGCGTGTACGGCATGGTGTGTAATTCATTAAAATGAACAATTTATGATATCTTGTGAAATCATAAGTAACTAATAAAGACATGACATGATCAGCTTGTTTATCAAAATGCATTTCAATCGTTATATTGCATTAAGTAGGGCATTTGCTAGATATATTGACATAAAAAATATACTCAAACCCGGCGATCGTTAGGCCAAGCATTTCTGACCTAGATATTGACCATTTTGAAAGAGTTTATAGCCAAGTAATTCATTATTTGAGACTACTAAAAGGCAATCATAACTTAATGTTGCTAAGGACGGCATTTCGATTGTTTTAAATTGAAATACTGTGCGTAAATAATGCAATGAAATGTCCGTGAAAAAGTAAACAAAACCCGTGTTCTGATGTGTGTACCGCATGGTGTGTAATTCATTAAAATGAACAATTTATGACATCTTGTGAAATCATATGTAACAATTAAAGACATGATGAGTCGTTTGCTGTTTAAAAATTCATTCCCATCAGATAATTCCATTAATTAGGGCATCCAGACAATACATTGACAAAGAAATATATGATCAAACCGCGCGACCTTTGAACCATGCATTTCCTAACTAAATATTTATTATTTTGGACTATTTAAAAGCCGATTAATGCGTTCTCTTAATACACATGGAGGCAATCATGTTTAAAAGTTGTTAATAATAGTGATTTGAGTTTGTGTTGCGTGTAAATGAAACATAGAAATGCCCGTGAAAAAAGTAAACAAAACCCGAGAGCTGATTATCATTCACGTACAGTGTGTGTTACTACTTCAAGTCAATAATTCAGGATGTTGTGCAAAAACCCAATATACTAATTAAAGACATGATATGCTTGTTGTATAAAGTATAATCCCATCATACCAGTTAATTAATTAGGGCATTGATCAGACAATAGATTGATATCGAAAATTATAATCAAACCGCGCGACCTTCGAACCATGCATTTCCGTTCTAAATATTCATCATTTTGGATAATTTAAAAGCCAAATAATGCATTGTTTAAATATATCTGGAGCCAGTCATATTAACAAATACTTAATGATGGTATTTGGATTGTATTTTTCGTGTATGTGTAGCACAGAAATGTCACATGATGTGCGCATGCGTCGTGCGAAACTAACAAGCTTTTCTCTCTCGTAAATTTCTCGTTAAATTCAGCCTTCTCGCTAAATTATTATGGTAATAGTTGTTGTTTCGGTGACTTAAAGATATTTTAACGATAGTTTCATTCATCTCAGGGCCTTGTTCCCTGTCTGGGTTGGTTTGGTAAGTTTTTCTAAAGTCAGCTGTTTTCCTGCCATTCGTCCTTGACCTCTTATAATAAAATTTCTAGTGCAACAACAACAACTAGCACCGGAAG
The DNA here is from genome assembly GCA_964023205.1 of Lutraria lutraria. Lineage (NCBI taxonomy): Eukaryota > Metazoa > Mollusca > Bivalvia > Venerida > Mactridae > Lutraria > Lutraria lutraria. The sequence goes on along the minus strand of OZ026848.1, from coordinate 11,911,130 downwards.
TAGCCATGTTTACAGGTATTCTCACTTGTTTTCTCCTATTTTCATTTTGTAAATCGATGTTACAATGTCCACAAAGTAACTATGATAAGAGTGGCTATACCATCAAGCCCCCACATAATCTAGATAATCATCTGATCAAGAAAACTTCAGTATGTTATTTAGTAGGCAAACTGAAAACTCGACATTCTGATTCTGCAAGACCTACAAACAGTTTTCTATTTGTTCTCACTTTGACATTGTCTGCTGATATAGAATCAAACCCAGGACCAGAATATCCATGTGGAACATGTAATCAAAATGTCCTGGAAAATGACCCTGCCATTTTGTGCGACACCTGTAATACCTGGTTCCACATATATTGCGAAGGCTTCAGCCCCGCTAAATATTCTACTTTGGTATCTAGCAATCAGTCCTTTTCATGGTTGTGCACTAACTGTGAGTCAACCAATCTTTCCACCTCTATAAACTCCTCACTGTCATCCCATGAATCCCAAAACAGTTTCTGTTTATTAACTGACCCTATAGTTTCTCCTAGTCCTACAGTCCCTCAAACAACATCACACCCTGCTGCCCCAAAGAAAAATAATGCAAAGAACTTCTTCTCAAGCCTAAAAGTCATGACCATAAACTTCCAATCAATTGTAAATAAGAAACTAGAATTTCACACCCTCCTTGACACTGAAAAACCTGATATTGTGTTTGGCACTGAGTCCTGGCTTACACCAAACCACACTGATAGTGAAATTTTCCCTCAGTCCCTAGGATACACCCCCTTTAGACATGATAGGGACACAGGTAAATCTGGCGGTGGGGTCTTTATACTAGTTAAAAATTCAATCATAGTTACTGAAATGAAAAGGTTACAAACTAATTGTGAGATCATTTGGTTAAAACTGGAATTATTTGGATCTCAACCCCTATACCTAGCATCTTACTACAGACCCCATGAACACGATGAATTAAGTATCACAGAACTACGTAAGTCTCTTCATATGGTGAGCAAACTTAAAGGTAAAGTTTGGCTCACTGGTGATTTTAATTTCCCTAAATTAGAATGGGACAATGAGGGTCTTCCTACTGCCAAACCCGGTTGCTCCCCCTCTAAGCTCTATGAAGACTTTCTCTCCTTAGTAAAGGACTTCAATTTGGAACAGATGGTTAGCTTCCCCACTAGGTTAAACAACACTTTGGACCTATTCTTCACATCAAATCCCACTCTTATCAAATCCGTAAAATCAGTAGCTGGTATTTCTGATCATGACATCGTCCAAATCACCTCAGATGTTAGACCCCACCTAAATAAACAAAGGCCCCGCTTAGTACACTTATTCCGTAAGGCCAACTGGGTCGAATTCCAACAATACATAGAATCTAGATCCCCGTCTATGTTCATAGACTATCACTTCAAGTCCATCGAAGAACTATGGACAGAATTCAAAGATCTAATCCACAAAGGAACTGATCTTTTCATCCCTTCAAAGAAACTAGGCTCCAAACCTTCCCTCCCCTGGATCACTCAAAACATAAAAAGGCAAATAAGAAAAAGAAACAAGCTGTATAAAAAACAAAAAAGTAGCACTTGTCCCAAGGTTAAACAACAATACAAAAATTTTAGAAACAAGGTTAAACATGAGATAAAGCAAGCCCACACAAATTACCTAGAATATATTCTAGAAACACCAACAAATGATCCAGAAAGTCCCCAACAAGGTCAAAACTTCTCCCGAAAACAACTCTTCTCAATGCTAAAAAATGCTAAGCAGGACACACAAGGTATTCCCCCACTGTTGGAAGATGATAAACTTATCACAGATAGTAAGGGCCAGGCAAACATCCTAAATCGTCAATTTCAGTCAGTATTTACCCCCATAAATCCCTTAAAACTGTATGAACTATGTCTTATGAAAACAAAAGACCTGTTCAGTTATCCCTCTGTGTCCCAATACCCCAAAATGCCTGAAATCACCATCAGTGTAAGCGGTGTCCAAAAGCTTCTATCCACCTTACAGATTGGTAAAGCTAGTGGCCCAGACAACCTAAAACCTGTTATCCTAAAACACCTTAGTGTACAAATTGCCCCATTGGTCACCAAACTTTTTCAGAAATCTTTAAATACAGGCAAAATTCCCTCGGACTGGTCCAAGGCGAACGTCACACCCCTATTCAAAAAAGGAGACAAAAGCAACCCTGCAAATTACCGACCCATTTCCCTGACATGTATTCTTTGCAAAGTGATGGAACACATTGTCGCATCAAATATCACAAAACACTTCCAGGTCAATAACATCTTATTTCACCTCCAACATGGTTTCAGGTCAAAAAGGTCATGCGAAACACAGTTACTAGGGCTTGTTGAGGACCTGTCCAGAAATTTAATCCAAGGTCACCAAACAGATTTAATACTCCTGGACTTCTCAAAGGCATTTGACAAGGTCAACCACCTAAAGTTACTATATAAATTACATCAACATGGCATCCCTGACAACACATTGCAATGGGTCAAATCCTTTCTTATAGGTCGCCTTCAGTCTGTCTTAGTCAATGGTGACAAATCAGACGAGGTACCTGTTACATCAGGTGTTCCACAGGGCTCTGTCCTCGGCCCACTCCTTTTCCTGTTATATATAAATGACCTGCCCGAAAACATAGTTTCACAGGTTAGGTTATTCGCTGATGACACTGCGGTATATATCACAGTCAACAGCAGTTCACAGCAACATGTTTTACAAGAGGACTTAGATAGGTTACAACAGTGGGAACACAAATGGGACATGGAATTCAACCCATCCAAATGTACAACAATAAACATCACTAGGTCAAAACACCCCTACAAATCCACTTACAGCCTACATGGCCAAACACTAGCAACAGTAAGAGATGCAAAATACCTTGGTGTTAACATCTCTTCAAACCTCAATTGGAACAAACATATCAACCAGGTTACCACAACAGCTAGCAGAACACTCAACTTTATTAAGCGCAACATCCCCACCAAGCAACAAAACATCAGGGAGTTCGCTTACAAAACCCTAGTCAGACCACAACTTGAGTACTGTAGCTCAGTGTGGAGTCCTCACACGCAACATAACATAAACAAAATCGAGATGGTACAGCGTAGAGCTGCTCGATGGGTTACACATGATTATTCCCCCTATAACAGTGTCACAAACATGCTAGAGCAGTTAAAGTGGCGTTCCCTTGGATACAGAAGATCTGATGCCAGACTACTGATGTTTTACAAAATTGTTCATGGACTGGTTGCTGTACCAATGCCTTCTTATGTCCTACCACCAAACCGGCTTACTAGACACATGCACCTCTTTTCCTTTACACAGATCCAAACTCCATGCGACTATTATAAGTTCTCCTTTTATCCAGCTACCATCATACTTTGGAATTCTTTGCCGGCTGACATTGCACAGGCACCAACCCTGGACCAGTTTAGACAGGGGGTAACTAAACTGTGCCATAGTTTCTGAGTGGCTAGGCTGTTTTTAATCTTTTAGCTGTACATTTCATCTTTTATTAACACTATCAGCTTTGTTTCCATTCTCACACATACATCATGTATATACTTAATTCTCCTGTACATTTCTTCTTTTAAAATATTTCTAGCACTGACGCGCACCTGCCTAAAATACTCCAAAGGGTGTGATGCAGTATGAACAGATAGATAGATAGATAGATAGATAGCACAGAAATGTCCGTGAAAAGGTAAACAAACCTGTGAGCTGATTATCATGCATTTCATGTGTGTGTGTAATTTATTCAATTCTATATATTGTGAAAATCATATGCAACTTTAGATGAAAGACATGATATTAGTTCTGCTTTTTAAAATATATTCTTATCAGATAAATCCATTAATTAGGGAATTCAGACAACATTGACACGGAGAAGTATAATGAAACCGCGCGACCTTTGAACCATGCATTTCCTAACTAAATATTTATTATTTTGGACTATTTGAAAGCCGAATAATGCATTCTCTTGATACACATGGAGGCAATCATATTTAAAGGTTGTTAATGATAGTTCTTTTGGTGTGTGTTGCGTGTAAATGTAACATAGAAATGCACATGAAAAAGTAAACAAAGGCCTTGGTCTGATGCGTGTACGGCATGGTGTGTAATTCATTAAAATTAATAATCTATGACATCTTGTGATAGGATAAGTCACAATTAAAGACATGATCAGCTTTTTCATCAAAATGTATTTCAATTATTGATGTGCCTTAGTGGGGCATTTAGACAATATGTTGACATAAAAATATATTCAAACCCCGCGATCCGTTGAGCCATGCAATTCCGACCTAAATGTTGACAATTTTTAAGAATGTTAAAGCAAAGTAATTCATTATTTGAGAATACCCAAAGCCTATAATATCTTAAAGTTGTAAAGTAAGGCATTTCGATTGCTTTAAATTGATATAGTGTGCGTAAATAATGTAATTAAATGTTCGTGAAAAAAGTAAACAAAACCCGTGGCCTGATGCGTGTACGGCATGGTGTGTAATTCATTAAAATGAACAATTTATGATATCTTGTGAAATCATAAGTAACTAATAAAGACATGACATGATCAGCTTGTTTATCAAAATGCATTTCAATCGTTATATTGCATTAAGTAGGGCATTTGCTAGATATATTGACATAAAAAAATATACTCAAACCCGGCGATCGTTAGGCCAAGCATTTCTGACCTAGATATTGACCATTTTGAAAGAGTTTATAGCCAAGTAATTCATTATTTGAGACTACTAAAAGGCAATCATATCTTAATGTTGCTAAGGACGGCATTTCGATTGTTTTAAATTGAAATACTGTGCGTAAATAATGCAATGAAATGTCCGTGAAAAAGTAAACAAAACCCGTGTTCTGATGCGTGTACCGCATGGTGTGTAATTCATTAAAATGAACAATTTATGACATCTTGTGAAATCATATGTAACAATTAAAGACATGATGAGTCGTTTGCTTTTTAAAATTTATTCCCATCAGATAATTCCATTAATTAGGTCATCCAGATAATACATTGACAAAGAAATATATGATCAAACCGCGCGACCTTTGAACCATGCATTTCCTAACCAAATATTTATTATTTTGGACTATTTAAAAGCCGATTAATGCATTCTCTTGATACACATGGAGGCAATCATGTTTAAAAGTTGTTAATAATAGTATTTTGGGTTTGTGTTGCGTGTAAATGAAACATAGAAAACCCGTGAAAAAAGTAAACAAAACCCGTGAGCTGATTATCATGCACGTACAGTGTGTGTTACTACTTCAAGTCAATAATTCAGGATGTTGTGCAAAAACCCAATATACTAATTAAAGACATGATATGCTTGTTGTATAAAGTATAATCCCATCATACCAGTTAATTAATTAGGGCATTGATCAGACAATAGATTGATATCGAAAATTATAATCAAACCGCGCGACCTTCGAACCATGCATTTCCGTTCTAAATATTCATCATTTTGGATCATTTAAAAGCCAAATAATGCATTGTTTAAATATATCTGGAGCCAGTCATATTAACAAATACTTAATGATGGTATTTGGATTGTATTTTTCGTGTATGTGTAGCACAGAAATGTCCGTGAAAAAGTAAACAAACCCGTGAGCTGATTATCATGCATTTGATGTGTGTGTGTGTGTAATTTATTCAATTCTATATATTGTGAAAATCATATGCAACTTTAGATGAAAGACATGATATTAATTCTGCTTTTTAAAATATATTCTTATCAGATAAATCCATTAATTAGGGAATTCAGACAATACATTGACACGGAGAAGTATAATGAAACCGCGCGACCTTTGAACCATGCATTTCCTAACTAAATATTTATTATTTTGGACTATTTGATAGCCGAATAATGCATTCTCTTGATACACATGGAGGCAATCATATTTAAAGGTTGTTAATGATAGTTCTTTTGGTGTGTGTTGCGTGTAAATGTAACATAGAAATGCACATGAAAAAGTATACAAAGCCCGTGGTCTGATGCGTGTACGGCATGGTGTGTAATTCATTAAAATTAATAATCTATGACATCTTGTGATAGGATAAGTCACAATTAAAGACATGATCAGCTTTTTCATCTATTTCAATTATTGATGTGCCTTAGTGGGGCATTTAGACAATATGTTGACATAAAAATATATTCAAACCCCGCGATCATTTGAGCCATGCACTTCCGACCTAAATGTTGACAATTTTTAAGAATGTTAAAGCAAAGTAATTCATTATTTGAGAATACCCAAAGCCTATAATATCTTAAAGTTGTAAAGTAAGGCATTTCGATTGTTTTAAATTGATATAGTGTGCGTAAATAATGTAATTAAATGTCCGTGAAAAAAGTAAACAAAACCCGTGGCCTGATGCGTGTACGGCATGGTGTGTAATTCATTAAAATGAACAATTTATGATATCTTGTGAAATCATAAGTAACTAATAAAGACATGACATGATCAGTTTGTTTATCAAAATGCATTTCAATCGTTATATTGCATTAAGTAGGGCATTTGCTAGATATATTGACATAAAAAATATACTCAAACCCGGCGATCGTTAGGCCAAGCATTTCTGACCTAGATATTGACCATTTTGAAAGAGTTTATAGCCAAGTAATTCATTATTTGAGACTACTAAAAGGCAATCATAACTTAATGTTGCTAAGGACGGCATTTCAATTGTTTTAAATTTAAATACTGTGCGTAAATAATGCAATGAAATGTCCGTGAAAAAGTAAACAAAACCCGTGTTCTGATGCGTGTACCGCATGGTGTGTAATTCATTAAAATGAACAATTTATGACATCTTGTGAAATCATATGTAACAATTAAAGACATGATGAGTCGTTTGCTTTTTAAAATTTATTCCCATCAGATAATTCCATTAATTAGGGCATCCAGATAATACATTGACAATACAATATACAATACAATTTATTGGCAAATCGACATGTAAGTATGCCTTTGGCCATTTACAATTTTACACATGTATAAGACGTATGACCATGACACAAATAACACAAAACATATAAACATACATTATTGTAAATAATACATACAATAATCAAATCAATACATATCTGTGTTGCTAATCTATTGAGAGTTAAATAAGAATGTTTAAGAAGCAGCCATTAAATCAATTTTTTCCTGTCTATATTTCATTGCGTAATGAATGAATTTTGCTACATATATAATTGTTTTCTTACTGTTAGAGGACAGTAATTTTCTAAACAAACCAAGACTGTGCCAACTAGAATTCATATTAAATTTATTTCGTAAAGTTGAATAGTCTGTACAAGTGCAAAGAAAGTGATATTCAGATTCGATTACATGTTGATTGCACATTTTACATAAACGATTTGGACGAGGAACACTAGAATATCTACCCAATTCGATTTCGAGCGAGTGTGCACTAAGACGAAATTTAGTTAATCCAATTCTATAAGTGTCATTCTTTATGTAATCCAAGTAGTCTTCGTACTTAAATTCGTTTTTAAATAAGCTGTAATAATACAGTTTAGGTTGATTGCTTATTGTTGTCGCCCATGTTTGAATATATTGATCGCGGAGTCGCTGTTTCAATGTATTTACCCAATTTGTGATAACATTTTCTTCATCCCATAAAAAATTAAATCCTAGATTATTGATAACAGATCTAGCATTATAACACCAAAGTTTTTTAATAACGTTGTTATTATTGCAGTTATGAATAATATTTAATTGTTCAAGATAAATTCTTTGCATAGGAGATTGATTAGACGATTTTAGTTTCAGCCAGAATTTAACAGAACGTTGTTTAGCTATAACTGATAGTGGTAATCTTCCCAGCTCCCCTAGTACTGCTGCATTAGAAGTTTGTTTTCGGACTCCTAGTACATATTTGCAAAATCTTAAATGTATTTTATCAACTTCTTTATAATCGTATATTCCCCATACTTCTGAGCCATAAAGAATGATAGGGACAACTAGGCTATCAAATAATCTGAGTTTCGTCTTGACGTCAAGCCTTATTCTACTAAATACGGATATTAAATTATTATATGCTCGAAGTGCCTGATCGTTTAGCGAATTTACGGCATATTTCATGCTTCCAGTATAGTGAAATGTGATTCCTAGATAGCAAAACTTATCAACAACTTCCACAGGTTCATCGTTAATATACCAGTTATTGTTACAGTTAGTTTTACTTGGTTCAAAGATGCATATTTTAGTCTTATTGACATTAATTTTCAAGCCCCATGTATTTGAATAATTGTAAATAGCGTCTAATTGATGTTGTAAGCTTATCGGTGATGTTGTGAAAAGAGCTATATCGTCCGCAAATAATAACAAGTTTATTGACAGCATGCGTAAGTCATTTTCCGTTAAGTTCTCCACACTTAAATAAGTATTAATATCGTTTACGAATAAAATGAATAGTAGAGGGGATAAAGGTTCACCTTGTTTAAGACCAAGTGTGACTTTAAAAACCTCCGAAAATGACATTTGTTGCATATCTTTTACACATGATTGAACATTGTGATAAATAGCTTTAATAATATTGATCATTTTGCAACTCAGTCCGGATTGCACAAGTTTTATCCACAGGGCATCGTGTATAATTGTATCGAACGCGCGTTCATAATCTATAAAAGAGCAGTACAGTTTGGATTTGTGAGCAATAACATTTTGGATAATTGAATGTAATATAAATATACAATCAACTGTGCTATGGTTATTCCTAAAGCCAAATTGTGCCTCATTAAAGACTTCGTTATTTTCGCACCAGCTGTTTATTCTGTTACGCAAAGCTAGTGAAAATATTTTTGCCATTATATTTATAAGAGTAATACCCCTATAATTCGCAGGATTAGATTTATCTCCCTTTTTAAAAATTGGGATTATTGCTCCATTGCACCAAGCATCGGGATATATGCCTGAGTCGAATACATGATTAAAGATTTTTACTAAGTAGGGAGCAATGAAGACGCTCGAATCTATAAAGAAATCTGCAACGTTTCCCGTCAAGTCGCTGCTTTTATTGCGTCTCATTGACGCTATTGTTTTGATGATTTCATCTACCGAAAATGGACAGTCTAATTCTTCAATAGATACATTATCAATTCTGTTTGCATGATTCTCAGCATTAAAATCATTTGTATGTTGCATATTTGATGTTGTTTTAAAATGTCTAACAAATTCCTCGAGACTTACGTCATTTTTTGATGTATTTTGCTTTGATTTATATTTCTTAATATAATTCCAGAATTGCTTGGAGTTACATTTACTAAGACGATTTAATTTACATTTTTCAGCATTATAGTATGTATATTTGGCTTTTGATTTCGCTTTACAGTATTCCGATCTAGCAATTAAAAATGATACTCTATTTTCTTCAGAAGGGTTATTTTTGTATCTATATTTACTACGACAAAAATGATCTTTGAAATATTTACATTCATCATTAAACCATAAAGATTGTTTAACAGTTGGTTTTCTCGGCGGAGTTTTAGTAAACGTTTTTCCGTGAGTCTCGAATGAAATATCATAGATCAATTCTGACAGATTGTTAACACAAGTATTAATATCACTATGACCACTAGTTAAAGCCCCAACAAAGAAATATATGATCAAACCGCGCGACCTTTGAACCATGCATTTCCTAACCAAATATTTATTATTTTGGACTATTTAAAAGCCGATTAATGCATTCTCTTGATACACATGGAGGCAATCATGTTTAAAAGTTGTTAATAATAGTAATTTGGGTTTGTGTTGCGTGTAAATGAAACATAGAAATGCCCGTGAAAAAAGTAAACAAAACCCGTGAGCTGATTATCATTCACGTACAGTGTGTGTTACTACTTCAAGTCAATAATTCAGGATGTTGTGCAAAAACCCAATATACTAATTAAAGACATGATATGCTTGTTGTATAAAGTATAATCCCATCATACCAGTTAATTAATTAGGGCATTGATCAGACAATAGATTGATATCGAAAATTATAATCAAACCGCGCGACCTTCGAACCATGCATTTCCGTTCTAAATATTCATCATTTTGGATCATTTAAAAGCCAAATAATGCATTGTTTAAATATATCTGGAGCCAGTCATATTAACAAATACTTAATGATGGTATTTGGATTGTATTTTTCGTGTATGTGTAGCACAGAAATGTCCGTGAAAAAGTAAACAAACCCGTGAGCTGATTATCATGCATTTGATGTGTGTGTGTGTGTGTAATTTATTCAATTCTATATATTGTGAAAATCATATGCAACTTTAGATGAAAGACATGATATTAATTCTGCTTTTTAAAATATATTCTTATCAGATAAATCCATTAATTAGGGAATTCAGACAATACATTGACACGGAGAAGTATAATGAAACCGCGCGACCTTTGAACCATGCATTTCCTAACTAAATATTTATTATTTTGGACTATTTGAAAGCCGAATAATGCATTCTCTTGATACACATGGAGGCAATCATATTTAAAGGTTGTTAATGATAGTTCTTTTGGTGTGTGTTGCGTGTAAATGTAACATAGAAATGCACATGAAAAAGTATACAAAGCCCGTGGTCTGATGCGTGTACGGCATGGTGTGTAATTCATTAAAATTAATAATCTATGACATCTTGTGATAGGATAAGTCACAATTAAAGACATGATCAGCTTTTTCATCAAAATGTATTTCAATTATTGATGTGCCTTAGTGGGGCATTTAGACAATATGTTGACATAAAAATATATTCAAACCCCGCGATCCTTTGAGCCATGCACTTCCGACCTAAATGTTGACAATTTTTAAGAATGTTAAAGCAAAGTAATTCATTATTTGAGAATACCCAAAGCCTATAATATCTTAAAGTTGTAAAGTAAGGCATTTCGATTGTTTTAAATTGATATAGTGTGCGTAAATAATGTAATTAAATGTCCGTGAAAAAAGTAAACAAAACCCGTGGCCTGATGCGTGTACGGCATGGTGTGTAATTCATTAAAATGAACAATTTATGATATCTTGTGAAATCATAAGTAACTAATAAAGACATGACATGATCAGCTTGTTTATCAAAATGCATTTCAATCGTTATATTGCATTAAGTAGGGCATTTGCTAGATATATTGACATAAAAAATATACTCAAACCCGGCGATCGTTAGGCCAAGCATTTCTGACCTAGATATTGACCATTTTGAAAGAGTTTATAGCCAAGTAATTCATTATTTGAGACTACTAAAAGGCAATCAGATCTTAATGTTGCTAAGGACGGCATTTCGATTGTTTTAAATTGAAATACTGTGCGTAAATAATGCAATGAAATGTCCGTGAAAAAGTAAACAAAACCCGTGTTCTGATGCGTGTACCGCATGGTGTGTAATTCATTAAAATGAACAATTTATGACATCTTGTGAAATCATATGTAACAATTAAAGACATGATGAGTCGTTTGCTTTTTAAAATTTATTCCCATCAGATAATTCCATTAATTAGGGCATCCAGATAATACATTGACAAAGAAATATATAGATAGATAGATAGATACTTTATTTCAAATTCATTAGGCCGGAGACCTATGTGAACATATATACAACATATATTGACATACATTACAATAGACGTAATAGAAAGCAACTGGTCAATATTAACAAGAGAACATTGTTGTAGTCGTTAATAACAATATTATAGACAATATACATATTTAATGGTACAATGATAGAGAGAGAGAGAGAAGAGAGAGAGAGAGAGAGAGGGGGGGGGGGGGGGTCGAAAGTGATGTACATTTTCTGGTTCTTTGACAAGAGAAAACAATAAAATCTCAGTTATAGTCTGAACATAACATAAAGATGAAAGGTAAACAACAATACATACTAAGTATATCATGATACGCATCTGAGAAAAAAGAAAGAGGAAAAGATGAGAGAACAAGTTTTTTCGACGGAGAAGGTGTACACTTTTGTGTTTTGATTTTGCGTTTATATGACAATACGTAAGTTACATGACATAAAACATAACATAATATGAAACTATAATGCAAAAAAGTATCAACATAAAATATCAAAGGCATCATATTCTAATTTGCAAGTAATACAACAATAAAAACAAACTATACAAAACAAGATGATGTATAAACATTTATTACCTATGTGAGTAATGATGATAGTTACGAAATGTAGCAACAAAGATTTATTCAAGAAGTGAATCTCGATTTTGAAAAGCTTTAAAAATATAGACGCTGAGATTTTTAATTTCTAATTCATTTTTACTGCTAAATAATTGTTTAATTTTAAACATGCTAGGTCTTGTCCAGTAATATCTTTTTATATATTTTTTGCGTAGATCGGTGTATGAAGAACATTCCAAAATAAAGTGATATTCATCTTCAATTTTATCACAAATTAGACATTTCCTATTTTCTATCGGTATACTTCTAGGTTTGTGCCATCTGCCTGACTCTATTTTTAAATTATTGGACGAAACTATTAGCCTAGTCATAGCTATCTGATACTTACTTATATCAATGCATTTTAGATAAAATTGATGTTCAAAATGAATGATAGATCTAAAAAAGATTGCCCTACTTGAGTTTTCTAAACGACTATGCCAGTTTTGAATTTTATTATCTATAAGACGTTGTTTGAAAATGATCAGAAATATTTTAGCATCACCTACATTTTGTGTTAACCAAACGTCGTAAAAGCCTAGCTCTGACAAGAGGTTACGGACTGATGTAACCCATGAAACTTTGTTTGGATAAAGATCCGAATCTTCTTTTAGTTGATTGTATATAATTTTACAAAATTTTATTTCATTGCATGTTTGTATTTTTAGCCAATATTTAATTATTTTGAGAAAGCGATAAAATTTCAAATCAAACCGGCCTAATATACCATTGACAAAATCATTTTGAGTACTCCTTTTAACATTTAAAATACGTTTGCAGTATAAAGTATACACACGTTCAATATTAGTTGCTTTGTTGAAGCCCCATACCTCACATGAATAATTCATAATTGGTAAAATCAACTTGTCAAAGAGTTCTAACTTATGACTAACCGTTACATACGGAAAATTAAGCAAATATCTATTTAATCTAAAAACGGCTTTTTGTGCTTTACCAGCTAAACTAATTTGTGTTGCATTAAAGGAACCACCTTGTGTAAAGACAATACCTAGATAGGAAAAAGAATTTACGATTTCTAAAACTTGGTCACCAAAGGTGAACTGAATATCGCGTGGCAATAATCCCGCTTTTCTAAATACAATTATTTTAGTTTTATTGGCATTAACTTTTAATTTCCATCTTTTGCAATAGTTGAACAATAAATCTAAACCTTTCTGAAGACCTCCTGCTGACTCCGAAAAAATCACAATATCGTCAGCATATAATAAAAGAAATAGTTTTGTCATTTGAACATCTATTCCATCAAAAGTGTTTAAACTCAAATACTCCTCAAGATCGTTTAAAAACATAGAAAATAGAAACGGTGATAAACATTCGCCTTGGCGGACACCTAACATACAAGAAAAATCAGCACTAAGCATATTATTATGTTTTACACAACTTTTTATATTGGAGTAAATACTTTTAATGATCGTAAACATTTTACCTCTAATTCCAATTTTTATTAATTTATACCACAAACTATTCCTTTCTATGTAATCAAATGCTTTGCTAAAGTCAATAAAACTACAATACAATTTTTTTCCTGAATTTATCATATGTGTTATAAGGCCATGTAAAACAAAGATATTATCTGTGGTTCCCATACCACTTCTAAAACCAGCCTGAGCTTCTACATAAACATTATAATTTTTTGCCCAATTATCCAAACGATTATTTAAAATACGTGTAAAAAGTTTGCCTAAAACACTCAACAAGGTGATGCCTCTATAATTTTCTGGATTATTAACTGAGCCTTTCTTATGTAACGGGATTATATGTCCCTCGCTCCATGTTTTCGGAAAACAACCGGTGGTAAAAACAGTGTTGAACAAACTGATTAGATATGGTAACAATTGATTTTTGCCATGTTTAAAATATTCATTTAAAAGATAATCAGGACCAGCGCTTTTTCCAGCTTTTATTTCACTAATAGCCTTTAAAATTTCATTTTCAGATATATTAGAGTCAAGCTCACTGAACATGACATGAAATTCACCGTTAACAAAACGTTCATTAAAATATATTACATCCTCATCCGGGTTAAAAAAGTGATCATTTGGATTATTGATAGCCTTAAAGTAACGTTCGAAACTTGACATAGGGATATCCGTGTTTTTTACGTGAGACGCATCTTTTAACAATTTCCAGTATAATTTAGCGTTTTTAAATTTGTGTGATTCTAAGGTTTTCGTGCGTTCAATCAAATATCGTTTGCGATTAGATTTCAACTTGTTTTTATACTCAGATCGTGCTTTTACTAATAACATTCGATTTTCGTCTGAGGGCTTTTTTCTATAATGATTCAAAACAGTTAAAAAGTGATTTCTTTTCAATTCACATTCATCGTTAAACCAAGACTTATTGCTATTTAAAGATGAGTTTTTATTGCCATGATTAGCAATGGGGTGTTTAAAAAGCTTATCTGTTGTATTACACAGTAATTGAGAAAATAATTGTAAATTATGATCAATTTCCTCACTATTTGTACAATTCACAACATTTTCGATAATATTTTTTAAATTGTCAGTAAAGATATCACTGCTGATTGAGTTAATGTATTCTTCCTTCTTATCATTACACCATGTATATTTATGATCGATAAGTACGCAATCATCGCCATCAAAATTCTCAGATTCAATAGATTCATAATCATGTATATACGATGAATTTTCTAGTGTGAAATCAATAAGACAATGATCTGACAATGGATTAGGGTCGTGGACGTAAAATGATGTAAATTTATTAAGTAAGTTTTCAGATGCAATGACATAATCAACAACACTACAGCCTCTATGGCCAACACACGTGAATTTACCTACGCTAGCGTCTTGGCAACATCTACCGTTAAGAATACGCAGACCTGTATGCTTACAAAAATCTAAAAGAGAATTGCCGTTGGTATTTATATTTCCCTTATCTTGGGATTTCCTAGGGATAAACGAGTCTATATGATAATCATCTGGTACTGAAATAAAATCTTCGTTTGAATCAAATATGACAAAATCATTATTATCTGATGTACGACTATTAAAATCGCCAGAAAGTAAGATATGACAATTTCCATTCGTATTATTATATATATTGGCTACAGAATCAAGTAGTCTATCAAAACAATTTAGATCTACTGTGTTATATCTACTACTGTTTTCGGGCATAACGTAGCACAAACCTATATATAAATCAGCATCTAATAGAAGTTTATAGCCTTTAATTCGTATCCATAAAATATCATCACCACTTTCTAAGATCATAGAATTAACATCGACAAGATAATCACGAATATATATGATAATGCCACCAGAATCGCGCTTACAATTTCTACGTTTTTGTCTATGTAATGCGAAATGATGAAATCCATCGACATTTAGCTTTTGCAAGTCATTCGACCATGTCTCTGTTAACATAATAACATCATTTTTTTCAAATATTTGTATGATTTCTGGACACTCTAATTTATTACAAGTTTTGGAAATAAGACACTGTATATTAAGTAATGCAAATTTTAATCGCACCTTCTCCTGAGACCGTTAGCCTGAGTCAATGATGGACGAATTTGCACGTGTGCCACTAGCGTCTGTAGGCTTGTCGTTGTTTTGGCGAGAATCAGACGTTGAGTTTGTTGTTGCACTTCTGCGATGACGCACAGAACGAGAATGAGAATCCTGACGTCGGTATCTAGGAGACTTCCTGGTATTAGATCTAGATTTATGCGATCCAGGTACTCGTTGGTGGTTTTTATCATTGCCGGAAGTTGAGGTGTCACCATTTGTATTTAATGTCGTATCAGATATTACGACATCAGCAGGTTTTGTGTAGCTATCACTTACTGACAGAATATTGTTTGTTGGCTGAGACAAATCAAGAGCTGTAGGCTGTTCACTAATATTTGACTGCATTGAAAACTCAGTGGCAGGAATAACAGTATTTTCATGCCTCGTTTGTGGATATGGACTGTCGATACCATTAGTAGTGGTGCATTCGTTGTTTGTCTGTAAATAAGCCCTGTCGCCTGTATGAGATTGATGTTCAGCCATGTTGTCGGGTTTCTCGTGATTGTACGGCTGTGGCATAAATTCATCTTGCTTCGTTGCAATTTTCTCAATGTTGTGTATATCAACGAGTCTATCTTTGGACAGCACGGAATACCAATCCGGAAATTCATCACTGATGACCTTGTTGTCACAGATTAACTTTGCAGGATAGACTATTTGCACTTTTGATCTAGGATTAGAATATTTAGTATCTTTGTACAGTGACCATAATCGCTTCCTGGCTTGTGTGATCTCTTTGGGATAGTCTCTATCTATCGAGTAACCGGGGCACGTTTTCAGGGTTTTGGCGTTGGATAGTATATGCTCCACAACACCGGAATGAACAAAATTTGCTATGATTGGTCTAGGTGATCTCTGACCGGCCTTTCTTGCACCAAGACGATGTGCTCGAGAGATGATCATGTTTCTCGTATCCAACTGCATGGTATTAGACAAAAACTCAAACACGAGATTTATACAGTTTTCATTTTTGTTTTCAAGTATCCCACGGAATATCAAGTTGTTACGCCTTCCTCGTGCTTCGATGTCTATAGATTTGTATGCCAATGTTTTAAGAAGGGATGATTGTTGATTAGCAGCATTGACTATACTGTTTAATTTATCACATGTATGTTTATAGTATTGATTGAAATTGGAAATAAGTTTTTGCGTATTGGCTTGGTCTACTTTTAGATTCAATATTTCTTCAAATATCATCGACAATTTTGTTTCTGAATCTGCTGTTTCAAAGTCTAAACCAGGCGGAATTGGAGACAATGGGTTTGAGCTTACTGATGTATTATGTCTCCTACGTTTGCTGTAATTCCTAACAACGTAATCCAAATCTCCGGTTTCCATATTTTGATCAAGGGTTACCTGAGAAAATATTGCCGCCATCTTATTATCCGGGTATTTGCACAGGTGAAGAAAATTGAATCACATTTTTCTCACTTTAGAAATATAATATCCTGCAGTTTATTATTCCGATTAGCAATATAATGTATATATCCAGCACTATACTTTTTGAAAGACACAATAATCGCCAAAAAACAGATAAAACTAAATAATTTTCACAGCGCTCTGTTTTTTTTCAGCTGACCAGCGCCATCTTGTTACGTCATATATATGATCAAACCGCGCGACCTTTGAACCATGCATTTCCTAACCAAATATTTATTATTTTGGACTATTTAAAAGCCGATTAATGCATTCTCTTGATACACATGGAGGCAATCATGTTTAAAAGTTGTTAATAATAGTAATTTGGGTTTGTGTTGCGTGTAAATGAAACATAGAAATGCCCGTGAAAAAAGTAAACAAAACCCGTGAGCTGATTATCATTCACGTACAGTGTGTGTTACTACTTCAAGTCAATAATTCAGGATGTTGTGCAAAAACCCAATATACTAATTAAAGACATGATATGCTTGTTGTATAAAGTATAATCCCATCATACCAGTTAATTAATTAGGGCATTGATCAGACAATAGATTGATATCGAAAATTATAATCAAACCGCGCGACCTTCGAACCATGCATTTCCGTTCTAAATATTCATCATTTTGGATCATTTAAAAGCCAAATAATGCATTGTTTAAATATATCTGGAGCCAGTCATATTAACAAATACTTAATGATGGTATTTGGATTGTATTTTTCGTGTATGTGTAGCACAGAAATGTCCGTGAAAAAGTAAACAAACCCGTGAGCTGATTATCATGCATTTGATGTGTGTGTGTGTGTAATTTATTCAATTCTATATATTGTGAAAATCATATGCAACTTTAGATGAAAGACATGATATTAATTCTGCTTTTTAAAATATATTCTTATCAGATAAATCCATTAATTAGGGAATTCAGACAATACATTGACACGGAGAAGTATAATGAAACCGCGCGACCTTTGAACCATGCATTTCCTAACTAAATATTTATTATTTTGGACTATTTGAAAGCCGAATAATGCATTCTCTTGATACACATGGAGGCAATCATATTTAAAGGTTGTTAATGATAGTTCTTTTGGTGTGTGTTGCGTGTAAATGTAACATAGAAATGCACATGAAAAAGTATACAAAGCCCGTGGTCTGATGCGTGTACGGCATGGTGTGTAATTCATTAAAATTAATAATCTATGACATCTTGTGATAGGATAAGTCACAATTAAAGACATGATCAGCTTTTTCATCTATTTCAATTATTGATGTGCCTTAGTGGGGCATTTAGACAATATGTTGACATAAAAATATATTCAAACCCCGCGATCATTTGAGCCATGCACTTCCGACCTAAATGTTGACAATTTTTAAGAATGTTAAAGCAAAGTAAT
Organism: Lutraria lutraria; assembly: GCA_964023205.1. NCBI lineage: Eukaryota > Metazoa > Mollusca > Bivalvia > Venerida > Mactridae > Lutraria > Lutraria lutraria. Next base: position 11,892,588 of record OZ026848.1, on the reverse strand, counting down.
TCATTATTTGAGAATACCCAAAGCCTATAATATCTTAAAGTTGTAAAGTAAGGCATTTCGATTGTTTTAAATTGATATAGTGTGCGTAAATAATGTAATTAAATGTCCGTGAAAAAAGTAAACAAAACCCGTGGCCTGATGCGTGTACGGCATGGTGTGTAATTCATTAAAATGAACAATTTATGATATCTTGTGAAATCATAAGTAACTAATAAAGACATGACATGATCAGCTTGTTTATCAAAATGCATTCAATCGTTATATTGCATTAAGTAGGGCATTTGCTAGATATATTGACATAAAAAATATACTCAAACCCGGCGATCGTTAGGCCAAGCATTTCTGACCTAGATATTGACCATTTTGAAAGAGTTTATAGCCAAGTTATTCATTATTTGAGACTACTAAAAGGCAATCATAACTTAATGTTGCTAAGGACGGCATTTCGATTGTTTTAAATTGAAATACTGTGCGTAAATAATGCAATGAAATGTCCGTGAAAAAGTAAACAAAACCCGTGTTCTGATGCGTGTACCGCATGGTGTGTAATTCATTAAAATGAACAATTTATGACATCTTGTGAAATCATATGTAACAATTAAAGACATGATGAGTCGTTTGCTGTTTAAATATTTATTCCCATCAGATAATTCCATTAATTAGGTCATCCAGATAATACATTGACAAAGAAATATATGATCAAACCGCGCGACCTTTGAACCATGCATTTCCTAACCAAATATTTATTATTTTGGACTATTTAAAAGCCGATTAATGCATTCTCTTGATACACATGGAGGCAATCATGTTTAAAAGTTGTTAATAATAGTAATTTGGGTTTGTGTTGCGTGTAAATGAAACATAGAAATGCCCGTGAAAAAAGTAAACAAAACCCGTGAGCTGATTATCATTCACGTACAGTGTGTGTTACTACTTCAAGTCAATAATTCAGGATGTTGTGCAAAAACCCAATATACTAATTAAAGACATGATATGCTTGTTGTATAAAGTATAATCCCATCATACCAGTTAATTAATTAGGGCATTGATCAGACAATAGATTGATATCGAAAATTATAATCAAACCGCGCGACCTTCGAACCATGCATTTCCGTTCTAAATATTCATCATTTTGGATCATTTAAAAGCCAAATAATGCATTGTTTAAATATATCTGGAGCCAGTCATATTAACTAATACTTAATGATGGTATTTGGATTGTACTTTTCGTGTATGTGTAGCACAGAAATGTCCGTGAAAAAGTAAACAAACCCGTGAGCTGATTATCATGCATTTGATGTGTGTGTGTGTGTAATTTATTCAATTCTATATATTGTGAAAATCATATGCAACTTTAGATGAAAGACATGATATTAATTCTGCTTTTTAAAATATATTCTTATCAGATAAATCCATTAATTAGGGAATTCAGACAATACATTGACACGGAGAAGTATAATGAAACCGCGCGACCTTTGAACCATGCATTTCCTAACTAAATATTTATTATTTTGGACTATTTGAAAGCCGAATAATGCATTCTCTTGATACACATGGAGGCAATCATATTTAAAGGTTGTTAATGATAGTTCTTTTGGTGTGTGTTGCGTGTAAATGTAACATAGAAATGCACATGAAAAAGTAAACAAAGCCCGTGGTCTGATGCGTGTAAGGCATGGTGTGTAATTCATTAAAATTAATAATCTATGACATCTTGTGATAGGATAAGTCACAATTAAAGACATGATCAGCTTTTTCATCAAAATGTATTTCAATTATTGATGTGCCTTAGTGGGGCATTTAGACAATATGTTGACATAAAAATATATTCAAACCCCGCGATCATTTGAGCCATGCACTTCCGACCTAAATGTTGACAATTTTTAAGAATGTTAAAGCAAAGTAATTCATTATTTGAGAATACCCAAAGCCTATAATATCTTAAAGTTGTAAAGTAAGGCATTTCGATTGTTTTAAATTGATATAGTGTGCGTAAATAATGTAATTAAATGTCCGTGAAAAAAGTAAACAAAACCCGTGGCCTGATGCGTGTACGGCATGGTGTGTAATTCATTAAAATGAACAATTTATGATATCTTGTGAAATCATAAGTAACTAATAAAGACATGACATGATCAGCTTGTTTATCAAAATGCATTTCAATCGTTATATTGCATTAAGTAGGGCATTTGCTAGATATATTGACATAAAAAATATACTCAAACCCGGCGATCGTTAGGCCAAGCATTTCTGACCTAGATATTGACCATTTTGAAAGTGTTTATAGCCAAGTAATTCATTATTTGAGACTACTAAAAGGCAATCATAACTTAATGTTGCTAAGGACGGCATTTCGATTGTTTTAAATTGAAATACTGTGCGTAAATAATGCAATGAAATGTCCGTGAAAAAGTAAACAAAACCCGTGTTCTGATGCGTGTACCGCATGGTGTGTAATTCATTAAAATGAACAATTTATGACATCTTGTGAAATCATATGTAACAATTAAAGACATGATGAGTCGTTTGCTTTTTAAAATTTATTCCCATCAGATAATTCCATTAATTAGGGCATCCAGATAATACATTGACAAAGAAATATATGATCAAACCGCGCGACCTTTGAACCATGCATTTCCTAACCAAATATTTATTATTTTGGACTATTTAAAAGCCGATTAATGCATTCTCTTGATACACATGGAGGCAATCATGTTTAAAAGTTGTTAATAATAGTAATTTGGGTTTGTGTTGCGTGTAAATGAAACATAGAAATGCCCGTGAAAAAAGTAAACAAAACCCGTGAGCTGATTATCATTCACGTACAGTGTGTGTTACTACTTCAAGTCAATAATTCAGGATGTTGTGCAAAAACCCAATATACTAATTAAAGACATGATATGCTTGTTGTATAAAGTATAATCCCATCATACCAGTTAATTAATTAGGGCATTGATCAGACAATAGATTGATATCGAAAATTATAATCAAACCGCGCGACCTTCGAACCATGCATTTCCGTTCTAAATATTCATCATTTTGGATCATTTAAAAGCCAAATAATGCATTGTTTAAATATATCTGGAGCCAGTCATATTAACAAATACTTAATGATGGTATTTGGATTGTATTTTTCGTGTATGTGTAGCACAGAAATGTCCGTGAAAAAGTAAACAAACCCGTGAGCTGATTATCATGCATTTGATGTGTGTGTGTGTGTAATTTATTCAATTCTATATATTGTGAAAATCATATGCAACTTTAGATGAAAGACATGATATTAATTCTGCTTTTTAAAATATATTCTTATCAGATAAATCCATTAATTAGGGAATTCAGACAATACATTGACACGGAGAAGTATAATGAAACCGCGCGACCTTTGAATCATGCATTTCCTAACTAAATATTTATTATTTTGGACTATTTGAAAGCCGAATAATGCATTCTCTTGATACACATGGAGGCAATCATATTTAAAGGTTGTTAATGATAGTTCTTTTGGTGTGTGTTGCGTGTAAATGTAACATAGAAATGCACATGAAAAAGTATACAAAGCCCGTGGTCTGATGCGTGTACGGCATGGTGTGTAATTCATTAAAATTAATAATCTATGACATCTTGTGATAGGATAAGTCACAATTAAAGACATGATCAGCTTTTTCATCTATTTCAATTATTGATGTGCCTGAGTGGGGCATTTAGACAATATGTTCACATAAAAATATATTCAAAACCCGCGATCATTTGAGCCATGCACTTCCGACCTAAATGTTGACAATTTTTAAGAATGTTAAAGCAAAGTAATTCATTATTTGAGAATACCCAAAGCCTATAATATCTTAAAGTTGTAAAGTAAGGCATTTCGATTGTTTTAAATTGATATAGTGTGCGTAAATAATGTAATTAAATGTCCGTGAAAAAAGTAAACAAAACCCGTGGCCTGATGCGTGTACGGCATGGTGTGTAATTCATTAAAATGAACAATTTATGATATCTTGTGAAATCATAAGTAACTAATAAAGACATGACATGATCAGCTTGTTTATCAAAAAGGATTCAATCGTTATATTGCATAAAGTAGGGCATTTGCTAGATATATTGACATAAAAAATATACTCAAACCCGGCGATCGTTAGGCCAAGCATTTCTGACCTAGATATTGACCATTTTGAAAGAGTTTATAGCCAAGTAATTCATTATTTGAGACTACGAAAAGGCAATCATAACTTAATGTTGCTAAGGACGGCATTTCGATTGTTTTAAATTGAAATACTGTGCGTAAATAATGCAATGAAATGTCCGTGAAAAAGTAAACAAAAACCCGTGTTCTGATGCGTGTACCGCATGGTGTGTAATTCATTAAAATGAACAATTTATGACATCTTGTGAAATCATATGTAACAATTAAAGACATGATGAGTCGTTTGCTGTTTAAATATTTATTCCCATCAGATAATTCCATTAATTAGGTCATCCAGATAATACATTGACAAAGAAATATATGATCAAACCGCGCGACCTTTGAACCATGCATTTCCTAACCAAATATTTATTATTTTGGACAATTTAAAAGCCGATTAATGCATTCTCTTGATACACATGGAGGCAATCATGTTTAAAAGTTGTTAATAGTAGTAATTTGGGTTTGTGTTGCGTGTAAATGAAACATAGAAATGCCCGTGAAAAAAGTAAACAAAACCCGTGAGCTGATTATCATGCACGTACAGTGTGTGTTACTACTTCAAGTCAATAATTCAGGATGTTGTGCAAAAACCCAATATACTAATTAAAGACATGATATGCTTGTTGTATAAAGTATAATCCCATCATACCAGTTAATTAATTAGGGCATTGATCAGACAATAGATTGATATCGAAAATTATAATCAAACCGCGCGACCTTCGAACCATGCATTTCCGTTTTAAATATTCATCATTTTGGATCATTTAAAAGCCAAATAATGCATTGTTTAAATATATCTGGAGCCAGTCATATTAACAAATAATTAATGATGGTATTTGGATTGTATTTTTCGTGTATGTGTAGCACAGAAATGTCCGTGAAAAAGTAAACAAACCCGTGAGCTGATTATCATGCATTTGATGTGTGTGTGTGTGTAATTTATTCAATTCTATATATTGTGAAAATCATATGCAACTTTAGATGAAAGACATGATATTAATTCTGCTTTTTAAAATATATTCTTATCAGATAAATCCATTAATTAGGGAATTCAGACAATACATTGACACGGAGAAGTATAATGAAACCGCGCGACCTTTGAACCATGCATTTCCTAACTAAATATTTATTATTTTGGACTATTTGAAAGCCGAATAATGCATTCTCTTGATACACATGGAGGCAATCATATTTAAAGGTTGTTAATGATAGTTCTTTGGGTGTGTGTTGCGTGTAAATGTAACATAGAAATGCACATGAAAAAGTAAACAAAGCCCGTGGTCTGATGCGTGTACGGCATGGTGTGTAATTCATTAAAATTAATAATGTATGACATCTTGTGATAGGATAAGTCACAATTAAAGACATGATCAGCTTTTTCATCAAAATGTATTTCAATCATTAATGTGCCTTAGTAGGGCATTTAGACAATAAGTTGACATAAAAATATATTCAAACCCCGCGATCCGTTGAGCCATGCACTTCCGACCTAAATGTTGACAATTTTTAAGAATGCTAAAGCAAAGTAATTCATTATTTGAGAATACCCAAAGCCTATAATATCTTAAAGTTGTAAAGTAAGGCATTTCGATTGTTTTAAATTAATATAGTGTGCGTAAATAATGTAATTAAATGTCCGTGAAAAAAAGTAAACAAAACCCGTGGCCTGATGCGTGTACGGCATGGTGTGTAATTCATTAAAATTAATAATCTGTGACATCTTGTGATAGGATAAGTCACAATTAAAGATATGATCAGCTTTTTCATCAAAATGTCTTTCAATCATTAATGTGCCTTAGTAGGGCATTTAGACAATATGTTGACATAAAAATATATTCAAACCCCGCGATCCGTTGAGCCATGCACTTCCGACCTAAATGTTGACAATTTTTAAGAATGTTAAAGCAAAGTAATTCATTATTTGAGAATACCCAAAGCCTATAATATCTTAAAGTTGTAAAGTAAGGCATTTTGATTGTTTTAAATTGATATAGTGTGCGTAAATAATGTAATTAAATGTCTGTGAAAAAAGTAAACAAAACCCGTGGCCTGATGCGTGTACGGCATGGTGTGTAATTCATTAAAATGAACAATTTATGATATCTTGTGAAATCATAAGTAACTAATAAAGACATGACATGATCAGCTTGTTTATCAAAATGCATTTCAATCGTTATATTGCATTAAGTAGGGCATTTGCTAGATATATTGACATAAAAAATATACTCAAACCCGGCGATCGTTAGGCCAAGCATTTCCGACCTAGATATTGACCATTTTGAAAGAGTTTATAGCCAAGTAATTCATTATTTGAGACTACTAAAAGGCAATCAGATCTTAATGTTGCTAAGGACGGCATTTCGATTGTTTTAAATTGAAATACTGTGCGTAAATAATGCAATGAAATGTCCGTGAAAAAGTAAACAAAACCCGTGTTCTGATGCATGTACCGCATGGTGTGTAATCCATTAAAATGAACAATTTATGACATCTTGTGAAATCATATGTAACAATTAAAGACATGATGAGTCGTTTGCTGTTTAAAAAAATATTCCCATCAGATAATTCCATTAATTGTATTTTTCGTGTATGTGTAGCACAGAAATGTCCGTGAAAATGTAAACAAAACCCGTGAGCTGGTTATCATGCATTTCATGTGTAATTTATTCAATTCTATATATTGTGAAAATCATATGCAACTTTAGATGAAAGACATGATATTAGTTCTGCTTTTTAAAATATATTCTTATCAGATAAATCCATTAATTAGGGAATTCAGACAATACATTGACACGGAGAAGTATAATGAAACCGCGCGACCTTTGAACCATGCATTTCCTAACTAAATATTTATTATTTTGGACTATTTGAAAGCCGAATAATGCATTCTCTTGATACACATGGAGACAATCATATTTAAAGGTTGTTAATGATAGTTCTTTGGGTGTGTGTTGCGTGTAAATGTAACATAGAAATGCACATGAAAAAGTATACAAAGCCCGTGGTCTGATGCGTGTACGGCATGGTGTGTAATTCATTAAAATGAACAATCTATGACATCTTGTGATAGGATAAGTCACAATTAAAGACATGATCAGCTTTTTCATCAAAATGTATTTCAATCATTAATGTGACAATTTTTAAGAATGTTAAAGCAAAGTAATTCATTATTTGAGAATACCCAAAGCCTATAATATCTTAAAGTTGTAAAGTAAGGCATTTCGATTGTTTTAAATTGATATAGTGTGCGTAAATAATGTAATTAAATGTCCGTGAAAAAAGTAAACAAAACCCGTGGCCTGATGCGTGTACGGCATGGTGTGTAATTCATTAAAATGAACAATTTATGATATCTTGTGAAATCATAAGTAACTAATAAAGACATGATCAGCTTGTTTATCAAAATGCATTTCAATCGTTATATTGCATTAAGTAGGGCATTTGCTAGATATATTGACATATAAAATATACTCAAACCCGGCGATCGTTAGGCCAAGCATTTCCGACCTAGATATTGACCATTTTGAAAGAGTTTATAGCCAAGTAATTCATTATTTGAGACTACTAAAAGGCAATCATATCTTAATGTTGCTAAGGACGGCATTTCGATTGTTTTAAATTGAGATACTGTGCATAAATAATGCAATGAAATGTTCGTGAAAAAGTAAACAAAACCCGTGTTCTGATGCATGTACCGCATGGTGTGTAATTCATTAAAATGAACAATTTATGACATCTTGTGAAATCATATGAAACAATTAAAGACATGATGAGTCGTTTGCTGTTTAAAAATTTATTCCCATCAGATAATTCCATTAATTAGGGCATCCAGACAATACATTGACAAAGAAATATATGATCAAACCGCGCGACCTTTGAACCATGCATTTCCTAACTAAATATTTATTATTTTGGACTATTTAAAAGCCGATTAATGCATTCTCTTGATACACATGGAGGCAATCATGTTTAAAAGTTGTTAATAATAGTGATTTGAGTTTGTGTTGCGTGTAAATGAAACATAGAAATGCCCGTGAAAAAAGTAAACAAAACCCGTGAGCTGATTATCATTCACGTACAGTGTGTGTTACTACTTCAAGTCAATAATTCAGGATGTTGTACAAAAACCCAATATACTAATTAAAGACATGACAAGCTTGTTGTATAAAGTATATTCCCATCATACCAGTTAATTAATTAGGGCATTGATCAGACAATAGATTGATATCGAAAATTATAATCAAACCGCGCGACCTTCAAAACATGCATTTCCGTACTAAATATTCATCATTTTGGATAATTTAAAAGCCAAAAAATGCATTGTTTAAATATATCTGGAGCCAGTCATATTAACAAATACTTAATGATGGTATTTGGATTGTATTTCGTGTATGTGTAGCACAGAAATGTCCGTGAAAAAGTAAACAAACCCGTGAGCTGATTATCATGCATTTCATGTGTGTGTGTAATTTATTCAATTCTATATATTGTGAAAATCATATGCAACTTTAGATGAAAGACATGATATTTGTTCTGCTTTTTAAAATATATTCTTATCAGATAAATCCATTAATTAGGGAATTCAGACAATACATTAACACGGAGAAGTATAATGAAACCGCGCGACCTTTGAACCATGCATTTCCTAACTAAATATTTATTATTTTGGACTATTTGAAAGCCGAATAATGCATTCTCTTGATACACATGGAGGCAATCATATTTAATGGTTGTTAATGATAGTTCTTTGGGTGTGTGTTGCGTGTAAATGTAACATAGAAATGCACATGAAAAAGTAAACAAAGCCCGTGGTCTGATGCGTGTACGGCATGGTGTGTAATTCATTAAAATTAATAATGTATGACATCTTGTGATAGGATAAGTCACAATTAAAGACATGATCAGCTTTTTCATCAAAATGTATTTCAATCATTAATGTGCCATAGTAGGGCATTTAGACAATATGTTGACATAAAAATATATTCAAACCCCGCGATCCGTTGAGCCATGCACTTCCGACCTAAATGTTGACAATTTTTAAGAATGCTAAAGCAAAGTAATTCATTATTTGAGAATACCCAAAGCCTATAATATCTTAAAGTTGTAAAGTAAGGCATTTCGATTGTTTTAAATTAATATAGTGTGCGTAAATAATGTAATTAAATGTCCGTGAAAAAAAGTAAACAAAACCCGTGGCCTGATGCGTGTACGGCATGGTGTGTAATTCATTAAAATTAATAATCTATGACATCTTGTGATAGGATAAGTCACAATTAAAGATATGATCAGCTTTTTCATCAAAATGTATTTCAATCATTAATGTGCCTTAGTAGGGCATTTAGACAATATGTTGACATAAAAATATATTCAAACCCCGCGATCCGTTGAGCCATGCACTTCCGACCTAAATGTTGACAATTTTTAAGAATGTTAAAGCAAAGTAATTCATTATTTGAGAATACCCAAAGCCTATAATATCTTAAAGTTGTAAAGTAAGGCATTTTGATTGTTTTAAATTGATATAGTGTGCGTAAATAATGTAATTAAATGTCTGTGAAAAAAGTAAACAAAACCCGTGGCCTGATGCGTGTACGGCATGGTGTGTAATTCATTAAAATGAACAATTTATGATATCTTGTGAAATCATAAGTAACTAATAAAGACATGACATGATCAGCTTGTTTATCAAAATGCATTTCAATCGTTATATTGCATTAAGTAGGGCATTTGCTAGATATATTGACATAAAAAATATACTCAAACCCGGCGATCGTTAGGCCAAGCATTTCCGACCTAGATATTGACCATTTTGAAAGAGTTTATAGCCAAGTAATTCATTATTTGAGACTACTAAAAGGCAATCAGATCTTAATGTTGCTAAGGACGGCATTTCGATTGTTTTAAATTGAAATACTGTGCGTAAATAATGCAATGAAATGTTCGTGAAAAAGTAAACAAAACCCGTGTTCTGATGCATGTACCGCATGGTGTGTAATCCATTAAAATGAACAATTTATGACATCTTGTGAAATCATATGTAACAATTAAAGACATGATGAGTCGTTTGCTGTTTAAAAAAATATTCCCATCAGATAATTCCATTAATTGTATTTTTCGTGTATGTGTAGCACAGAAATGTCCGTGAAAATGTAAACAAAACCCGTGAGCTGGTTATCATGCATTTCATGTGTAATTTATTCAATTCTATATATTGTGAAAATCATATGCAACTTTAGATGAAAGACATGATATTAGTTCTGCTTTTTAAAATATATTCTTATCAGATAAATCCATTAATTAGGGAATTCAGACAATACATTGACACGGAGAAGTATAATGAAACCGCGCGACCTTTGAACCATGCATTTCCTAACTAAATATTTATTATTTTGGACTATTTGAAAGCCGAATAATGCATTCTCTTGATACACATGGAGGCAATCATATTTAAAGGTTGTTAATGATAGTTCTTTGGGTGTGTGTTGCGTGTAAATGTAACATAGAAATGCACATGAAAAAGTAAACAAAGCCCGTGGTCTGATGCGTGTACGGCATGGTGTGTAATTCATTAAAATGAACAATCTATGACATCTTGTGATAGGATAAGTCACAATTAAAGACATGATCAGCTTTTTCATCAAAATGTATTTCAATCATTAATGTGACAATTTTTAAGAATGTTAAAGCAAAGTAATTCATTATTTGAGAATACCCAAAGCCTATAATATCTTAAAGTTGTAAAGAAAGGCATTTCGATTGTTTTAAATTGATATAGTGTGCGTAAATAATGTAATTAAATGTCCGTGAAAAAAGTAAACAAAACCCGTGGCCTGATGCGTGTACGGCATGGTGTGTAATTCATTAAAATGAACAATTTATGATATCTTGTGAAATCATAAGTAACTAATAAAGACATGACATGATCAGCTTGTTTATCAAAATGCATTTCAATCGTTATATTGCATTAAGTAGGGCATTTGCTAGATATATTGACATAAAAGATATACTCAAACCCGGCGATCGTTAGGCCAAGCATTTCCGACCTAGATATTGACCATTTTGAAAGAGTTTATAGCCAAGTAATTCATTATTTGAGACTACTAAAAGGCAATCATATCTTAATGTTGCTAAGGACGGCATTTCGATTGTTTTAAATTGAGATACTGTGCATAAATAATGCAATGAAATGTTCGTGAAAAAGTAAACAAAACCCGTGTTCTGATGCATGTACCGCATGGTGTGTAATTCATTAAAATGAACAATTTATGACATCTTGTGAAATCATATGAAACAATTAAAGACATGATGAGTCGTTTGCTGTTTAAAAATTTATTCCCATCAGATAATTCCATTAATTAGGGCATCCAGACAATACATTGACAAAGAAATATATGATCAAACCGCGCGACCTTTGAACCATGCATTTCCTAACTAAATATTTATTATTTTGGACTATTTAAAAGCCGATTAATGCATTCTCTTGATACACATGGAGGCAATCATGTTTAAAAGTTGTTAATAATAGTGATTTGAGTTTGTGTTGCGTGTAAATGAAACATAGAAATGCCCGTGAAAAAAGTAAACAAAACCCGTGAGCTGATTATCATTCACGTACAGTGTGTGTTACTACTTCAAGTCAATAATTCAGGATGTTGTGCAAAAACCCAATATACTAATTAAAGACATGACAAGCTTGTTGTATAAAGTATATTCCCATCATACCAGTTAATTAATTAGGGCATTGATCAGACAATAGATTGATATCGAAAATTATAATCAAACCGCGCGACCTTCAAACCATGCATTTCCGTTCTAAATATTCATCATTTTGTATCATTTAAAAGCCAAATAATGCATTGTTTAAATATATCTGGAGCCAGTCATATTAACAAATACTTAATGATGGTATTTGGATTGTATTTCGTGTATGTGTAGCACAGAAATGTCCGTGAAAAAGTAAACAAACCCGTGAGCTGATTATCATGCATTTCATGTGTGTGTGTAATTTATTCAATTCTATATATTGTGAAAATCATATGCAACTTTAGATGAAAGACATGATATTTGTTCTGCTTTTTAAAATATATTCTTATCAGATAAATCCATTAATTAGGGAATTCAGACAATACATTGACACGGAGAAGTATAATGAAACCGCGCGACCTTTGAACCATGCATTTCCTAACTAAATATTTATTATTTTGGACTATTTGAAAGCCGAATAATGCATTCTCTTGATACACATGGAGGCAATCATATTTAAAGGTTGTTAATGATAGTTCTTTGGGTGTGTGTTGCGTGTAAATGTAACATAGAAATGCACATGAAAAAGTAAACAAAGCCCGTGGTCTGATGCGTGTACGGCATGGTGTGTAATTCATTAAAATTAATAATGTATGACATCTTGTGATAGGATAAGTCACAATTAAAGACATGATCAGCTTTTTCATCAAAATGTATTTCAATCATTAATGTGCCTTAGTAGGGCATTTAGACAATAAGTTGACATAAAAATATATTCAAACCCCGCGATCCGTTGAGCCATGCACTTCCGACCTAAATGTTGACAATTTTTAAGAATGCTAAAGCAAAGTAATTCATTATTTGAGAATACCCAAAGCCTATAATATCTTAAAGTTGTAAAGTAAGGCATTTCGATTGTTTTAAATTAATATAGTGTGCGTAAATAATGTAATTAAATGTCCGTGAAAAAAAGTAAACAAAACCCGTGGCCTGATGCGTGTACGGCATGGTGTGTAATTCATTAAAATTAATAATCTGTGACATCTTGTGATAGGATAAGTCACAATTAAAGATATGATCAGCTTTTTCATCAAAATGTCTTTCAATCATTAATGTGCCTTAGTAGGGCATTTAGACAATATGTTGACATAAAAATATATTCAAACCCCGCGATCCGTTGAGCCATGCACTTCCGACCTAAATGTTGACAATTTTTAAGAATGTTAAAGCAAAGTAATTCATTATTTGAGAATACCCAAAGCCTATAATATCTTAAAGTTGTAAAGTAAGGCATTTTGATTGTTTTAAATTGATATAGTGTGCGTAAATAATGTAATTAAATGTCTGTGAAAAAAGTAAACAAAACCCGTGGCCTGATGCGTGTACGGCATGGTGTGTAATTCATTAAAATGAACAATTTATGATATCTTGTGAAATCATAAGTAACTAATAAAGACATGACATGATCAGCTTGTTTATCAAAATGCATTTCAATCGTTATATTGCATTAAGTAGGGCATTTGCTAGATATATTGACATAAAAAATATACTCAAACCCGGCGATCGTTAGGCCAAGCATTTCCGACCTAGATATTGACCATTTTGAAAGAGTTTATAGCCAAGTAATTCATTATTTGAGACTACCAAAAGGCAATCAGATCTTAATGTTGCTAAGGACGGCATTTCGATTGTTTTAAATTGAAATACTGTGCGTAAATAATGCAATGAAATGTCCGTGAAAAAGTAAACAAAACCCGTGTTCTGATGCATGTACCGCATGGTGTGTAATCCATTAAAATGAACAATTTATGACATCTTGTGAAATCATATGTAACAATTAAAGACATGATGAGTCGTTTGCTGTTTAAAAAAATATTCCCATCAGATAATTCCATTAATTGTATTTTTCGTGTATGTGTAGCACAGAAATGTCCGTGAAAATGTAAACAAAACCCGTGAGCTGGTTATCATGCATTTCATGTGTAATTTATTCAATTCTATATATTGTGAAAATCATATGCAACTTTAGATGAAAGACATGATATTAGTTCTGCTTTTTAAAATATATTCTTATCAGATAAATCCATTAATTAGGGAATTCAGACAATACATTGACACGGAGAAGTATAATGAAACCGCGCGACCTTTGAACCATGCATTTCCTAACTAAATATTTATTATTTTGGACTATTTGAAAGCCGAATAATGCATTCTCTTGATACACATGGAGGCAATCATATTTAAAGGTTGTTAATGATAGTTCTTTGGGTGTGTGTTGCGTGTAAATGTAACATAGAAATGCACATGAAAAAGTAAACAAAGCCCGTGGTCTGATGCGTGAACGGCATGGTGTGTAATTCATTAAAATTAATAATGTATGACATCTTGTGATAGGCTAAGTCACAATTAAAGACATGATCAGCTTTTTCATCAAAATGTATTTCAATCATTAATGTGACAATTTTTAAGAATGTTAAAGCAAAGTAATTCATTATTTGAGAATACCCAAAGCCTATAATATCTTAAAGTTGTAAAGAAAGGCATTTCGATTGTTTTAAATTGATATAGTGTGCGTAAATAATGTAATTAAATGTCCGTGAAAAAAGTAAACAAAACCCGTGGCCTGATGCGTGTACGGCATGGTGTGTAATTCATTAAAATGAACAATTTATGATATCTTGTGAAATCATAAGTAACTAATAAAGACATGACATGATCAGCTTGTTTATCAAAATGCATTTCAATCGTTATATTGCATTAAGTAGGGCATTTGCTAGATATATTGACATAAAAAATATACTCAAACCCGGCGATCGTTAGGCCAAGCATTTCCGACCTAGATATTGACCATTTTGAAAGAGTTTATAGCCAAGTAATTCATTATTTGAGACTACTAAAAGGCAATCATATCTTAATGTTGCTAAGGACGGCATTTCGATTGTTTTAAATTGAAATACTGTGCATAAATAATGCAATGAAATGTCCGTGAAAAAGTAAACAAAACCCGTGTTCTGATGCGTGTACCGCATGGTGTGTAATTCATTAAAATGAACAATTTATGACATCTTGTGAAATCATATGAAACAATTAAAGACATGATGAGTCGTTTGCTGTTTAAAAATTTATTCCCATCAGATAATTCCATTAATTAGGGCATCCAGACAATACATTGACAAAGAAATATATGATCAAACCGCGCGACCTTTGAACCATGCATTTCCTAACTAAATATTTATTATTTTGGACTATTTAAAAGCCGATTAATGCATTCTCTTGATACACATGGAGGCAATCATGTTTAAAAGTTGTTAATAATAGTGATTTGAGTTTGTGTTGCGTGTAAATGAAACATAGAAATGCCCGTGAAAAAAGTAAACAAAACCCGTGAGCTGATTATCATTCACGTACAGTGTGTGTTACTACTTCAAGTCAATAATTCAGGATGTTGTGCAAAAACCCAATATACTAATTAAAGACATGACAAGCTTGTTGTATAAAGTATATTCCCATCATACCAGTTAATTAATTAGGGCATTGATCAGACAATAGATTGATATCGAAAATTATAATCAAACCGCGCGACCTTCAAACCATGCATTTCCGTTCTAAATATTCATCATTTTGTATCATTTAAAAGCCAAATAATGCATTGTTTAAATATATCTGGAGCCAGTCATATTAACAAATACTTAATGATGGTATTTGGATTGTATTTCGTGTATGTGTAGCACAGAAATGTCCGTGAAAAAGTAAACAAACCCGTGAGCTGATTATCATGCATTTCATGTGTGTGTGTAATTTATTCAATTCTATATATTGTGAAAATCATATGCAACTTTAGATGAAAGACATGATATTTGTTCTGCTTTTTAAAATATATTCTTATCAGATAAATCCATTAATTAGGGAATTCAGACAATACATTGACACGGAGAAGTATAATGAAACCGCGCGACCTTTGAACCATGCATTTCCTAACTAAATATTTATTATTTTGGACTATTTGAAAGCCGAATAATGCATTCTTTTGATACACATGGAGGCAATCATATTTAAAGGTTGTTAATGATAGTTCTTTGGGTGTGTGTTGCGTGTAAATGTAACATAGAAATGCACATGAAAAAGTAAACAAAGCCCGTGGTCTGATGCGTGTACGGCATGGTGTGTAATTCATTAAAATTAATAATGTATGACATCTTGTGATAGGATAAGTCACAATTAAAGACATGATCAGCTTTTTCATCAAAATGTATTTCAATCATTAATGTGCCTTAGTAGGGCATTTAGACAATAAGTTGACATAAAAATATATTCAAACCCCGCGATCCGTTGAGCCATGCACTTCCGACCTAAATGTTGACAATTTTTAAGAATGCTAAAGCAAAGTAATTCATTATTTGAGAATACCCAAAGCCTATAATATCTTAAAGTTGTAAAGTAAGGCATTTCGATTGTTTTAAATTAATATAGTGTGCGTAAATAATGTAATTAAATGTCCGTGAAAAAAAGTAAACAAAACCCGTGGCCTGATGCGTGTACGGCATGGTGTGTAATTCATTAAAATTAATAATCTGTGACATCTTGTGATAGGATAAGTCACAATTAAAGATATGATCAGCTTTTTCATCAAAATGTATTTCAATCATTAATGTGCCTTAGTAGGGCATTTAGACAATATGTTGACATAAAAATATATTCAAACCCCGCGATCCGTTGAGCCATGCACTTCCGACCTAAATGTTGACAATTTTTAAGAATGTTACAGCAAAGTAATTCATTATTTGAGAATACCCAAAGCCTATAATATCTTAAAGTTGTAAAGTAAGGCATTTTGATTGTTTTAAATTGATATAGTGTGCGTAAATAATGTAATTAAATGTCCGTGAAAAAAGTAAACAAAACCCGTGGCCTGATGCGTGAACGGCATGGTGTGTAATTCATTAAAATGAACAATTTATGATATCTTGTGAAATCATAAGTAACTAATAAAGACATGACATGATCAGCTTGTTCATCAAAATGCATTTCAATCGTTATATTGCATTAAGTAGCGCATTTGCTAGATATATTGACATAAAAAATATACTCAAACCCGGCGATCGTTAGGCCAAGCATTTCCGACCTAGATATTGACCATTTTGAAAGAGTTTATAGCCAAGTAATTCATTATTTGAGACTACTAAAAGGCAATCAGATCTTAATGTTGCTAAGGACGGCATTTCGATTGTTTTAAATTGAAATACTGTGCGTAAATAATGCAATGAAATGTCCGTGAAAAAGTAAACAAAACCCGTGTTCTGATGCATGTACCGCATGGTGTGTAATTCATTAAAATGAACAATTTATGACATCTTGTGAAATCATATGTAACAATTAAAGACATGATGAGTCGTTTGCTGTTTAAAAAATTATTCCCATCAGATAATTCCATTTATTGTATTTTTCGTGTATGTGTAGCACAGAAATGTCCGTGAAAATGTAAACAAAACCCGTGAGCTGGTTATCATGCATTTCATGTGTAATTTATTCAATTCTATATATTGTGAAAATCATATGCAACTTTAGATGAAAGACATGATATTTGTTCTGCTTTTTAAAATATATTCTTATCAGATAAATCCATTAATTAGGGAATTCAGACAATACATTGACACGGAGAAGTATAATGAAACCGCGCGACCTTTGAACTATGCATTTCCTAACTAAATATTTATTATTTTGGACTATTTGAAAGCCGAATAATGCATTCTCTTGATACACATGGAGGCAATCATATTTAAAGGTTGTTAATGATAGTTCTTTGGGTGTGTGTTGCGTGTAAATGTAACATAGAAATGCACATGAAAAAGTAAACAAAGCCCGTGGTCTGATGCGTGTACGGCATGGTGTGTAATTCATTAAAATGAACAATCTATGACATCTTGTGATAGGATAAGTCACAATTAAAGACATGATCAGCTTTTTCATCAAAATGTATTTCAATCATTAATGTGACAATTTTTAAGAATGTTAAAGCAAAGTAATTCATTATTTGAGAATACCCAAAGCCTATAATATCTTAAAGTTGTAAAGTAAGGCATTTCGATTGTTTTAAATTGATATAGTGTGCGTAAATAATGTAATTAAATGTCCGTGAAAAAAGTAAACAAAACCCGTGGCCTGATGCGTGTACGGCATGGTGTGTAATTCATTAAAATGAACAATTTATGATATCTTGTGAAATCATAAGTAACTAATAAAGACATGATCAGCTTGTTTATCAAAATGCATTTCAATCGTTATATTGCATTAAGTAGGGCATTTGCTAGATATATTGACATATAAAATATACTCAAACCCGGCGATCGTTAGGCCAAGCATTTCCGACCTAGATATTGACCATTTTGAAAGAGTTTATAGCCAAGTAATTCATTATTTGAGACTACTAAAAGGCAATCATATCTTAATGTTGCTAAGGACGGCATTTCGATTGTTTTAAATTGAGATACTGTGCATAAATATTGCAATGAAATGTTCGTGAAAAAGTAAACAAAACCCGTGTTCTGATGCGTTTACCGCATGGTGTGTAATTCATTAAAATGAACAATTTATGACATCTTGTGAAATCATATGAAACAATTAAAGACATGATGAGTCGTTTGCTGTTTAAAAATTTATTCCCATCAGATAATTCCATTAATTAGGGCATCCAGACAATAAATTGACAAAGAAATATATGATCAAACCGCGCGACCTTTGAACCATGCATTTCCTAACTAAATATTTATTATTTTGGACTATTTAAAAGCCGATTAATGCATTCTCTTGATACACATGGAGGCAATCATGTTTAAAAGTTGTTAATAATAGTGATTTGAGTTTGTGTTGCGTGTAAATGAAACATAGAAATGCCCGTGAAAAAAGTAAACAAATCCCGTGAGCTGATTATCATTCACGTACAGTGTGTGTTACTACTTCAAGTCAATAATTCAGGATGTTGTACAAAAACCCAATATACTAATTAAAGACATGACAAGCTTGTTGTATAAAGTATATTCCCATCATACCAGTTAATTAATTAGGGCATAGATCAGACAATAGATTGATATCGAAAATTATAATCAAACCGCGCGACCTTCAAACCATGCATTTCCGTTCTAAATATTCATCATTTTGGATCATTTAAAAGCCAAATAATGCATTGTTTAAATATATCTGGAGCCAGTCATATTAACAAATACTTAATGATGGTATTTGGATTGTATTTCGTGTATGTGTAGCACAGAAATGTCCGTGAAAAAGTAAACAAACCCGTGAGCTGGTTATCATGCATTTCATGTGTGTGTGTAATTTATTCAATTCTATATATTGTGAAAATCATATGCAACTTTAGATGAAAGACATGATATTTGTTCTGCTTTTTAAAATATATTCTTATCAGATAAATCCATTAATTAGGGAATTCAGACAATACATTAACACGGAGAAGTATAATGAAACCGCGCGACCTTTGAACCATGCATTTCCTAACTAAATATTTATTATTTTGGACTATTTGAAAGCCGAATAATGCATTCTCTTGATACACATGGAGGCAATCATATTTAATGGTTGTTAATGATAGTTCTTTGGGTGTGTGTTGCGTGTAAATGTAACATAGAAATGCACATGAAAAAGTAAACAAAGCCCGTGGTCTGATGCGTGTACGGCATGGTGTGTAATTCATTAAAATTAATAATGTATGACATCTTGTGATAGGATAAGTCACAATTAAAGACATGATCAGCTTTTTCATCAAAATGTATTTCAATCATTAATGTGCCTTAGTAGGGCATTTAGACAATAAGTTGACATAAAAATATATTCAAACCCCGCGATCCGTTGAGCCATGCACTTCCGACCTAAATGTTGACAATTTTTAAGAATGCTAAAGCAAAGTAATTCATTATTTGAGAATACCCAAAGCCTATAATATCTTAAAGTTGTAAAGTAAGGCATTTCGATTGTTTTAAATTAATATAGTGTGCGTAAATAATGTAATTAAATGTCCGTGAAAAAAAGTAAACAAAACCCGTGGCCTGATGCGTGTACGGCATGGTGTGTAATTCATTAAAATTAATAATCTATGACATCTTGTGATAGGATAAGTCACAATTAAAGATATGATCAGCTTTTTCATCAAAATGTATTTCAATCATTAATGTGCCTTAGTAGGGCATTTAGACAATATGTTGACATAAAAATATATTCAAACCCCGCGATCCGTTGAGCCATGCACTTCCGACCTAAATGTTGACAATTTTTAAGAATGTTAAAGCAAAGTAATTCATTATTTGAGAATACCCAAAGCCTATAATATCTTAAAGTTGTAAAGTAAGGCATTTTGATTGTTTTAAATTGATATAGTGTGCGTAAATAATGTAATTAAATGTCTGTGAAAAAAGTAAACAAAACCCGTGGCCTGATGCGTGTACGGCATGGTGTGTAATTCATTAAAATGAACAATTTATGATATCTTGTGAAATCATAAGTAACTAATAAAGACATGACATGATCAGCTTGTTTATCAAAATGCATTTCAATCGTTATATTGCATTAAGTAGGGCATTTGCTAGATATATTGACATAAAAAATATACTCAAACCCGGCGATCGTTAGGCCAAGCATTTCCGACCTAGATATTGACCATTTTGAAAGAGTTTATAGCCAAGTAATTCATTATTTGAGACTACTAAAAGGCAATCAGATCTTAATGTTGCTAAGGACGGCATTTCGATTGTTTTAAATTGAAATACTGTGCGTAAATAATGCAATGAAATGTCCGTGAAAAAGTAAACAAAACCCGTGTTCTGATGCATGTACCGCATGGTGTGTAATCCATTAAAATGAACAATTTATGACATCTTGTGAAATCATATGTAACAATTAAAGACATGATGAGTCGTTTGCTGTTTAAAAAAATATTCCCATCAGATAATTCCATTAATTGTATTTTTCGTGTATGTGTAGCACAGAAATGTCCGTGAAAATGTAAACAAAACCCGTGAGCTGGTTATCATGCATTTCATGTGTAATTTATTCAATTCTATATATTGTGAAAATCATATGCAACTTTAGATGAAAGACATGATATTAGTTCTGCTTTTTAAAATATATTCTTATCAGATAAATCCATTAATTAGGGAATTCAGACAATACATTGACACGGAGAAGTATAATGAAACCGCGCGACCTTTGAACCATGCATTTCCTAACTAAATATTTATTATTTTGGACTATTTGAAAGCCGAATAATGCATTCTCTTGATACACATGGAGGCAATCATATTTAAAGGTTGTTAATGATAGTTCTTTGGGTGTGTGTTGCGTGTAAATGTAACATAGAAATGCACATGAAAAAGTAAACAAAGCCCGTGGTCTGATGCGTGTACGGCATGGTGTGTAATTCATTAAAATGAACAATCTATGACATCTTGTGATAGGATAAGTCACAATTAAAGACATGATCAGCTTTTTCATCAAAATGTATTTCAATCATTAATGTGACAATTTTTAAGAATGTTAAAGCAAAGTAATTCATTATTTGAGAATACCCAAAGCCTATAATATCTTAAAGTTGTAAAGAAAGGCATTTCGATTGTTTTAAATTGATATAGTGTGCGTAAATAATGTAATTAAATGTCCGTGAAAAAAGTAAACAAAACCCGTGGCCTGATGCGTGTACGGCATGGTGTGTAATTCATTAAAATGAACAATTTATGATATCTTGTGAAATCATAAGTAACTAATAAAGACATGACATGATCAGCTTGTTTATCAAAATGCATTTCAATCGTTATATTGCATTAAGTAGGGCATTTGCTAGATATATTGACATAAAAAATATACTCAAACCCGGCGATCGTTAGGCCAAGCATTTCCGACCTAGATATTGACCATTTTGAAAGAGTTTATAGCCAAGTAATTCATTATTTGAGACTACTAAAAGGCAATCATATCTTAATGTTGCTAAGGACGGCATTTCGATTGTTTTAAATTGAAATACTGTGCATAAATAATGCAATGAAATGTCCGTGAAAAAGTAAACAAAACCCGTGTTCTGATGCGTGTACCGCATGGTGTGTAATTCATTAAAATGAACAATTTATGACATCTTGTGAAATCATATGAAACAATTAAAGACATGATGAGTCGTTTGCTGTTTAAAAATTTATTCCCATCAGATAATTCCATTAATTAGGGCATCCAGACAATACATTGACAAAGAAATATATGATCAAACCGCGCGACCTTTGAACCATGCATTTCCTAACTAAATATTTATTATTTTGGACTATTTAAAAGCCGATTAATGCATTCTCTTGATACACATGGAGGCAATCATGTTTAAAAAATGTTAATAATAGTGATTTGAGTTTGTGTTGCGTGTAAATGAAACATAGAAATGCCCGTGAAAAAAGTAAACAAAACCCGTGAGCTGATTATCATTCACGTACAGTGTGTGTTACTACTTCAAGTCAATAATTCAGGATGTTGTGCAAAAACCCAATATACTAATTAAAGACATGACAAGCTTGTTGTATAAAGTATATTCCCACCATACCAGTTAATTAATTAGGGCATTGATCAGACAATAGATTGATATCGAAAATTATAATCAAACCGCGCGACCTTCAAACCATGCATTTCCGTTCTAAATATTCATCATTTTGTATCATTTAAAAACCAAATAATGCATTGTTTAAATATATCTGGAGCCAGTCATATTAACAAATACTTAATGATGGTATTTGGATTGTATTTCGTGTATGTGTAGCACAGAAATGTCCGTGAAAAAGTAAACAAACCCGTGAGCTGATTATCATGCATTTCATGTGTGTGTGTAATTTATTCAATTCTATATATTGTGAAAATCATATGCAACTTTAGATGAAAGACATAATATTTGTTCTGCTTTTTAAAATATATTCTTATCAGATAAATCCATTAATTAGGGAATTCAGACAATACATTGACACGGAGAAGTATAATGAAACCGCGCGACCTTTGAACCATGCATTTCCTAACTAAATATTTATTATTTTGGACTATTTGAAAGCCGAATAATGCATTCTCTTGATACACATGGAGGCAATCATATTTAAAGGTTGTTAATGATAGTTCTTTGGGTGTGTGTTGCGTGTAAATGTAACATAGAAATGCACATGAAAAAGTAAACAAAGCCCGTGGTCTGATGCGTGTACGGCATGGTGTGTAATTCATTAAAATTAATAATGTATGACATCTTGTTATAGGATAAGTCACAATTAAAGACATGATCAGCTTTTTCATCAAAATGTATTTCAATCATTAATGTGCCTTAGTAGGGCATTTAGACAATATGTTGACATAAAAATATATTCAAACCCCGCGATCCGTTGAGCCATGCACTTCCGACCTAAATGTTGACAATTTTTAAGAATGCTAAAGCAAAGTAATTCATTATTTGAGAATACCCAAAGCCTATAATATCTTAAAGTTGTAAAGTAAGGCATTTCGATTGTTTTAAATTAATATAGTGTGCGTAAATAATGTAATTAAATGTCCGTGAAAAAAAGTAAACAAAACCCGTGGCCTGATGCGTGTACGGCATGGTGTGTAATTCATTAAAATTAATAATCTGTGACATCTTGTGATAGGATAAGTCACAATTAAAGATATGATCAGCTTTTTCATCAAAATGTATTTAAATCATTAATGTGCCTTAGTAGGGCATTTAGACAATATGTTGACATAAAAATATATTCAAACCCCGCGATCCGTTGAGCCATGCACTTCCGACCTAAATGTTGACAATTTTTAAGAATGTTACAGCAAAGTAATTCATTATTTGAGAATACCCAAAGCCTATAATATCTTAAAGTTGTAAAGTAAGGCATTTTGATTGTTTTAAATTGATATAGTGTGCGTAAATAATGTAATTAAATGTCCGTGAAAAAAGTAAACAAAACCCGTGGCCTGATGCGTGAACGGCATGGTGTGTAATTCATTAAAATGAACAATTTATGATATCTTGTGAAATCATAAGTAACTAATAAAGACATGACATGATCAGCTTGTTTATCAAAATGCATTTCAATCGTTATATTGCATTAAGTAGGGCATTTGCTAGATATATTGACATAAAAAATATACTCAAACCCGGCGATCGTTAGGCCAAGCATTTCCGACCTAGATATTGACCATTTTGAAAGAGTTTATAGCCAAGTAATTCATTATTTGAGACTACTAAAAGGCAATCATATCTTAATGTTGCTAAGGACGGCATTTCGATTGTTTTAAATTGAAATACTGTGCATAAATAATGCAATGAAATGTCCGTGAAAAAGTAAACAAAACCCGTGTTCTGATGCGTGTACCGCATGGTGTGTAATTCATTAAAATGAACAATTTATGACATCTTGTGAAATCATATGAAACAATTAAAGACATGATGAGTCGTTTGCTGTTTAAAAATTTATTCCCATCAGATAATTCCATTAATTAGGGCATCCAGACAATACATTGACAAAGAAATATATGATCAAACCGCGCGACCTTTGAACCATGCATTTCCTAACTAAATATTTATTATTTTGGACTATTTAAAAGCCGATTAATGCATTCTCTTGATACACATGGAGGCAATCATGTTTAAAAGTTGTTAATAATAGTGATTTGAGTTTGTGTTGCGTGTAAATGAAACATAGAAATGCCCGTGAAAAAAGTAAACAAAACCCGTGAGCTGATTATCATTCACGTACAGTGTGTGTTACTACTTCAAGTCAATAATTCAGGATGTTGTGCAAAAACCCAATATCCTAATTAAAGACATGACAAGCTTGTTGTATAAAGTATATTCCCATCATACCAGTTAATTAATTAGGGCATTGATCAGACAATAGATTGATATCGAAAATTATAATCAAACCGCGCGACCTTCAAACCATGCATTTCCGTTCTAAATATTCATCATTTTATATCATTTAAAAACCAAATAATGCATTGTTTAAATATATCTGGAGCCAGTCATATTAACAAATACTTAATGATGGTATTTGGATTGTATTTCGTGTATGTGTAGCACAGAAATGTCCGTGAAAAAGTAAACAAACCCGTGAGCTGATTATCATGCATTTCATGTGTGTGTGTAATTTATTCAATTCTATATATTGTGAAAATCATATGCAACTTTAGATGAAAGACATGATATTTGTTCTGCTTTTTAAAATATATTCTTATCAGATAAATCCATTAATTAGGGAATTCAGACAATACATTGACACGGAGAAGTATAATGAAACCGCGCGACCTTTGAACCATGCATTTCCTAACTAAATATTTATTATTTTGGACTATTTGAAAGCCGAATAATGCATTCTCTTGATACACATGGAGGCAATCATATTTAAAGGTTGTTAATGATAGTTCTTTGGGTGTGTGTTGCGTGTAAATGTAACATAGAAATGCACATGAAAAAGTAAACAAAGCCCGTGGTCTGATGCGTGTACGGCATGGTGTGTAATTCATTAAAATTAATAATGTATGACATCTTGTGATAGGATAAGTCACAATTAAAGACATGATCAGCTTTTTCATCAAAATGTATTTCAATCATTAATGTGCCTTAGTAGGGCATTTAGACAATAAGTTGACATAAAAATATATTCAAACCCCGCGATCCGTTGAGCCATGCACTTCCGACCTAAATGTTGACAATTTTTAAGAATGCTAAAGCAAAGTAATTCATTATTTGAGAATACCCAAAGCCTATAATATCTTAAAGTTGTAAAGTAAGGCATTTCGATTGTTTTAAATTAATATAGTGTGCGTAAATAATGTAATTAAATGTCCGTGAAAAAAAGTAAACAAAACCCGTGGCCTGATGCGTGTACGGCATGGTGTGTAATTCATTAAAATTAATAATCTGTGACATATTGTGATAGGATAAGTCACAATTAAAGATATGATCAGCTTTTTCATCAAAATGTATTTCAATCATTAATGTGCCTTAGTAGGGCATTTAGACAATATGTTGACATAAAAATATATTCAAACCCCGCGATCCGTTGAGCCATGCACTTCCGACCTAAATGTTGACAATTTTTAAGAATGTTAAAGCAAAGTAATTCATTATTTGAGAATACCCAAAGCCTATAATATCTTAAAGTTGTAAAGTAAGGCATTTTGATTGTTTTAAATTGATATAGTGTGCGTAAATAATGTAATTAAATGTCCGTGAAAAAAGTAAACAAAACCCGTGGCCTGATGCGTGGACGGCATGGTGTGTAATTCATTAAAATGAACAATTTATGATATCTTGTGAAATCATAAGTAACTAATAAAGACATGACATGATCAGCTTGTTCATCAAAATGCATTTCAATCGTTATATTGCATTAAGTAGGGCATTTGCTAGATATATTGACATAAAAAATATACTCAAACCCGGCGATCGTTAGGCCAAGCATTTCCGACCTAGATATTGACCATTTTGAAAGAGTTTATAGCCAAGTAATTCATTATTTGAGACTACTAAAAGGCAATCAGATCTTAATGTTGCTAAGGACGGCATTTCGATTGTTTTAAATTGAAATACTGTGCGTAAATAATGCAATGAAATGTCCGTGAAAAAGTAAACAAAACCCGTGTTCTGATGCATGTACCGCATGGTGTGTAATTCATTAAAATGAACAATTTATGACATCTTGTGAAATCATATGTAACAATTAAAGACATGATGAGTCGTTTGCTGTTTAAAAAATTATTCCCATCAGATAATTCCATTAATTGTATTTTTCGTGTATGTGTAACACAGAAATGTCCGTGAAAATGTAAACAAAACCCGTGAGCTGGTTATCAAGCATTTCATGTGTAATTTATTCAATTCTATATATTGTGAAAATCATATGCAACTTTAGATGAAAGACATGATATTTGTTCTGCTTTTTAAAATATATTCTTATGACATAAATCCATTAATTAGGGAATTCAGACAATACATTGACACGGAGAAGTATAATGAAACCGCGCGACCTTTGAACCATGCATTTCCTAACTAAATATTTATTATTTTGGACTATTTGAAAGCCGAATAATGCATTCTCTTGATACACATGGAGGCAATCATATTTAAAGGTTGTTAATGATAGTTCTTTGGGTGTGTGTTGCGTGTAAATGTAACATAGAAATGCACATGAAAAAGTAAACAAAGCCCGTGGTCTGATGCGTGTACGGCATGGTGTGTAATTCATTAAAATTAATAATGTATGACATCTTGTGATAGGATAAGTCACAATTAAAGACATGATCAGCTTTTTCATCAAAATGTATTTCAATCATTAATGTGCCTTAGTAGGGCATTTAGACAATAAGTTGACATAAAAATATATTCAAACCCCGCGATCCGTTGAGCCATGCACTTCCGACCTAAATGTTGACAATTTTTAAGAATGCTAAAGCAAAGTAATTCATTATTTGAGAATACCCAAAGCCTATAATATCTTAAAGTTGTAAAGTAAGGCATTTCGATTGTTTTAAATTAATATAGTGTGCGTAAATAATGTAATTAAATGTCCGTGAAAAAAAGTAAACAAAACCCGTGGCCTGATGCGTGTACGGCATGGTGTGTAATTCATTAAAATTAATAATCTGTGACATCTTGTGATAGGATAAGTCACAATTAAAGATATGATCAGCTTTTTCATCAAAATGTATTTCAATCATTAATGTGCCTTAGTAGGGCATTTAGACAATATGTTGACATAAAAATATATTCAAACCCCGCGATCCGTTGAGCCATGCACTTCCGACCTAAATGTTGACAATTTTTAAGAATGTTACAGCAAAGTAATTCATTATTTGAGAATACCCAAAGCCTATAATATCTTAAAGTTGTAAAGTAAGGCATTTTGATTGTTTTAAATTGATATAGTGTGCGTAAATAATGTAATTAAATGTCCGTGAAAAAAGTAAACAAAACCCGTGGCCTGATGCGTGGACGGCATGGTGTGTAATTCATTAAAATGAACAATTTATGATATCTTGTGAAATCATAAGTAACTAATAAAGACATGACATGATCAGCTTGTTCATCAAAATGCATTTCAATCGTTATATTGCATTAAGTAGGGCATTTGCTAGATATATTGACATAAAAAATATACTCAAACCCGGCGATCGTTAGGCCAAGCATTTCCGACCTAGATATTGACCATTTTGAAAGAGTTTATAGCCAAGTAATTCATTATTTGAGACTACTAAAAGGCAATCAGATCTTAATGTTGCTAAGGACGGCATTTCGATTGTTTTAAATTGAAATACTGTGCGTAAATAATGCAATGAAATGTCCGTGAAAAAGTAAACAAAACCCGTGTTCTGATGCATGTACCGCATGGTGTGTAATTCATTAAAATGAACAATTTATGACATCTTGTGAAATCATATGTAACAATTAAAGACATGATGAGTCGTTTGCTGTTTAAAAAATTATTCCCATCAGATAATTCCATTAATTGTATTTTTCGTGTATGTGTAACACAGAAATGTCCGTGAAAATGTAAACAAAACCCGTGAGCTGGTTATCAAGCATTTCATGTGTAATTTATTCAATTCTATATATTGTGAAAATCATATGCAACTTTAGATGAAAGACATGATATTTGTTCTGCTTTTTAAAATATATTCTTATGACATAAATCCATTAATTAGGGAATTCAGACAATACATTGACACGGAGAAGTATAATGAAACCGCGCGACCTTTGAACCATGCATTTCCTAACTAAATATTTATTATTTTGGACTATTTGAAAGCCGAATAATGCATTCTCTTGATACACATGGAGGCAATCATATTTAAAGGTTGTTAATGATAGTTCTTTGGGTGTGTGTTGCGTGTAAATGTAACATAGAAATGCACATGAAAAAGTAAACAAAGCCCGTGGTCTGATGCGTGTACGGCATGGTGTGTAATTCATTAAAATGAATAATCTATGACATCTTGTGATAGGATAAGTCACAATTAAAGACATGATCAGCTTTTTCATCAAAATGTATTTCAATCATTAATGTGCCTTAGTAGGGCATTTAGACAATAAGTTGACATAAAAATATATTCAAACCCCGCGATCCGTTGAGCCATGCACTTCCGACCTAAATGTTGACAATTTTTAAGAATGCTAAAGCAAAGTAATTCATTATTTGAGAATACCCAAAGCCTATAATATCTTAAAGTTGTAAAGTAAGGCATTTCGATTGTTTTAAATTAATATAGTGTGCGTAAATAATGTAATTAAATGTCCGTGAAAAAAAGTAAACAAAACCCGTGGCCTGATGCGTGTACGGCATGGTGTGTAATTCATTAAAATGAACAATTTATGACATCTTGTGAAATCATAAGTAACTAATAAAGACATGACATGATCAGCTTGTTTATCAAAATGCATTTCAATCGTTATATTGCATTAAGTAGGGCATTTGCTAGATATATTGACATAAAAAATATACTCAAACCCGGCGATCGTTAGGCCAAGCATTTCTGACCTAGATATTGACCATTTTGAAAGAGTTTATAGCCAAGTAATTCATTATTTGAGACTACTAAAAGGCAATCATATCTTAATGTTGCTAAGGACGGCATTTCGATTGTTTTAAATTGAAATACTGTGCGTAAATAATGCAATGAAATGTCCGTGAAAAAGTAAACAAAACCCATGTTCTGATGCGTGTACCGCATGGTGTGTAATTCATTAAAATGAACAATTTATGACATCTTGTGAAATCATATGTAACAATTAAAGACATGATGAGTCGTTTGCTGTTCAAAAATTTATTCCCATCAGATAATTCCATTAATTAGGGCATCCAGATAATATATATTGACAATGAAATATATGATCAAACCGCGCGACCTTTGAACCATGCAGTTCCTAACCAAATATTTATTATTTTGGACTATTTAAAAGCCGATTAATGCATTCTCTTGATACACATGGAGGCAATCATGTTTAAAAGTTGTTAATAATAGTAATTTGGGTTTGTGTTGCGTGTAAATGAAACATAGAAATGCCCGTGAAAAAAGTAAACAAAACCCGTGAGCTGATTATCATGCACGTACAGTTTGTGTTACTACTTCAAGTCAATAATTCAGGATGTTGTGCAAAAACCCAATATACTAATTAAAGACATGATATGCTTGTTGTATAAAGTATATTCCCATCATACCAGTTAATTAATTAGGGCATTGATCAGACAATAGATTGATATCGAAAATTATAATCAAACCGCGCGACCTTCAAACCATGCATTTCAGTTCTAAATATTCATCATTTTGGATCATTTAAAAGCCAAATAATGCATTGTTTAAATATATCTGGAGCCAGTCATATTAACAAATACTTAATGATGGTATTTGGATTGTATTTCGTGTATGTGTAGCACAGAAATGTCCGTGAAAAAGTAAACAAACCCGTGAGCTGATTATCATGCATTTCATGTGTGTGTGTAATTTATTCAATTCTATATATTGTGAAAATCATATGCAACTTTAGATGAAAGACATGATATTAGTTCTGCTTTTTAAAATATATTCTTATCAGATAAATCCATTAATTAGGGAATTCAGACAATACATTGACACGGAGAAGTATAATGAAACCGCGCGACCTTTGAACCATGCATTTCCTAACTAAATATTTATTAGTTTGGACTATTTGAAAGCCGAATAATGCATTCTCTTGATACACATGGAGGCAATCATATTTAAAGGTTGTTAATGATAGTTCTTTGGGTGTGTGTTGCGTGTAAATGTAACATAGAAATGCACATGAAAAAGTAAACAAAGCCGGTGGTCTGATGCGTGTACGGCATGGTGTGTAATTCATTAAAATGAATAATCTATGACATCTTGTGATAGGATAAGTCACAATTAAAGACATGATCAGCTTTTTCATCAAAATGTATTTCAATCATTAATGTGCCTTAGTAGGGCATTTAGACAATAAGTTGACATAAAAATATATTCAAACCCCGCGATCCGTTGAGCCATGCACTTCCGACCTAAATGTTGACAATTTTTAAGAATGTTAAAGCAAAGTAATTCATTATTTGAGAATACCCAAAGCCTATAATATCTTAAAGTTGTAAAGTAAGGCATTTCGATTGTTTTAAATTGATATAGTGTGCGTAAATAATGTAATTAAATGTCCGTGAAAAAAGTAAACAAAACCCGTGGCCTGATGCGTGTACGGCATGGTGTGTAATTCATTAAAATGAACAATTTATGATATCTTGTGAAATCATAAGGAACTAATAAAGACATGACATGATCAGCTTGTTTATCAAAATGCATTTCAATCGTTATATTGCATTAAGTAGGGCATTTGCTAGATATATTGACATAGAAAATATACTCAAAACCGGCGATCGTTAGGCCAAGCATTTCCGACCTAGATATTGACCATTTTGAAAGAGTTTATAGCCAAGTAATTCATGATTTGAGACTACTAAAAGGCAATCAGATCTTAATGTTGCTAAGGACGGCATTTCGATTGTTTTAAATTGAAATACTGTGCGTAAATAATGCAATGAAATGTCCGTGAAAAAGTAAACAAAACCCGTGTTCTGATGCATGTACCGCATGGTGTGTAATTCATTAAAATGAACAATTTATGACATCTTGTGAAATCATACGTAACAATTAAAGACATGATGAGTCGTTTGCTGTTTAAAAATTTATTCCCATCAGATAATTCCATTAATTGTTTTTTTTCGTGTATGTGTAGCACAGAAATGTCCGTAAAAATGTAAACAAAACCCGTGAGCTGGTTATCATGCATTTCATGTGTAATTTATTCAATTCTATATATTGTGAAAATCATATGCAACTTTAGATGAAAGACATGATATTAGTTCTGCTTTTTAAAATATTCTTATCAGATAAATCCATTAATTAGGGAATTCAGACAATACATTGACACGGAGAAGTATAATGAAACCGCGCGACCTTTGAACCATGCATTTCCTAACTAAATATTTATTATTTTGGACTATTTGAAAGCCGAATAATGCATTCTCTTGATACACATGGAGGCAATCATATTTAAAGGTTGTTAATGATAGTTTTTGGGTGTGTGTTGCGTGTAAATGTAACATAGAAATGCACATGAAAAAGTAAACAAAGCCCGTGGTCTGATGCGTGTACGGCATGGTGTGTAATTCATTAAAATGAACAATCTATGACATCTTGTGATAGGATAAGTCACAATTAAAGACATGATCAGCTTTTTCATCAAAATGTATTTCAATCATTAATGTGACAATTTTTAAGAATGTTAAAGCAAAGTAATTCATTATTTGAGAATACCCAAAGCCTATAATATCTTAAAGTTGTAAAGTAAGGCATTTCGATTGTTTTAAATTGATATAGTGTTCGTAAATAATGTAATTAAATGTCCGTGAAAAAAAGTAAACAAAACCCGTGGCCTGATGCGTGTACGGCATGGTGTGTAATTCATTAAAATGAACAATTTATGATATCTTGTGAAATCATAAGTAACTAATAAAGACATGACATGATCAGCTTGTTTATCAAAATGCATTTCAATCGTTATCTTGCATTAAGTAGGGCATTTGCTAGATATATTGACATATAAAATATACTCAAACCCGGCGATCGTTAGGCCAAGCATTTCTGACCTAGATATTGACCATTTTGAAAGAGTTTATAGCCAAGTAATTCATGATTTGAGACTACTAAAAGGCAATCATATCTTAATGTTGCTAAGGACGGCATTTCGATTGTTTTAAATTGAAATACTGTGCGTAAATAATGCAATGAAATGTCCGTGAAAAAGTAAACAAAACCCGTGTTCTGATGCGTGTACCGCATGGTGTGTAATTCATTAAAATGAACAATTTATGACATCTTGTGTAATCATATGTAACAATTAAAGACATGATGAGTCGTTTGCTGTTTAAAAATTTATTCCCATCAGATAATTCCATTAATTAGGGCATCCAGACAATACATTGACAAAGAAATATATGATCAAACCGCGCGACCTTTGAACCATGCATTTCCTAACCAAATATTTATTATTTTGGACTATTTAAAAGCCGATTAATGCATTCTCTTGATACACATGGAGGCAATCATGTTTAAAAGTTGTTAATAATAGTGATTTGGGTTTGTGTTGCGTGTAAATGAAACATAGAAATGCCCGTGAAAAAAGTAAACAAAACCCGTGAGCTGATTATCATGCACGTACAGTGTGTGTTACTACTTCAAGTCAATAATTCAGGATGTTGTGCAAAAACCCAATGTACTAATTAAAGACATGATAAGCTTGTTGTATAAAGTATATTCCCATCATACCGGTTAATTAATTAGGGCATTGATCAGACAATAGATTGATATCGAAAATTATAATCAAACCGCGCGACCTTCGAACCATGCATTTCCGTTCTAAATATTCATCATTTTGGATCATTTAAAAGCCAAATAATGCATTGTTTAAATATATCTGGAGCCAGTCATATTAACAAATACTTAATGATGGTATTTGGATTGTATTTCGTGTATGTGTAGCACAGAAATGTCCGTGAAAAAGTAAACAAACCCGTGAGCTGATTATCATGCATTTCATGTGTGTGTGTAATTTATTCAATTCTATATATTGTGAAAATCATATGCAACTTTAGATGAAAGACATGATATTTGTTCTGCTTTTTAAAATATATTCTTATCAGATAAATCCATTAATTAGGGAATTCAGACAATACATTAACACGGAGAAGTATAATGAAACCGCGCGACCTTTGAACCATGCATTTCCTAACTAAATATTTATTATTTTGGACTATTTGAAAGCCGAATAATGCATTCTCTTGATACACATGGAGGCAATCATATTTAATGGTTGTTAATGATAGTTCTTTGGGTGTGTGTTGCGTGTAAATGTAACATAGAAATGCACATGAAAAAGTAAACAAAGCCCGTGGTCTGATGCGTGTACGGCATGGTGTGTAATTCATTAAAATTAATAATGTATGACATCTTGTGATAGGATAAGTCACAATTAAAGACATGATCAGCTTTTTCATCAAAATGTATTTCAATCATTAATGTGACAATTTTTAAGAATGTTAAAGCAAAGTAATTCATTATTTGAGAATACCCAAAGCCTATAATATCTTAAAGTTGTAAAGTAAGGCATTTCGATTGTTTTAAATTGATATAGTGTTCGTAAATAATGTAATTAAATGTCCGTGAAAAAAAGTAAACAAAACCCGTGGCCTGATGCGTGTACGGCATGGTGTGTAATTCATTAAAATGAACAATTTATGATATCTTGTGAAATCATAAGTAACTAATAAAGACATGACATGATCAGCTTGTTTATCAAAATGCATTTCAATCGTTATCTTGCATTAAGTAGGGCATTTGCTAGATATATTGACATATAAAATATACTCAAACCCGGCGATCGTTAGGCCAAGCATTTCTGACCTAGATATTGACCATTTTGAAAGAGTTTATAGCCAAGTAATTCATGATTTGAGACTACTAAAAGGCAATCATATCTTAATGTTGCTAAGGACGGCATTTCGATTGTTTTAAATTGAAATACTGTGCGTAAATAATGCAATGAAATGTCCGTGAAAAAGTAAACAAAACCCGTGTTCTGATGCGTGTACCGCATGGTGTGTAATTCATTAAAATGAACAATTTATGACATCTTGTGAAATCATATGTAACAATTAAAGACATGATGAGTCGTTTGCTGTTTAAAAATTTATTCCCATCAGATAATTCCATTAATTAGGGCATCCAGACAATACATTGACAAAGAAATATATGATCAAACCGCGCGACCTTTGAACCATGCATTTCCTAACCAAATATTTATTATTTTGGACTATTTAAAAGCCGATTAATGCATTCTCTTGATACACATGGAGGCAATCATGTTTAAAAGTTGTTAATAATAGTGATTTGGGTTTGTGTTGCGTGTAAATGAAACATAGAAATGCCCGTGAAAAAAGTAAACAAAACCCGTGAGCTGATTATCATGCACGTACAGTGTGTGTTACTACTTCAAGTCAATAATTCAGGATGTTGTGCAAAAACCCAATGTACTAATTAAAGACATGATAAGCTTGTTGTATAAAGTATATTCCCATCATACCGGTTAATTAATTAGGGCATTGATCAGACAATAGATTGATATCGAAAATTATAATCAAACCGCGCGACCTTCGAACCATGCATTTCCGTTCTAAATATTCATCATTTTGGATCATTTAAAAGCCAAATAATGCATTGTTTAAATATATCTGGAGCCAGTCATATTAACAAATACTTAATGATGGTATTTGGATTGTATTTCGTGTATGTTTAGCACAGAAATGTCCGTGAAAAAGTAAACAAACCCGTGAGCTGATTATCATGCATTTCATGTGTGTGTGTAATTTATTCAATTCTATATATTGTGAAAATCATATGCAACTTTAGATGAAAGACATGATATTAGTTCTGCTTTTTAAAATATATTCTTATCAGATAAATCCATTAATTAGGGAATTCAGACAATACATTAACACGGAGAAGTATAATGAAACCGCGCGACCTTTGAACCATGCATTTCCTAACTAAATATCTATTATTTTGGACTATTTGAAAGCCGAATAATGCATTCTCTTGATACACATGGAGGCAATCATATTTAAAGGTTGTTAATGATAGTTCTTTTGGTGTGTGTTGCGTGTAAATGTAACATAGAAATGCACATGAAAAAGTAAACAAAGCCCGTGGTCTGATGCGTGTACGGCATGGTGTGTAATTCATTAAAATTAATAATCTATGACATCTTGTGATAGGATAAGTCACAATTAAAGACATGATCAGCTTTTTCATCAAAATGTATTTCAATCATTAATGTGCCTTAGTAGGGCATTTAGACAATAAGTTGACATAAAAATATATTCAAACCTCGCGATCCGTTGAGCCATGCACTTCCGACCTAAATGTTGACAATTTTTAAGAATGTTAAAGCAAAGTAATTCATTATTTGAGAATACCCAAAGCCTATAATATCTTGAAGTTGTAAAGTAAGGCATTTTGATTGTTTTAAATTGATATAGTGTGCGTAAATAATGTAATTAAATGTCCGTGAAAAAAAGTAAACAAAACCCGTGTTCTGATGCGTGTGCCGCATGGTGTGTAATTCATTAAAATGAACAATTTATGACATCTTGTGAAATCATATGTAACAATTAAAGACATGATGAGTCGTTTGCTGTTTAAAGATTTATTCCCATCAGATAA
Source organism: Lutraria lutraria (assembly GCA_964023205.1). Lineage (NCBI taxonomy): Eukaryota > Metazoa > Mollusca > Bivalvia > Venerida > Mactridae > Lutraria > Lutraria lutraria. The sequence goes on along the minus strand of OZ026848.1, from coordinate 11,856,335 downwards.
TTCCATTAATTAGGGCATCCAGACAATACATTGACATAGAAATATATGATCAAACCGCGCGACCTTTGAACCATGCATTTCCTAACTAAATATTTATTATTTTGGACTATTTAAAAGCCGAATAATGCATTCTCATGATACACATGGAGGCAATCATGTTTTAAAAGTTGTTAATGATAGTGATTTGAGTTTGTGTTGCGTGTAAATGAAACATACAAATGACCGTGAAAAAAGTAAACAAAACCCGTGAGCTGATTATCATGCACGAACAGTGTGTGTTATTACTTCAAGTCAATAATTCAGGTTGTTGTGCAAAAATCCAATATACTAATTAAAGACATGATAAACTTCTAGTATAAAGTATATTCCCATCATACCAGTTAATTAATTAGGGCATTGATCAGACAATAGTTGGATCATTTAAAAGCCAAATAATGCATTGTTTAAATATATCTTGAGCCAGTCATATTAACAAATACTTAATGATGGTATTTGGATTGTATTTTTCGTGTATGTGTATAGTTCAATTTTCTTATAGTCAAGGTCGAATATTGGACGAAACCATTGTAAAGATAATCACTGTAAATTGATTGCCCAAATCATTTTAAATCCGTAGTAAAATGTCAATCACTTGAACCATAGTCATGGTGTATTGGATAAGGTGGCATGTACAATGTACATACGTAAAAAATTTACAAAATGATGCAGACAATTGGGGAAGATTCAAGTCAATAACTTAGTTTATAGTTGCGTGAAAATCATACGTAATAGTTAAAGATTTGATAAGCTTATTGTTTAAAATTCATCCCTATCATATAAACGCATTAATTAGGGCGTGTAGTAAACCTATTTCATTGAAATAATATAAACACTCTCCGCAACAATAGTGACACACATTTCCATCCTAAATATCGATTTTGGACGATCTTAATGCCAAATGATTCGTTATTAATATTCTATGTCCACGCTCTTTAATTACATTAAATTCTCTATATTCAAATTGATAAATATGCCACTTCATACTTCAAATTATTTTGAAAATGCCAAATACTATCCAATACACAAATATTGCGCGATATTAACTTTTTGCATTTAAATAGAAATCATAGTTCATTCCTGAAATATGCCAACAGTCTCGCTTCCACGGGTTGTTTACGTAATGTTCCGCTCTTGAAAATAAAATAATTAATAGCCAAAACTGATCTTACACAAATGAAATACACGCTGGTTTGTTTACATTAAGTCCCGTTCAACCATTAATAAATCTGGCCAATCTTTTTATCAAAGCATATGAGTAATTCTAATCAGAATGACCACCTATTTTATTTGTTTTTATATATTATGTATTACATTTGTAAATGTGGATGAGACTTAAATAAATAAATATATATATATGAGTCAAATAAAAACGAATTGCGCTTAGGTTATTTTCATAATGGTCCGTTGAAATAAGTTAATTAAGATTCATAATTGATAATGAAACACAATACAAATGAGTTTTTTTAAATCACGAGTCAAATAAAATTCAATTGCGCGCGGGTTCTTTACGTGATGCTCCGTTCAAAACAGTTAATTAATATTCATAATAAATAATCAAACACAAATGAAGTACACACGGGTTATTATTGGGAAGTAAAGGAATTTATTAGCGTGCATGATAGTTTCCTTGTATTAAATTTGTCTTCGATCAAGGTTATCCATTTCTAATATGTAATTTCAAACTACCAGTGACGAAAGGGATATACGAATATTTTATGATCAAACAGATATAGTTCTGTTTATCCTGGGTACCCTGAGGGTCGTATCTTCTCTAGCAATCTTGTGTACTTCACAGGCTACCGGCATGTGATAACAGCAGGGATTTTTATGGGGCGATTTTATAGCCGTAATTCGGTCATATTCCCAATGGATAATAGTGTCTTTTTTACCCAATTCACTGACAAAAATTCCCAATAAAAAAAAACAAAAAAACATAACTTTTGGTTGTAAATACCTTATTCTGCTACTGTTCTATGGGAGAATAAGTAGAACATTGCAAAAATTGTAGTTACACATTTTTCCCAATTTCGATTAAAACACCGCGAAAATTCCCAATCCCAAGGGTATGGGTCATATTCCCAAAATACCGAGAAAAAACCCTGAACAGCAAAATAAAGTTTCACAAAAATTTTTTTTTAATGCTTACTAATCTTCAAAATGACGTTTTAACTCTGTTTCTGCTGATGATAGATATGTTGACGACCGTATGTTATGCATGACTGTATATTACGGATATTATTAGATGCACCGTTATTCAGATAACAATGGTAAACACATGGTACTGACTATACATATTACCGCGAGTCTAACTATTTACCTTGCTTAAAATTCACGACAGTATACTGACCTGGATAAAGTCAAAAGTTTCCGCCATTTTGGTTAGCACATCGTAAATTATTAATTGTAATACAATCAAGCAGTAATTCATCCCACCAGGGAATGATCATATTTACAAAACAAGGTTTTCTCAAAATTCTATGTTATACATGATACTTTTGGACCACCTCTGTCTTCGTAACTGTTCAATTTAGGAAGTATCGAAAACTGGTCCATTTACACAATGGCTGTCAGTGATCACTACGTTTGTTTATAGGTCTGTTACTCATTATTTTCAACACAAATTTGACCATAAGTGCATTGAAATGACTATCAATAAATTAATTTGTATGAAATGTTTGCAAGTTCTGTATTCATTGGTAATTGATACACATATGAGATGTGTTTGAATGCTTTATATGGTATCAAAACCCTGTCAAACAATGATCATACAGTTGAAACACGATAGTTTGAAATGCTTAGGAACGTCCAAAAATTTTGAACTATCACACTTTTTGAACTGTCGCATCTTTTTGTTTATCTTACTGTCTGAAAGGTAACATTTGTAGATGACACCGCCTTATTTAGCCTGAAACCTGCACATTTGTGATGTTTATGTAATATTATGAATGTACACTTGTCATACTGATTGGAATAAAACTACTCATGTTTTTTTTAAATTTATTGATCAATTCATAATACAGGTAACAATAATAATAATATATTGCAAAAGAACACACATGATATATTTACATCAAGCAGACCATTATACATTTACAAACTGTTAACATAATAAACACAGTTACACAATGTACTATGTAGACATGCACGTGTATACACAATAACTATTCACTTTAACACGAAAATACATGTAACACTTTTCACATTCACTAAATAGTTCCATATTACAAAGCTAATACTTATCTATTCACAGATAACCCTAGGGAAGAAATCCATCACTGAACATTGTTTGTAAGTATTCATGTTTTTTACTCTTTCATTGGTAGTGTGTTCTTTTAATGAATACAAAACATTCATTTTGTTGTCAGTATCTTCTATTGATTGGAAATAGACCATAGCGTGTTAAGAGAGTCAATTGTCTGGTTGATGGTTGGGACTGGAACAATCTCTGTATTCAAACATCTATCATCATGTCAGTATCAGTACCAACTTCAGAAGCCTTATCTGTAACTTCAGTAATAATATCATCATCAGTCATTGCTGTTGATGTTTGAATAGAGTCATTAAAATCTATGATGTCACCTAGCATGACTTTATTTCCTACTTTTGCTAATTTAGCAAGTGGTTTAAATTATCATCCAATTGATCATCTTCATCATCTGACGAATGACTAATTCAATCAAATTTGAAACCTGTGTTGAAAAAACAATTACTGATGGTGTTTGGAGTAACACATTCCCATGATTGACGTAATAAATCGCATCTAGTAAGGTCAATACAAATTCCTTATTGTTGTCAATAAACCTAAACTTGATGTAGGACTATTCTGTTCCTGTAATGAGCCTTTAGGTTATTCTACTACCCCTTGGTCCATTGGTTGTGTTTTACTTGTAGTGTTTTGAGGTAGAAACACTAAATCAATATTCTCTAACACGTTCACGTGCAGTTGAGTGGGACAATTGTCCACCATCATCACTATCTTTTTACCCTGAAGCTTCATTTTTCTGTCAACTTTACATACCCATGATGTAAAGATTGACAAAGTCATCCATGCCTTCTTATTATAATCGTAGCAAGTTGGCAATGTTGAAAGCAGGGCTCCAGATAAAGATTTGGGCAAGGGGTATTTTACCTTTTTATCTTTCTTTAGCAGGGGGTATTGTACCCCTTAAAAACATTTGCGGGGTATTACAATTTTTTAAAGGGTAATGGCAATCATGGGAACCACTCTGAAGGGTATATTCACTTATAAGCACACACACACACACACTAAAACCTTACCTTTTAAATGTACTTTGTTGTATTGTGTTCTTCTATATTTAATGCGTACATTATCCTCATGAACTTGTTTTGCATCCAGTGAAGAATGTACATGTAGGTTATATGCAATACTTTTGCCTTATTCGATTTGTTCAATTAAATCACTAGTCACTGATAGTACATTTAAATCTGATAGTTACTCACTTTAATTTAGTAAAACGGGTACCTGGGATTTTAAGTGCGTATCGGTATGCTTTAGAAATATTTTCTATGCGTATTTCGGAAAAACTAATGTGTATTTACACAGTTACGCCCTTTAACTGGGGCCCTGTTGAAAGTGTACTGTTGTGGCAGAATTGACTTTGAGTTATTTTGCAACATCTATAACGATTTTAGTTATTATTATTATATGTCCATTTTGATTCTACATAAATATAATTAATCTAAGGGTATTTTCCTTCTACACATGTTTATTCAAGCAATCATTAAATAATATTGTTAAAATATCTAGTCATTGGGGTGTCCAAGGTCTTTTTTTCACTTGATATATACTCGGCGTCACTAGAAACTTACCACCCATACATTTGTCTACATTTCCTTAACAAAAATACATATCGATTTGATTTTTTTTATATTGCACTCGGTGAAGTGTTGTTAAAATGATAAGCATAGTTTGGTACCCAAGTCATATAAACTATTGTATAAAGCAGTTTACACAGGATGTTAAAATTTGAATATATAGGGGTGTGTAGGGTGGTAAGTTTCAAGTGACGCTGAGTATAATTAAAATCACATCAGTTTGTGTTACACTGTACATGTTTTATTATTACCCCTGTGTCATTAAAAAAGAGTGTATCATGAAATTCTCATGATTTCTCACCCTGAAAGGGTATACATTGTACAAGGCTTAGTTACCAGCACTCAGTGCTCAGTTCAGATAGATTGTCAGAACTTTGCAACCTCTTTTGAGAATTAAGGGATACTTTTATTATATTTTGTCCACAGGTAACTGTATCATGAATAGATTATAAAAATTAAAAAAAAAAAAAATTAAAAATAAATATTTATTAATATGTTAACATTTATTAATATATTAATAAATATTTTTTTTTATTTTCATTTTTATTATCTATTCATTATACAGTTACCTGTGATCACATTTTGAAGTTTCGCATCAATTCTGTAATGAAAATAGAAGGAAATGCGCCGGGACTGATGAATGATTTCAAACTATCGCATTTCGGACTCTCAATTTGAGCAAGTTCTGTAGTCACTATAATTCATACACAATCAGTATCAACTTTGATACTTTTCATGTACTGTACAACCTCTCTAGAAACTGGCCCTCTCTTGAGCAACAACCTCCATTCAACAACAGCATGATTCCCCCCCCCCCCAACTGAATGATTTAACTATCAATGATTTTTAACCTCTCCAGCCTCTCAACACCAACAGAATTTAAATTTGCTACTCCCAAATGGTGTTGATTTGGAAAAGTGTCACTGTAAATGTACATATTTTTAAACATACACATGCCAAATTTGATTAAAGGCAACAAATATAAAAAAATAAGTTTATATTAGCAAAGCCTTCATATCAAATTTAGACAGTCATTTACTTTACATTTCAGGACAGCCTCCATGCAGTCAAAGCATCACATGTCATTACGGATTTGATAAGCTCAGCAGGTCTTCTACCCAATTATACCCAACAGGTTTTATTAATTTATGCATATTCAATTATTTTTGTTCCTAAATAATATTGATTAACCACCTTAAAGAGGCATGCCATGGAACTAAAGTGTCTCAAGTAGCAATCAAATGGTATCATTTTATTGCCTTAATCAATTAATGAATTAAAGCACTGTAAAATAGTTATGAAATACTCAATACCCATTGAATACACATACAAATATTTCTTTAGGCCTAAATTAAAAATATGTTTGCCCTTTACCGACCCTGAATTTTAGAAGAGGGTCGGTAGGTAGGGAAAATATTTTATTATTTCTGAATTTGACCTTTACCTAGCATGAAATTACACTTCTATCTACATGTAGAAGCATTCTATATTCATTTTATGTATTCTGCTACCATAAACTATTTATTGTGTGCTTTAATCAACCATAAACATGTACTCCGTGCCTTAACGCACATTATTGTTTTCCGTCATAACTTCAAATGATACCTACTTTAAATGTTTATCGAAAGCACTGAGTACATGTATATTTTCCCAAGTATAAAAATAAAGGGCGTATTCGGGTGGAACGTTCTTGACAACATGTTCTTGGCATTTTGGCGCCCCCTCGGTTATAAAAAAGGACGCCCGAACGTAAAGAACATGACCCGAGAACACTGGTCAAAATTTTACACCACCTTTAACGGGGAGTGTCAAGAACACGTTTCGAGAACAATCAACAAGTTGGCTGTCAGTATTCCCGCGAGTTTACTTTTTTGTCCTTATAAATTGTAAACTGTCTTATCATTTGTGGAAAAAGACGCATGTTAATTGAGGAATGTTTCTGATTTCCTCGGCCATGTATCGAAATAAGACTATTGTTCTGTGGCACCTTTTCTGCAATGGATCAGGGGCTGTAGAGGTAGCTGAATGGAGGCAGCTCAAGGGACTTTACATTCTAAAATTAAGAAATATTTTGAAATAATTCGGTAGAGTAAATTTGATCGCTCACATGTGCCATATTTTAAAGTTTGGATAAATGGTTCAATAGATGACTGAAAGCAGACTATTTATTTGTTTGCTTCACTGTAAGCATTGACATTAATTGGTGGGGGGGGGGGTGAAGATCGATTAAAACAGTATAAATCTTATAAAACAAACAACAACAACAAAGATGTTCTGCAGAAGCATTTTAATCATAAATATGCCAGTTTGTACATTCATACAGGTGAATGCTGAAATGCTGTAGAATAAGTTGACTTGCTTTATTTCATATATTGCCAACAACTCATGAATTCATGGTCGCAGCCATTTGAATGTCCTTGCTTGATTGTTCTTGGCGTTCGTGCGGCGCACATTAAGAACATGTTCTCCAAGATCTCGTACCGACACTCGAGTGATCAAGAACATTCCGCCCGAAGACGCCCAAAGTTCTCCCAGATTTTGCAATAAAATCTTTTGAGTCGGCATGATTTTTATTTCTGGTCGGTCGGTAAAGGGCAAACAAACTTAATTTTATTAATTTAAGCCTTATAGTCAGTTGAAATGTTTCTTCTAGTCAGGTGTTCGTTTTTGTATGTGTATGATGTTCAGAAATTGTTCAGAGTTGTTGTTTTTGTGATTTGAATCATTAAAATGTGACAGGGCCCTAGCTGCACTTTAGGGGAAGGGGCCCGGGGCCCTCAGGTAGGGGAATTTCGCAACATTTTGAGGAAAAAGGGGAATTTCAGGGGATCTTTTTCAACTGCCGTATAACCCTGCAATAAGCATTTTAAGCTTAAAATGGCTGTATTTAAATATATAACATACATTAATATACTATTACTCAAAGGTTAAAACTTAATATGAATCATTTAAGCAAAAAAAAAAAAAAATCTTTTTTTTTTAGGGGAATTTTTTTCAAAAATAGGGGAAAAAAGTATATGATTTTAGGAGGGGAATGGGACCGAATTTCGGCCCCAAAAAACGTCAAATGAGGGCCCTGTGTGATTCCTATTCATTTTACTTAATTTTTTATTAACTACAGTTCTATCCACATCAGCCCTGAATGTCTCAAAATATGCCTTGAAAATAGGATTTTGGGCTTTAAAAATGCCTTGAATTTCAGAGTTATACAAGAGTAATGGATATAAAGTTTATCCTGTCAATCAATTACAGGTAAATAACAATGTTTTGCTGCTTTGATAGGCAGCTAACAAGCTCAGTTAAATTCTAAGAGGAAATGGAAAAAAAATTATAGTCAGTAAAAATTTATTAAGTATTCAAGCTTTGATTTTAATGAAAATTTGTAGTTTCATTAATAATTTGCATTATGGTATCTTTATTTAAGCTATCACAAAGAAACTAATGAAAATATCTCTGACTAGAATGAAACTTCATGCTGTATTGTATACATATAAAACCCTCCACAACACAAACAGTCCTTAATACAGTTACTATAATAAAATATTTCTGTTTCTGTTTGAATTTGGCTAGAGTCGATACATACAAGTTGAAGTAGTCAATATCAAGTAAATTTAGAAATATTGTGATAGTTTTGGGGTGGACTGTACGGTATACCAGTATTAATTGCGCATCACTAGTTGTAGAGTAATTTTTTAATGCCATTCTTCTTTGACTTTTTGGTAATTATTGGATTTACCAGTGATAAACGCTCTTTTGGTGTATTCAAAACAAGACACTGCAGTTCCAGGGCATGCCTCTTTACCCTTGGTGTTATCTGCATTTTGTCAGTTACATATTTGGCAAAAAAATAATTACTCACTAGGCATGCATAAGAAATAAAATTTTGATTAGTATAATATCAAATTAAGTGAATGATAAATCAAATTTTTGTTTGGGACTAAAACCCAGCTAGGACTTCAACATATGCATGTAAGTATGTCTTGTTTACATTTGTTCAGCAATTTCAATTTTTTCAGGTAGGTCCTCTGATGTTTAAAACCCCAGGGAAGTGCCAGTGTATTGGAGTCGCCTGTCACATGTCAGGCTTCAGGTAATAATATTACTTTTTTTCATAATGTGTACTGGAGGAAACTAGTACATGAGTAAATGAACATACTTTATCAGTAGACATTTATAACTGAACTGTTGGAAGACCATACAAAGATATTCTATTAATTTGATATTGGTGTCAACATCCCAATAATGAACTGGTATTACATTTTGACAAAATAAAGCCCCTATTTTAGAAATTTAAGAAGCTGTTGTCAAAAACACTTAAGTTTTAGTACATGGCAAAAACATTAAAACATGATACCTAATAGCACTTTTTATGCCCATGGCATCCATAATGCGGGAGGCATGTGGTCATTTTCCGGTCCATCCATCCATTTGAGATCGTGCACTTGAATACTAAGTTAGAATACTTACTTAAGCACTCAGGTCCCAGCCTGCCATACTTGCATGTATGTGTTGTCTACTTGCAAAAACGTGGGCAAAATTTGGCGATCCATACGTGATGAGTACTGCCATACAGATTTTGATGCATGCAGACACGCTGTTGGTGCATGAGGAACTGTCGCTGCGTTTGGCCTGCACCAGGCTACGGATTTACCCTAGAACTCTCATTCATATTACTTGCACGTACTTACAACATATGAGTGATTAAGGACACAGATATCAAACAGCATGTGCAAGTACGGCCTTTGTACGATAAAGTGGCAATCGCACAACGGAAGTATGTTGTAAGCATGTGTAACTCACCACGTGTGCAACGTGCAATGTTCTCAACCACCAATGGCCAGGCGTGGCATGCGGGTCATGTACGCACACCTTACGCGACCGTGAGAGTGACATGCATATAAGTACTTCTTCCCTGCTCTTGCCACTCCCTTCCCATGTTGCCAGAAAAACATGGGCTCCCCACATGACGTACGGCTATAAAACAGGCACGGTGGGTTGACTGAACCTTTAGTTATATACACTTAGTTAGTTACTTACTTAGTTATATACAAAGTTTAGTAAAAAACTTCCCAGACTGACGTTACATATCCAACATTACGGTATGAATGTTTTACAAAAATATACAACTGGAAAGATTATTTTTTACTCTTTTGAATGACGTAAATATCAACACTACTGGGACAAATATAAATTCATGATACTTATTATAATATATGCATGGAAGGGGACGCGGGGCACATTGGAACGTCATTTGACATCGTCGATAAGAATGACGTTACTCTTACCTCAAGTCTGTGTCACTGTAATATTGGCTAGTGAAGGTTACACAATGTTATGCATCATTTGAATTAAAAGTTCTATATTTCAAAATAGTGTAATGAAAATATCTAATCAGTTAGTAAAATTACAAAATAGTCTGTATTGCATATACCTTTTAGTAATATTTTTGGTAAGCAGTTTCTCCAGTTGTGACTGCATGCTGCAATATCATGCAATCTCTATCCATGAAAAAAATGAACATACTTTTCTTGGATGACTTAATAACTCTTGCTTATTGAGGTGGTGCAGAAGACGTGTTTCTAAACCATTGATGCTCTTTTGGTTTCGGGGTCATAAAAGTTGATCACAGTTTCGTCTGTTGTGATAATGCACACTAAGAATCTGTCGCCATCCCTCTGCCATAGCCTCAAGAATTCTCATGAAACTCGAACCCTTTTAGTCATTTCATCGCTCGTCAACAGCTGAGGAACCCAGCAGGCACACACTTCATTATTCTAAGTTCATTGTTGAAATAGTATGCACGGCTCTGAGACTTAGTCCAAGAATATTAGCAATATCATCCACAGAACGTTGTCGATCTTGTGAAATAACGTAGTTTACCTGTGAAACATTGTTCGATTTCTTAGGTCTACCTGTTCTTGTATCATCATAAGTCACTTCTCGATCCTTGCGGAACCGTCTATGCCAATCAAAACAAATAGTCTGTGAACACTTGATTGCACCCTCCACTCTATTAAAAAATTTCCATGTGTTTGTGGGTGTCATCAGTGATTTGTTTTCAAAATTTTCTCACTACCCATGCCCATCAAAAGGGGAAATTTAGCGCAACAAATTTCAAAATGGGAATATATAATAACATTTATTTCTATGGAATATGTGATTATTTAGTTGTTTAAATCATAAATATAAATATTACTACACTGTAATTGGTGACAATGGTGAGAAAACTTGTATTTTTCTTCTTTTTACATGATCATGTGGAAAACACTTCTTGTTAGGGGAAAATTCTGGCCATTTTGGGGGAAAAATGAAGGAAATTTTGCTAGGGGAAACTGCCCATATTCGGCAGAAAATATAGTGAAAAAAAATCACTGGTCATGCCTGTTTTGGCACAAAATTTAAGAACTGCGCGTTGTTCAAAGTGCCCTGTGCTCGTCGTATTTTTTTTCATTGCTGAAATACTCCATTGTGAAAATGCTTCCAGTGTGAGAGAACGGATAGAGATATATGGTCAAAAGTTTGTAAGTGCGTAGAACTAATGTTAAGTTGATGTCATGCGTCATTTTATTATGTTTTGCCATAAAATGAACCGATAAAAATTGAAATTCATTCAAGAAAATAGGAAGCAAAAATCAACGGTTTTTGAAGTGCCCTGGCCTCATTTTTTTTAACTTTCCAAAGGTGAATAATTTTTCGGAAAAGTGAAACTTAGTGAAAGTAAATGGATCAGTCAATGCTGTCAGTTAGTAACTAGTACCTCGTACATGTACCTAATCAGTTACTTACTTAATTATATACAATTAGTTAGTTACTTAGTTATATACACTTAGTTAGCTGCTTACTTAGTAATATACACTTAATCAGTTACTTACTCGGTATTATACACTTAGTCAGTTAACTACTTGCTTAATTGTGTATAATGCATGAGGCATATAGTGACTGTCCTGTCAGTATAAAGTTAAGTAGGTTTTACCATTTCAGCACTAACTCTTCTTACTAGAACACTTGAAACCTTATACAGTTGTTGCCTATGACCATTCTCAATCCACTCATATCAACCAACTTCACTTTGACCTTGACCAATTTTGAACTTTTAATTATTCAAATGGACCAGGGCATGGGAGTTCAAATTATTAAACACAGTTTCTTGTTTATGATTGATTGGAGCTAAATATTTACATAATTTCAAGTTTTTGCAACATGGTCAATTTTATGAAAGCACTTCCTTATCTAGGAGACTTTCCCTAAATTACCAAACTTATTATGTTATTTGCTTTTTGGTCTGCCTCCAGTTAAATTTCATTGAATAAAGTGTGATTTCAAAATTTATTTTAAAAAGCAAAGAATGTTTTGTTATTGCAGGTTCTCACGTTTTCTACTTGCTGGATGAGACATACTTCAATTATGGAAAGGGGGTGAACAGTGTAACTTCCATGCTGCATGACCATGCTGCATGACCACTTTATGTTCAGTTTTGCTGAGCCCAGTATGACACTTCATTATGAACAACTAATCTGGACAGAATAACGGTGATTGAGTACTTGCAAACTTACACGTATTTTGTTATTTGTCCACTGCTGTACCGTAGGGACTTTATTGTCTATCGATGTCCGTCCGTCCGTCTGTCTGTCTGAAGTGAACAAATAATATTTGTTTAGGACAATCCAGTGTAAAAGAAATCTATGAAAAAAGGGAGACAACTCGAAAACATTATGACATACTTCATTTGAAAGGGAGGTATAAAAAGAATTCATGAAATGAAATATGCACGTAAAACAAGAATATTGTAAGCACACTTCGAAATAAATAAATAAAATTCTGACCGAAAATTAATTTTGGATAACACCAGGTTTTCAGATAATCTGAGTTAAGATAAAATTCATTTTACACTGAACTTGAATGATCCATTATCTTCATTCTAAAGCCACAATAAGCTTTGGGAACAGTGTATTGTCATCCTTAAATAATTGCAAATCTGTGGTACAGAATTCTAAAAAAGTTCATATAAAGCAGAATGACATATTGAAACACAAGTGTACATCTTCAGATACCAATTAATCTTTAATAACAGCTTTATTTATCAAGCTAAATTGGTTGATGCTTTGTCAGTGATAAGGAGAATGCCGTAAATTTTCCACGAGTTTTCCTATAACCAATGGATGGAAAGCTTTCATATATAAGTACATGATGTAATACACATAATAAAGCAAAATGTATGGAAATTATGTTTCGACCTGTATGACGTCACTGGTATATGCGCAGTTCCGTTCATTAAAAAAACCTTTTTGAAACACTCGGCAAATGTTACTCGGCTAACAGTACATTGTATATTGTTTGCTGTACAAAATACTAAATATTGTTTTCTGTTAGTTTTTTCTTAAGGAGGGAACAGTCAAATGAGATCAGATATGGCCCTTCCTGTACCATTTTAAGAAATTCTAATATCACAATTTTTGTACTTTGAAAATGTTACTAGTTTGAAGACAATTGTGACTTTAAAGACCGGTGACTTTATATATGATTTTTATTTTATTATGATTTCCAGTATTATACAATCAGGATATACTATATTTTAGTTATGGCATGTGGAGCTGGTGATGAATGGTCTGCATTTTAGCATTCAGTTCAACATGATGAAAGCTGGTCATATAAAGTTCGCACCTGACTGGCACTTTGCCCTATAGAAGGTATGATTTTCATAAATTTGCCCTAAGAACTGTATGATATTTTGAGGATGCTTAGTCCATCTGTGTGTCCATCTCTTTGCAGCTTCTTGATTGGAAAACTTCATTTATCTTAAATAACCAGGTTTTAACCAATGTGAATATATGTTCCTAAGCTTTTGTATATTTACCTGCTTGCTATTATAATTTTTTTTATGAATGTGTGTTTTATCTATCTTTTTTCTATGTCATTGCATGCTTTCTTCCAAAGCTTAGATTATGCTTATGTGTTACGATAAAACAGTTTTGCTGATAAAAGGGAGACAATTCAATTTTCCTTGCAATGTCTACCTGTACTTCAAATCAGCTTTGCATTGATTGTTGCTTAGTTCAGTTACTGTTTACATATTTGTCTTGTTGTTTTGTTCATTACTGTTTTTACTTTGTAAATACTTAATATTGTACTATGTAATTATAGATGTGATATATACCGGTACTGCAGTAATTTTACAGTGCCTTTTATTGTCAAATGTGTACATTTGTATGTTTGCTTCCTGTGCATACTTAAATTGTCATAGATGTCTTATGTATCTCAGAACTTGCTTATTTTATAATTTAACATTGTTACTCTTAAAAGTAATGTATCTACATGTATTATCTGCTGATTATTTCAATGCTCAGATTCAAGGAAAGATAAAGAAATTTATGCATGAATATCCTTTCAGGTATTTGCTAATGCAGAAATGATTATATTCAAATGATATTTCTATGGAAAGCGCTCAAAAAGCACCACCTAGCGGAGCGATATGCTTTAAGTTGATTTTTGTGCTATTTCCTGCATTGATCCAATTATTTTGTATATTAAGTCTTGCAATTTACCTAACTGTAATGCTGAATCATTTACAAATCTGAAAAAGTTACATTTTGCCATCATCAAATCTTATTCAAAGATGTTGATCAAACTCAGGGGTGGTAATTTGCAATGCAATAAAAAATGAGACATTTTCTCTCAGTCTCGCCAATAGTGAAAAAATGGCCCGATGATTTTTTAAAAATGCAGAACAGATTCTTTTAACAATTGGAAACACATTAAAAAAAAAGCAAATGTAGTCAAATATGAATCAAATTTGTCCGGATGGTGTTGTTTCATGTTAGTTGCCAAATTGGTTGTATTGTCCAATTTGTACGAGATGTCAACAAAACAGTGTCGACATGTTGTGGGTTCAATTAGGGCTGACTTCTCACTGCACATGTCTTTTACCCAGAACCTAAAATGCTTCCATATAAAAATGATATTTTTTATTTATAGCATGCTGGAGGCAACCTCCGCCATTATTCTTTGGCAAATATACTCCCCTTGAAAACGCATTGGGGGAAATTGCTGGACCGTTCCATTCTGTACAGACAAAGTGTCGTATCATGAACCGTACTGAGACAGAACTATTATGATATACAATATACTGTCCCACAGTATATCATTATACCCTTATCTTACACACATTGCCTGTTATATATTGACGATGGTCAAGATTTGGCGATTTCTTAAAAATCTGCTAAGTAATGCCTTGTGTATATAATCTATAAAAAACATGGGAATAAGTCTATCAAGAAATCATGGATGATTGATTTTGGATATCTTTTCTCTATGTTATTTATATCAAGTTCTTATTTGTTCATCATGTTTGATTTGGGATATCTTTTCTCTATGTTATTTATATCAAGTTCTTATTTGTTCATCATGTTTGATTTGGAATATCTTTTCTCTATGTTATTTATATCAAGTTCTTATTTGTTCATCATGTTTGATTTGGGATATCTTTTCTCTATGTTATTTATATCAAGTTCTTATTTGTTCATCATGTTTGATTTGGGATATCTTTTCTCTATGTTACTGTATATGTCTTTAAATTGGCGGGGCTAAAATTTGGCGTTTTTTGGAAATTTAAATATTGGCGGTGGTCAAGAATTGGCGATTTCTTAAAAATCTGCCAAAATAAAACCGTCTATTGTCCACCGCCGCTAAAATTAAACCAATGTAACCTATATTTTAATTTGCTTTACATCTTTAAATGTTCTTTGTTTATAAACATGTTCGCACATTCCATATACTTGTACAATGCCCTTTTCTTATTGTGATATACATCGTTAGTAGTATCCCTTTGTTATAAAAAATTGCAAACACCATCGAAGATTAGCACCTTTTATTAACAAATGGTAATGGTTTGCTTGTTTGTCCATATCACTTAGCTTTTTTTGTTGATAACGACTATTTTTATATGCCATTTTATGTATATATACAAAAGTATAACATATTTGCATTTATTTGCATATTTAACCACTGATTAAATATTTTAAGCTTAAGTCAAAATATTTTTTTTGCTATTATTGGCGGTGTTATATATCTGCGGTGTGAATTATTGGCAGGGTTTTAAATTGGCTGAAACCTATCAACCGCCAAAAAAGCAAACATTAAACCACCGCCAAAATTCCAACGTGTACAGTATTTATATCAAGTTCTTATTTCTTCATCATGTTTGATTTGGGATATCTTTCTGTATGTTATTTATATCAAGTTCTTATTTGTTCATCATGTTTGATTTGGGATATCTTTTCTCTATGTTATTTATATCAAGTTCTTATTTGTTCATCATGTTTGATTTGGGATATCTTTTCTCTATGTTATTTATATCAAGTTCTTGTTTGTTCATCATTGTGGCCCAATCATTTAAGCGGACGAAAGTGAATACTTAAATTTGTTCTAGCTGTATTTAATTAGGGCACTTGTTCTAACAACAGTACCAACAACATGGCCATTGTGCAGACTGATCATGGTCCACATTCTTTATTAGATGCCACTAAAATACTTCTCTTGACCTTCAGAATGAATCACTGTCATCCTGCTCATAGCTACAAGGGTGGACTGTAATCCTACTGCATGGTTGAACAAACAGATCATGTTCATACTTTGCACAATGTTGGCTTTGTCATTACACATATAATTTTTTCCAGGCAAAGAATGCCAGTGATAATGCAAGGAAGAGCTTCAGATCCTGCATGCAGATGTCTCACGACAGCATAGCTGCAGAAATAAGGAACATATGGTACTGAATAAATATGGTTCAAGTCTTGAATTCATTTTTTGTACAATACTGAATAGAAACATTTTTACAATGTTTTCCTGAATCCTATAATTGGCAGAAAGAGTTGTGGTTTTTAAGTTTTATAATGTAAGCATAAAATTTTAGGGGTTAGAACTAACATTCCACTTCTTTTTGTGTAAAAGTTGTAGCATTCTGATTTAGACAATCATAGTACTCCTAATTTAGATATAGGTACATTTTGTATTATCTATGAGGTATTAAAGACAACCAAACCATTTCAGTAACTTATGAACAGTCAGCCCCCAATTTCTTCAGCATTTCTGTTCGACTAATGTATCACAGAGTTGGTACATTACAAAAAAAAATTCTATTTTTTTCTTACAGGGTATTGCGGATTTACTGTCCACAGAAACAGAGTGCAGATGCAGGAATACAGTTTCATGCAGTGCTGTTCTGAGTGTAAGTATGAATAATCTTCAAAATGGAAGAATTGATCTTGGGAAAAAATACTGTATATACATGTAGAAGATATGTCCTTAGCATTGTACAAATTACAACACTATTAGTGCTCGTGAAAATTTGATAATAAGTGTATGCACTAAGATATTGTTCAAATGCATTTCTGTATAAAATAAAAAATGGCAATTTTGCTCAATTTAAGCCACGCCTATAAAAGTACATGCACACTAATAATTCTACAATATAAGTTTTCCATTTTTCGATGAATTTGGTTTATCAGATGAGTGATCCAGTCTCCATTTGTTAATGTTTAGCCGAATTATGAACATGGGATTATCAAAGTCAAGATACACAAGTGTGTAGTTACTTTCCTTTAGAATCCATTAAGTTTGTGATTTACACTTTCCAGGATGCTGAAGCAAGCTGCTCACCAACTACACCAGCAACAAAACCATCAGCAACAACACCATTGGCAACAACACAATCAGAAACAAGACCATCAAAATTTAACACCATCAGCAACAACACCATCAGCAACACCCTCATCAGCAACAATCCCATCAGCAACAACACCATCAGCAACAACTACATCAGCAACAACTACATCAGAAACAACTACATCAGAAACAAGACCATCAGCAACACCCTCATCAGCAACACCCTCATCAGCAACAACACCATCAGCAACACCCTCATCAGCAACAATCCCATCAGCAACAACACCATCAGCAACAACTACATCAGAAACAACTACATCAGAAACAACACCATCAGCAACACCCTCATCAGCAACAATCCCATCAGCAACAACTACATCAGAAACAACTACATCAGAAACAAGACCATCAAAATTTAACACAATCAGCAACAACACCAACGGCAACACCCTCATCAGCAACAATCCCATCAGCAACACCTACATCAGCAACAATCTCATCAGCAACAACTACATCAGCAACAACACCATCAGCAACACCTACATCAGCAACTACTACATCAGCAACAACTACATCAGCAACAATCTCATCAGCAACAACTACATCAGCAACAATCCCATCAGCAACACTTACATCAGCAACAATCTCATCAGCAACAACTACATCAGCAACAACACCATCAGCAACAACACCATCAGCAACAATACAGTCAGCAACAATCTCATCAGCAACAACTACATCAGCAACAACTACATCAGCAACAATCTCATCAGCAACAACTACATCAGCAACAACTACATCAGCAACAACACCATCAGCAACACCTACATCAGCAACTACTACATCAGCAACAACTACATCAGCAACAATCTCATCAGCAACAACTACATCAGCAACAATCTCATCAGCAACAACTACATCAGCAACAATCTCATCAGCAACAACTACATCAGCAACAATCTCATCAGCAACAACTACATCAGCAACAATCCCATCAGCAACACTTACATCAGCAACAATCTCATCAGCAACAACTACATCAGCAACAACACCATCAGCAACAATACAGTCAGCAACACCTACATCAGCAACAACACCATCAGCAACACCTACATCAGCAACAACTACATCAGCAACAACACCATCAGCAACAATACAGTCAGCAACACCTACATCAGCAACAACTACATCAGCAACAACACCATCAGCAACAATACAGTCAGCAACACCTACATCAGCAACAACACCATCAGCAACACCTACATCAGCAACAACTACATCAGCAACAACACCATCAGCAACAATACAGTCAGCAACAACACCATCAGCAACACCTACATCAGCAACAACTACATCAGCAACAACTACATCAGCAAAAATTTCATCAACAACAACACCATCAGCAACAATACAGTCAGCAACAACTACATCAGAAACAATCCCATCAGCAACAAAACCATCAGCAATAACTTCATCAGCAATGACTTGATCAACAACATCTACATCAACAACAACACATCAAAACTCTAAGGATCCCCAAACAAAATGGCCTCTATGGTGGCTTTACTAAGGTATTACAAGATTTAACTTGAAAAACGGCTCGATAGATTTTCTCAAAAAGGATTTTGAAATAATTTACCGCAATAGTTAACCACCACTAGACAATGTGTCATGCGCAACTTCCATGACTGTAGCTCCAAGGTCACTCTTAGAGTTTAAAGGTCATAATTTTGGTCATTTTAGCCTGTCTTTTTGTCATTCATTGGAGGATTTTGATATAACTTATCAAAAACGTTAACCAACACTAGACGATGTGACACTTGCAACTCCCAAGGGGTGAAGGGGTTGTTTCAATAAAAATATTATTGCTGAATATAACTCTCAAGAATGAGAACAAAATTACTGGTATTGACCTAGATTTATTGATATATACATGTATATTACTTAACTATTTAAATGTCTTGTTGTGTTGGATATGATTTGATAATGTTTCTGTCTGGATTGCTTAAAGCTTATTTCAAACATTTTCTCCTTCCAATTGCCCTTTATGTACTAAATAAGATACTATAACTGCATTGCTAGGTATATAACATCTAACTTTTCTATTATTGTATCATTGTTGTTTTTTCAGAAGATGGAAGCACCTGAAACTGAAGAGAATTATAATGTCATTGTATATCAGTAAATCCATGAAGGTAAACTGGTAATGTAGAACTTTCTGTTGAACAGCCATCATGCTCAACTTATTTGTGGTGCCAGTAGAGATGATTATAAATGCAGTATGTGTTCTGTGATCATTCATTTAATTAAGTAGACATTTGCATTAATGGACCAGTTGTATGAATATTATTATATTGATTTCCACTCTGATCAGCATAACAGCAAATATCTCCCTCTCAACAACAGCCACCTCCCTATAACAGCCTATTTTGTCATGACCGGCTGTTGACCGTTGTAGAGAGGTTCTACTGTAATTAATGGAAAGTAGTTTTGTCACCTAGATTCACACACTTAGAATAGGCAGACAAATGCCAGATAAGCCGCCAACATAAATTGCTTAGTCAAAGACAAACATCGGCAATTATATTGTCTTTATCTTGACTTGACAATTTACTAACAATTGTTTAACTGAATAATTCTAGTTATTGTGTTGATCATCAGTTATTTATAGTCTATTGTTTTTGAGAATGGTTTATTTTTAGCTTACATGTCACAAAGACTGATCACAAAAGGTTCAGTCTTCGTCCGTCATCATGCAGTGTGCGTCCTCAAACTTAACCTTGTGAACACACTAGGGGCCACATTTTTAGCTAAATTTTCGCAAAATTGGGTCAGAATGTTAATATCGACAAAATCTCGCATGAGTTCGATATTGGGGTAAAAAACTAGGTCACCAGGGCAAATAAGGGAAAACCTTGTGAACACTTTAGAAATCACTGTTTTGGTTGGATCTTCATGAAACTTTGTCAGAATGTTTATTTCAATAAATTGGGTCATCTGCGGTCAAAAACTAGGTCACTAGGGCAAATTGCTGGGAAACCTTGTGAACACTCCAGAAGTCACTGTTTTGATTGGATCATCATGAAACCTTGTCAGTATGTTTGGCTTTATAATATCTTGGGTCAAAAACTAGGTCACTAGGTCAAATCTTATGAAAAACCATGTTAACACTATATATTTCACAGTTATAATAGTACAAATATGGGTCATCTTGGATCAATAACTAGGTTACCAGGTCAAATCTTAGGAAAACTTTGTTAATCTTCACCAAACCTTGTCAGAATGTTTGCCTCAATAATATGTGGGTCAAGGTTGAACATGGGTCAGCCGGGGTAAAAAACTAGGTCACCAGGTCAAATCTTAGGTAAAAACCTTGTAAAAGCTCTAAATGTCATGGTTTTGGCAAACCTTGTCAGATTGAAGGACAAGTTCAAACATAAGGAGACATGGTCAGTAGCTGGGCTCTACCTACAACCATCTATCAGTGAGAGGTTACAGTGAATTGAAGTCAGTGATCTTAACCACTTGACCACTAAAATATCTGAATTCTAGACCATGTGTTTAGAGCCATGACAAAATTATTCAAAATAATCCACTAAGTCAAATAAGGGAAATGGATATTTGGAACAAATCTGACTGAAACTTATTGATAAGAGAAGGTACGTATCGAGGGCTCAGCGCAACACTGTAGTAACTTGTCCTTATTTCAATACGAGTTACGACACTGTTGCGCTGAACCCTCGGTATGTATACCCTGAGTTAATTTAGTGTAGTCTTCTAAAAAAATGTGGTGGATCTATACAAGAAATATTACTTACTGATGTAGATATTGTTATAAATAGAAGGAGAAATCAGCTGCTTAGTAATGATTAGGAATACAGGAATGATAATTTATTGATATTGTCATTTAGGAATGAATTTAGAATTCAGATATTTTATTATCCTTTCAGTCAACAGTCAGTTTATTTTTAGATACTAGTTAATAAAAACAACATTACATTTTTTTTCATTTAGGTTCCCAACATCACTGATAAAAAGTGTGTGTAATCTAGCAGTGAGAATGGAAACATTGTCCTACCAAAACAGCCATTGATGTACCAGAAAAGCAACTATATAACTGCAAGACAACTTCATTTTGGTAATTTCTTTCTCATCTTCACGTTTAACAATGATAATAATTAAAGTTTATAAAACGTTCAAATTGTTGACATAAAATAATCTACATTACCAGCTGTCTAGCTAGTATAATGATTAGAAAAGATTTATTTTGAATCATAGCAATGCAAATATTAAATTCCAATTTAGATTTTGAGAGGGTGAATGATTTAGGGCCTTTTGAAAGTAAAATGTCAAGTGAATTGTCCAGTGGTGAAACATCATGCAGTCAATCTATAGTCTATATTTCTACACTTCTATATAATTTGTGAATCTATTTCCCTTCCTGAAAACAGTAACATTTAATTAAAACTTATTGAACATATTTTTCTCACCATGTGTATTTATTTGTATACCATTGTATCATGCTTATATTATTATTGTTTAATAAAGTTAAGTGTTAAGTATGGAATGATCGCCAAAAAAGGCCCTCTGTCAGTAAGGACCACATCTAGTCTTCCCCACAGGTGACCTTTATTCACAAGGTTAACTGTATTCTTATTTTCAAAATTTGCTTATTGTATAGGCAATTAATGTTGCAAATTGAACAATTGCCAATGAATCTCTTATTTAACAATTTGGCTCAACTTGTTTTCAATGTTTAAAACAGTACAGCTTATTATCAATGCTAGCTGTTTCTATTATTTAAATATTAAAATATTTCATTCTATATTTTTTACACAGCTTGCAAGAAATCCTAAGTTGTTTTGAAATTGTTCCAGACATGGAGGTCTTCCATATTTCCTAATTTAAAGAGACTTTGAAAGAAGAAGCAGTAAGATTGTTAACTTCGCTGGCAGACTTGATAAAGGTAGAAGCTGTTCAAACTTACCCAAAGAAAGACCAGATTTGTAAAAATTCTTTCCAGGTATGATTGTTGATGAATCAAGGAGTGCCTGGATTCAGATGTACCAAGTATACAAATTGACAATATTTTTAACAGATAGTCATCTACTCATCAGATTAGTTATTAGAAAGACAGGGGAACATGTCCTTTGGTAATAATAAGCTATCTATTATTGTCTTATTTTACATGAATATGTGTGAATAGAGAGACCCTTGAAAGTTTCAAACAGTTTTTGATGTATTTTTATGAAGTACAGTTCTGTCTCATTGCCACATTATAATAATGCAGCTTGGCTGATATTGTTGAAATTTTATGCAACTAATAGTATTATACAGTCCTCTTCAAACGTTAAAAAAAGGGTAAAGCAATTTTAATTGTTCTAATGTACTACCTGTTTGTTCAAAGGGAGGCTAATCTAACACAATAAATGGACATGAATAATTGTTTCCCTTGTGTGTTTTTATTTTTTACATCAACTTTGCATGTAGATGAACTGATGCAGTAGAGTTTTTTATCAACCATTTCTCTGATTCCATTTGAGTTAAATTACCCATGAATAATGGATAAGTTTACAGTATAGATAAAAAGATATTCTATTGAAATATTCAAGTTTCTAATAGTTCTACTGAAATTGTTGACTAGTTTGCCTCGTTGTATCATATTAGATTCATTTTAAAATAAGTTGTACAGTTTTAACTATGCATATAGTATATAACATTGTTATATTATTGTAGACTTTTTTTCTGTATAGGTTGATTATGATTTGTAATGGACATACCCGGGAAGTTACAATATTATATTTGCAGTCACAGTGTGAGTATTGTTAGTTAAAAAAGCTGTCGTCATATGAAGACTATATGTTCCATTTGCTGTTGGATATGAGAGTCAGTAGACAAACAGTAGCATACATGTAGATTTATTATCTTGAACTATATGTAATACAATGCTTATCATGGTTCATCCCATATTTTTTACATGTCATGTAACTTTACTTTAGACACAGCTAGCTGGTGGAAGACATCAGTGAGTTTGGCCCCAGCAATTATGCTAATTAAGGCAGCAAAGCATCTATTTAGAAGACTATACAAGGAGGAGGAGTGGGTTGGCCAAACATTAACTGGAGCGAAGGCCAACAGTAAATATGATGGCAGGTCAGCTATTAAGGACCTGTCCAAAATGAACATAATATATGGTAAATTGAGTTTTATATATTGTTCAATATATTTATTTCTACAAATTAATGGTTATGAGATATTGGCAAATATTGGCCGTAGTTTAGAGGTTGTTGATCTACAGAGGTCAAATTCATAATAAATATCAGCTTAGGAAAATTTTGAAGGTGTTGTTATAAAGAGGTTGTTGCTCTAAAGAGGGCCACTATGGGAGGTTGTACTGTAAGTCCAAATTGATAACCTTTCTAATATTATCAAAAACATAGATTCAAATCAGATGTATGAGAAAAACAATGAGAACTATGATTTCATCAATGCAGCTCATCAAGTTTTTATCAAAGAATGTCAAGAATGAGACTTATATATAATATTGTACACTTTTTCAGAGATCATGCAGGAACAGTATTGGGTCACACCGGTGCAAGTGAGGGTGAAGATTCGGGATCTGTCAAAACCCAGCAAGATAAAGAAATTTTAAACAAAAAAATCTATTGATAATCTCATTCTTTTTATGCTCCTGTATCGGTAGGTCAGGGACATATTGTTTTTGGCCTGTCTGTTTGTTTGTACCAAACGTTATTCTATATTGTTTTTGGCCTGTCTGTTTGTTTGTACCAAACGTTATTCTTGCCTATAAAATCATAACTCCTCAAACTTATTATGTTGTCTTCCTATGACAACCTCTACAGGACCAGCGCATGCTCAGGTCAAGGTCACCCTGAGGGGCATTGTGTTTTAAAAACACATCTTGTTACTTTTTGTGTTTTTATGAATATCTAAAATGAAAATTACAGTAAACAAAAATCTCTGGAAACTTACTTCTTATTTTGATTACATTCTCACTTGTAATGGTGAGCTAAGTATTTGTAATTATTTTTCTCTGTACAAACATAATTTTTCATATTCCAGATATCACTGAACTAGGCTGGAACCTTTTCTGCATTATACCAGGCTCCCATTCCAGTATCCTTGTAATTTTACCATGGAAAAAACGGAACGCTTTCCAGCATTTTCCAACCTGCATGGAATAAATACAGTCCAAATACTCCATGTACATGGAAAACCATGGAAACTATTCCAGTCTATTTCTATATATCATGGACAATATTCCAGCCTTGAATTTTTTTATCACATTTCAATACTTAGGGCTGAAAAACGCTGGAAACAGAGTCCGAATACTCAAGCCTCCTATTTTCCATGCAAATCCATGGAAAACCCTGGACAAAGTACACCCGGGTATAATCTCCCATAAATGTACATTTGTATCTTGTCATAGAAATTATTTATTTGTTTTATGCTTTATATTATAGACATCACTTGTAATGACTGGTGAAATATGGGTCATACCAAATGTGTTGATGTACTGTGATGTGTTGATGTACTGTGATGTGTTGATGTACTGTGATGTGTTGATGTACTGTGATGTGTTGATGTACTGTGATGTGTTGATGTACTGTGATGAGTTTTATGAATACATTGCTTGAACAACACATAGAGAGCTATATATAACAAGTGGAAATGATGTCATATAATATCACAAACATGACCTGGGATGATTATGTAAACTTGTAATGTGACATTGTATATTTGGTTTACTCAGATCTTCATGCATGTGAAGTTATTATGTATTCTGATATTTATGTCGAGATGTTGTACTCCCATACTGACATTGAGATGTTTTGTAATATTGTGTGTTTGTCACATTTAGCTCTTTGTGTGAACTTATAATGCAATATTGAAAGATGGCTGATGTGGCTGGTCGTTGGCTTATTTTGTACAAGCCAGTATGTCATTTTTTGCATTTTGAGAGAACTGCATTTGAAGTTTTGAAGTTGGACATAAATAAGCAAGTTACATGTTTGTTTCTGATTAACCATATTTAGGTCTTGAAGCACTTCATTGTCAAGAGCTCATTGAGATGAAAAAAATGATCCGAAAATTACAATATTGCCAATAATTAATTTAAGGGGTTGTAGAATAAGCTGACAAGGAAGTGTTGCAAGTCTGAAGACGAGAGTTGGTTGTAGTTGGCATGTATTTGAGGTTAACAATAAACTGTAGACAAGAGATACTTGTTGTATTCACAAATTACTAGTACTGAAGACGAGAGATGTATGTTGTTGGTTGTGTTTGAGGTTTACATGTTACTGTACATAGATGAGAGATAGTTTGTGGTGGTGGTATATGTTTACAAGTTTATTTCCAATGTCTCAGTTCATACAAGTATGAAAACATGAATATTTACATAATATACAAATACAAGTGTAAAAGGTTAGTAACATAATAACATAATAAATTTTCTTGTTAGTTGTGTACAAAAGATATAATCAAGTTTTAGTAAATTTGTATATTGCAAAAATGAAACAAGAATATTGACATATACATGAGAAGTATAAGTTACTGTAGAAATGATGTGACTTTATTTGGGGTATTTGAGGTTTACAAGTTACTGTATACGAGAGGTGGCTGTATTTGGGGTATTTGAGGTTAACAAGTTACTGTAGAAGAGATGTGGCTGTATTTGAGGTTTACAAGTTACTGTATACGAGAGGTGGCTGTATTTGAGATATTTGAGGTTTACAAGTTACTGTATACGAGAGGTGACTGTATTTGAGATATTTGAGGTTTACAAGTTACTGTATACGAGAGGTGGCTGTATTTGGGGTATTTGAGGTTTACAAGTTACTGTATACGAGAGGTGGTTGTATTTGGGGTATTTGAGGTTTACAAGTTACTGTAGAAATGATGTGGCTGTATTTGGGGTATTTGAGGTTTACAAGTTACTGTATACGAGATGTGGCTGTATTTGGGGTATTTGAGGTTTACAAGTTACTGTAGAAGAGAGGTGGCTGTATTTGGGGTATTTGAGGTTTACAAGTTACTGTAGAAGAGAGGTGGCTGTATTTGGGTGTATTTGAGGTTTACAAATTACTGTATACGAGATGTGGGTGTATTTGGGGTATTTGAGGTTTACAAGTTACTGTATACGAGAGGTGGCTGTATTTGGGGTATTTGAGGTTTACAAGTTACTGTAGAAGAGAAGTGGCTGTATTTTGGGTATTTGAGGTTTACAAGTTACTGTATACGAGATGTGGCTGTATTTGGGGTATTTGAGGTTTACAAGTTACTGTATACGAGATGTGGCTGTATTTGGGGTATTTGAGGTTAACAAGTTACTGTATACGAGAGGTGGCTGTATTTGGGGTATTTGAGGTTTACAAGTTACTGTAGAAGAGAGGTGGCTGTATTTGGGATATTTGAGGTTTACAAGTTACTGTAGAAGAGAGGTGGCTGTATTTGGGGTATTTGAGGTTTACACGTTACTGTAGAAGAGAGGTGGGTGTATTTGGGGTATTTGAGGTTTACAAGTTACTGTATATGAGATGTGGCTGTATTTGGGGTATTTAAGGTTTACAAGTTCATGTATACGAGATGTGGCTGTATTTGGGGTATTTGAGGTTTACAAGTTCATGTATACGAGATGTGGCTGTATTTGGGGTATTTGAGGTTTACAAGTTACTGTATACGAGATTTGGGGGTATTTGGGGTATTTGAGGTTTACAAGTTAATGTATACGAGAGGTGGTTGTCGTGATTTAGCTGAAGTAAGCAAGGTACTGTACATAATTGATAGATGTCTGAGGTATGCAAATTTCATAAATATAGTCCTCCGTGTTAACTTGGAGATGGCTTATGTACCTTAAACCATGGAACATATAGTCATAACTGGTTGACTGATCAGTCGAAATAATGTAAAGTTGTCCTCACAGTTTGACCACAGTGAGTGATAGTACATGTATATGCAATCGTATCTATATAATGAATTCTGCCTTAATTTTTATATCTATCAATATAACGTTTTACATTTACTTGAGTACTACATGTGTAACAGCAAAGACTTATGATATATAGTACAGGTCTTTGATAACAGCATCCCTTCTCTGACTTTACAGTTTTATATATTATGAAATAAGAAAGGCTGTTTTCCCCAAGCTTTCTTTATTCAGCTACTGGTATTTTATTAAATTAATTGTAGGTAAAATATTTTCATAGTTTATAGATCTTGTACAGAAAGCAAGATCATTAGGTATGTATGTACCTTTGCTGAATGTATAACTGGACACAGAGCCCTAATTGTATGGTGCCTTTATATATCTATGACATGTGTAAGACTCAGATTAGTCTACAAGAGGTGTTCAACAAATTGGACACTATGTAACGAATGATTTCTCCTTGATTTCGCAATAAAATCAAAACATCTGTTTACAACACTGTACAATAATATACATTATTTTATATATCTACCCACAATTTGTTCATTCAATATGCATGGTTAGGTTGAATATTGGTGAAGTTGAGGGCATCATGCTTGGATGAAGACTTAAGAAGTGGTGAAAGATCTTGAATATAATATAAGTGGGGGTACTATTGGTAATATTTGCCATAAAAAGGGGAGTTCAGCATTCTGCTGTCAATGCTGGTGAAAATGTATCAACATTTAAAATACGACCAACAGAGTCCACAAGAGCAGTTATCAAGCGAATCGCTTTTTAGCTCACATAAGCACTTGTGGTGTTAACATTGTAGATGTCACAGTTTTAATTGGATCTTCACCAGACCTTGTCAGAAGGTTGATCTTAATGACTTGTGAGACATGTTCGAACATGCATCATCTACCATCAAAAACTAGATCACAGGGTCAGACCTTAGATATAAGCCTGGTTTAACCCTCTAGATGTCAGGGTTTTGATTGGATCTTCACCAAACCTTGTTAAAATGTTTGTCTTAATGATTTGTTGGAAGATTTATTTTGAACATTGGCCATCTGGGATCAGACACTAGATCACCTGGTCAAATCACAGGAAAACCTTGACATCAACACACGTCATGACATAGGTTCAAAACAATGTTTTCATCAGTAAACAAATGAGTGTCCTGTGAGAGATACAGGGCCATCTTGGCCCTCTTGTTTTATTATTTTTTTAATTTAAACTTATTTATTTTACATCGATTATAGAGTAAGTCCTTACAACTTATATTAACTACTCTCGATGATTGCTTCCTGGGTTCTGACTGGTACTCGAGCGGAAAGAAGGGATAATGAAGGTTTTGGTCAAATTCCGCCACTGACTGGATTCAAACCCGCAACCTCCGGGTTAGGAGTCCGATGCTTCAACCCTACACCACTGCTCCTCCCTTTTTTTATTAGTAAATCCAATCTACCCACCAAACGACTTGAATATCGCACGTTAAGACAAAAAAAACAGTATCATGTTTTTAAGGCAGTTGTTGGTGTTTTCAAATTAATAAAATGGGAAATATAAAAAAAACAGTACTGTCAGAACCAAATATTAAAATGTGATTAATGATACTTGGTAGATGTGCATTAGATAATACAAAATTTCTCAAACAACTCCAGGCCAAACCAAAATGTAAATTATATTGTTTGGACTAATAGTTTCCTCAAAAGGATGAGTCAGTTTTTGCCCAAGGTAATGACGACATTGCTTATTGTTCAATCCTGTCCAACTGGGAAAGGTGCCTTTCTCTACAATGCTGGCAACAAACACACATTCAACATCACTTTTGTACAGTTCTTCAAAAATGTTGATTATAACAAATAAATCATGTGAGGATCACTCGAGTCAGTAATCTCGTTTCCTCCCAAGTTAATGAATACATATCTGAAATGAGAAAATCAAGAAAACATTATTAGAACGCTACTTACAATGACACATTTTGTACAGTATTAATATTTCGTGTAAATACTTAACTCTGATTAATGAACTATAGAGAATTTTGGTTGTTTGATTCTCTCTGTCTATTCCATTAAACTTAGAATACATTTCTGATATTATTACAGCTCTTACAAAGTAATCCATAAACTTATTCGAAACTAAACATGCAGTCTAACCTCGTATATACAAGGGCCACCATCGAGAAAGACATAATGTGGCCTTTATTGACTTGTGGACTTTATTTGGAGGTATCTATATTGTACATGATCAATGACGTTGTTTAGACATAAAAATGGTTTCCATGATATACCTATATGTCTTTAATGTAGTAATAGTTCAAACATACTGTTGAACTCAAGTTCTAGTTGTCGACATTCCTGGTACATCAAAGTACCTGTGAGGCTGAAGAAATGAATTTAATTTTCCATGTGTAACATAGTTCAGTCTTGAAATATAACTGTCACCGAAGTGTACATAACGATTCATATTGAATCATGTGTTACTAGTAAATCAAAGGATATTCATGTTCTCTCATATATACCGTACATCATCATATTCTGAAACGACAATGTTTACACCAAAGTGACTGCTTGGACCAATTGATATGAGATTGTCCCGGTGTTGGATAATTGCAGTGTCACAAGACTTATTTAAATTACTAGCTCGAAAAGTTACGGTAAACATACAGACAGAAAAACAGATCACTTTACGGGTACAATATGAGGATTGTCTAGTCCAGTAGTTTAGTTTAGTAATTTCTGTATAACATGAAGCAATGTCCACAATATGTGACACTACAATAATCCAAAAATGCATGTTCAGATTAATTATGCTGACAGACTATTTGTCTGATTATAATTATACTAATAATATGGAAAAAAATAAACTTTTCAACCAAGTGTACGTATATATATATACATGTATAACGTATAGGCATTAAACGTTTACAACTAATTCGACCACTTTTTGTAGTTATGATGTTGAAATGGGTGTTGTACATAGCTGTCATATTAGTACATACATAGTTCACCTGAAAACAAATTGCTAACATGAAACAAAAACTATCTTTAAAAAAGATAATCGGCGCAGACACAGTACACAATTAATGCCATATACATTTTAGCTGTATAGTTTTCAGACATTGGCAAAGTCAAGCATGGCGACACTTTGTTACTGTTACTGGAAATGATTAATTGTATTGAACGTTGTGACAAAGTATGTAAAGATTGGTGAGAGGGTGGAATATGGAATAACTGGATAGTTGCTCTCCAAATACATATACTAGTAAATACAAGTTTGCACAGGATAAACAAGTTGTGATCCGAATTAAATTTAAATTGAAACGCACTACTAGTATTCAGTAACCTATATGTAGCCATGAACATATGCATGGACGAGTTCGTCCTGGGTCTTGCGCAATTCTGACAGTCTTTTTCAAGCTGCAGTGATAAAACTGTGAGTCTCTTTTACTGTGAAGGTAGCATCAATTTGGATTTGTTCAACACCATTTCTGTGCAGCAACGGTATCTAAGTCCTGTGCAGCACCACTCATTACCAACCATGTATTTTCGAAATAAAGGTCATGGTCAATAAAGACTACATAATGTTTTTTCCCAATATTGGCCTTTGTTCACATCGTTGACTGTATATTGATTAAGCCGTGGTAAAACAATCTTTAGGTATATCATATTCATTATACGTTGATTGTATTATTTATGCACGCCATGCGAGAGGCGATCGAGAGTTAATGAGACTTTCTTAGCAAAATTGTTTCTGATACTCTGTAATCATAAATATAAAATATTTATCTACAGTATACTAAAAAATAATAACTTTTGGCATGTATAAATGCACCCGACACGTTGCTTAATATAGTAAACCATGAATGGATGTATGTCTTTTAGCCATTTCATAGTTAACACCCACTTATAGATATACCTAGTTAACTTAACCTTTACCTCCGGTCATATATATCTAACTATATATTAAAGTCAAGTAAAATTAGATGATTAGACCTATCAACTTTCAATATTTACCGAAACAATTAATTTTATTTAAAGAAATAATGTAATATGTTGTTCACGCTCTAATTGTGAAGTACATATAATATCTTAATGCACTATTTTCGCTTTTGGAAATCAGGCTTTGGCAGCGGATGAGTTTATCATCAATAACATTAGCAAAAAGTACATGTATATTAAGCGTTTCCGCGTTTCTGAAATCGGATGTTATATATGTCTCTATAACATTCGTGATAAACTATGGATATAGTGGCCAGTTTACTGTCCTGGACTTCGAAATAACTTCAACAAAACGAACTTCATTTGTTCAGAAAAGCAGGGAAAATGATTATTATGTATTTTGTTAAAATGAAAAAAAAATGTCTTATGGAATTCGCCATATCGGTTGTCGTATGTAAATTTTCAAAGGGCGGCAACCCAGTCGAATACTTTATAATAAATGTTCCAGTTACTTCCTCTCAATCGGTAAATGTTATATGAAATCAACTTTAACAAATTTGATACGTATTGTTATTTAATATGGCTTTTACAAGGTATTAAATATCGAACAAAAGAAAGAATGTGTGACGTTGGCTTTAATAAACACGGATGGGTTCGTGAAGCACGTTTTTATCATGAGTTCACAAAATGTGTTGACAGAATATGGTTCGTATTATATTGATATTGAACAATGGCTAATGAAAACGTTACGTGTATAATGTGAAGTCTTTATGTATTGGTATGTTGCCCAAATTAATTTCCTTGTTGTCAAACATATACCTTTTTACAAATTCGTGTAACTCAATAAGTGGAGAAAGTGAACACGCTATGTTTTATCAATACATGTACACAAATTAAATGGTTAGAAGTGTTGTTTGTTCGATATTCAAATTTGTGTTAAGGATTTGTATTACGCTGAAAATTACAATATGATTATTTGGAGTAACGCGTCTTTTTATCATTCTAAAGACCACACAACAGATAAGATATTAGTGTATCATGTACTAAGTTGTACATTGTCATTCAGTCATGCTGAAGTAATATTATAGCACTTTTTAAAAAAAAATGCAAATATAATAATATAAACATTAAACGGCCGTGTATCTTTGATAAATAGATCCACATTTGACAATACCCCCCCCCCCCCCCCGTTTAAAGACAGCCATACTGTCATTGGTATAATATAAGTCGTAATAGAAACACGGCCTTTTATTTGTTTCTCCGTACATAAAGACAATAAATAAAAAATATCAATTTGTTTATTTTTTATCTATATATCACATTCTTCATAGTCATGTTCTTATCAATGTTTACTATCCCGTATAAAAGCCCAGACATGATGCAAACAGAGTTTACCCCATGCATACGGCAAGGAGTCCGATTTGTTTGTTTATATCGAATTTAACACCCTCATGTGAGACGGACAGTTCACCTAAACATCATCCCTGGGAAAGACCAGTACTAGACTCCCATCCGTAAGAAACTGCCTACTTTCTCACATAAAAGAGACATGCTCGGTAGCGGGGCTCGAACCCACGACTCTATCAGTGAGAGGTTACATGGATTTAATGCGAGCAACCTTAAACCATTCGAGCACGGAGGCGGGTTGAAGGACTCGGAACAAGTAGAAAATATGCGATAAAATGTGTCTCTTTCCGACATGTCTCATACATGTACTAGGATAATGATGAACATGAAGATAGTATCAACCTTCTTTCATACGCCCCTTTTTTAGCAGTCAGTGTATTAAGAGGCGGATATTTCACCTAATGAAGAACAAGTACTTGACTCCTACCCTCCGTCTTTTTCACACAAAGGGACATGGTCGGTCGCCGGGCTCGACCCCACGACCATCAATCAGTGAGAGGTTACATGACTTAAAGTCAACTATCTTGACCGCTCGACTACGGAAGCGGGTGTGATCTGGGAGAAGAAAGGTTTAGAATTTCGAATAAGTATAATAATAAATGATAAAATCGTAATGCATTTCCACAAAATTATTGTAAACTTGAATGCAGGATTTGAATTAATTTCAAAACGAAGACATGATGTCGAAAGTAGGAATTCTTTGATGTCATATTTGAATAGAATGTAAACTTAAGTCGAATTTCGGAAATAAAACCTTTTGTGGAGGGGACACTGATTGCGTAAGTTTACATCGCAGTTTTGAGGGTAAGTAAGTACTGGTTAGAATATAGTCCAAGAAACTGGTTAAGTGAACTGGCTGTCGTATATAATTAAAATATTGTTGAAAATCGGCGTTAAACTCACTGAAACAAAACGATACCGACATCAGCTTGTTTCTTACAGGACTCCGTAGTTCTATCTATGACATTAGCTTGTTTCTTACAGGACTCCGTAGTTCTATCTATGATATCAGCTTGTTTCTTACAGGACTCTGTAGTTCTATCTATGACATCAGCTTGTTTCTTACAGGACTCCGTAGTTCTATCTATGACGTCAGCTTGTTTCTTACAGGACTCCGTAGTTCTATCTCTGACGTCAGCTTGTTTCTTACAGGACTCCGTAGTTCTATCTATGACATTAGCTTGTTTCTTACAGGACTCCGTAGTTCTATCTATGACATCAGCTTGTTTCTTACAGGACTCCGTAGTTCTATCTATGACATCAGCTTGTTTCTTACAGGACTCCGTAGTTCTATCTATGACGTCAGCTTGTTTCTTACAGGACTCCGTAGTTCTATCTATGACATTAGCTTGTTTCTTACAGGACTCCGTAGTTCTATCTATGACATCAGCTTGTTTCTTACAGGACTCTGTAGTTCTATCTATGACATCAGCTTGTTTCTTACAGGACTCCGTAGTTCTATCTATGACATCAGCTTGTTTCTTACAGGACTCTGTAGTTCTATCTATGACATCAGCTTGTTTCTTACAGGACTCCGTAGTTCTATCTATGACATCAGCTTGTTTCTTACAGGACTCTGTAGTTCTATCTATGACATCAGCTTGTTTCTTACAGGACTCCGTAGTTCTATCTATGACGTCAGCTTGTTTCTTACAGGACTCCGTAGTTCTATCTATGACGTCAGCTTGTTTCTTACAGGACTCCGTAGTTGTATCTATGACATCAGCTTGTTTCTTACAGGACTCCGTAGTTCTATCTATGACGTCAGCTTGTTTCTTACAGGACTCCGTAGTTATATCTATGACATCAGCTTGTTTCTTACAGGACTCCGTAGTTCTATCTATGACATCAGCTTGTTTCTTACAGGACTCCGTAGTTCTATCTATGGTATTTGTACAAACACTTAAGTACAGTTTTTCATACATGTAATTTATTTTGTGCCCAAAATATCTAAGTTCTAAGTAATATGTTTTTTACAGATGATTTTGTCCGAGGCAAACCCGATGAAATAGGTATCGACTATAAGAAGACATCTTTTGAAGAAAATACGAGTGCGTGTATCTGACTTATACTTACACACGGAAGTTAAGTTATTGAAAAGTGTCTTCTTGCAAACTTTAAATAGCTCTGCCGGGGGTATATTCGTAATTATAAATGAGTAAACTCCAGATATGAACGCTTAGTCCGTATACATACTGACTTTTTTTACAAGTCATTCGCAAAATGGACAAAAACTTCAAGACTTCATAATTTACTGCACGTATACTGTTTCGAAATGTACTGAAGCGTAAATTCTCGACATTTAAAAGGTAATCTGGCACAAAAAACAACAACTTACGTCTTTAATCTACATATCTATATATATCATACAGACATCTGCAATTTAAAGGGACATTAAACACAAAACGAAAGTGTAACCTTTCTTTCCGGACACCCTGTAGATATACATGTATACATGAATGACGCTTTATCATGGAATGGGATTCACTAAAAAAATACTTTCGATTTTAAAAGTCGTCATGTAATAAAATTAATTAGATAATATCGGTCTTGGGACTGACTATCCTGGATTAATCTATTTTAGCATGTATGCGTACACGACGTGAAACTCGGTTTGCACGTGCATGCAAGTTGAACGTGTTTTGTCACTTGAAATAAAACGCTTTGAAATTTGTAAAATGAAATCCCTTTAGAAGTTTTTGCATTATTAATATGCCAAGAACTTCAGGAAATCTGGTATGCTTGATGCCGGTATGTCTAAAGAAAAGTTGCAATTGTATTTGGAAGTCGATCTTTAATCACGATTTCGAGCGACAGGACATACTGACGACTTACAACCTCGCGGATGTCCATGCGTTACAACACTTGTTCAAGACTGGTATATGAGAGCATTGATGGTTTGTAGGTGACCTGTAACAGTGAGGTATATATATTATTTGTGCTAATAAATTGGCTGCGATATACCAGACCGATTAGCTCAGTTGATAAGAGTATCTGCCTTGCAAACAGGAGATCATGTGTTCGAGTACCGCATCGGGTACATTATTTTCCTCATCCTATTACAGCACCAACAATGCACGACTCATCTTTAAATGATATTTTAGCTGTAGACACCTATCATTAAACATATGAGTTATTTTTTAAAAAGTTACATAGTGTTAAACCAGTTTGGTGCGGAAATCGTTATTTCTGAAATTGTAATCCTTGTATATGTATACCATATAAATGTGGTTTTGGTCCGTGTTGTCATTTAGGCCATACTAGCAATTATACACTATCTCTGCAACGTGCTAGCTCCCATATGAAATAAACAAACCAGTTGCTATTTTATTATGCTAGTTCGTTGTTGTATGATGCTAGTTTAATGTTATGATATACTGTTCGTATTCCATTATAACTACCAATCATACAATGTCAAGTGAACTGCTTATAAAGACAAACGTATATCAAATAAGATGAACTGACGCAACAATTTGATATAGTAATCATCATGTACATTAAAAACAGCGTTTACTAATATGACAAATAGTCATTGTGTGATGAAAAATGAACAGGGCATATTAAAATTGCACGTCACATTATGATATAGTCACAGCACAAAAAGGTTCTGTTTATGTTTAGGCAGCTATGGTATACCATAGTTTTCCGTAATCTCACGTGCTGTGGATTTATATAGGTCTTGTGTTTTGTATGTTTGGTTTATTTTCTTGACATTTTGGTTCAAAGTCCGAGAATTAATGTGAACACTTTTAAAGTTGATTGCATATAAAAGTCAAATCATTATATCATTAATGCAATTATTGATCAAGCCAAAATTAAAGAGAACAGTCATACCAAGTTAGCGTCATAATATGACAATTTTGTTACCAGTATTTAATGCAAGCAAGCGATAGATTGTTATGTGTGGCCTCATCATTTGTGGCTCGCACCTTTTGACACAAAGATTCCCTTTAACACAGGTTGATCTAAGTCTTCGATTAAATTGTTGATTTCGGATTATAGGTGTGTAATTACGAGTTTGAGTGATTTTTGGGACTTGTTTATCACTTCGGATAAAATATTCGGATAATGGATGATAATTTGAATAAAAATATACATGTACATGTACAAGGAAACCATCGGGATTGAAAGTTTATTTCAGATTACACCAACAAATTTACGGGTAAGCTATTGTCAATTATTCCGGATTATGTCGTACTATTGGTAAATATTGCTTGTCCTAGCGAACCGGTTTCTAAAGCCTGTATGATTACTATTTTGAAGAAAATTTTGTCATGTATAAACAAACTAGATTTGTGTCTGTGCTAATTTACAAAGTATGACTTGTTGGTACATAATATGTATAGATGTAAAGCACCTGTTGATGTGCACGTGCAAGAAATTTGCTGATTGTGTATCATTACTTGTGTTTGTATTATGCATGTGCATGTAGACGTACGTACAATTTCTTGCGCGTATGTCGTACGTGCTTTGCAATTTGAACATCCACATTCTATACTATGTAAGTCAATAAATGCATTAAATCAGCATATCACTTAAAATGATACGTTTACCGCTTTTGTTTTTTTTTCAACGAGTACTTATACTTGTCAATTGTAATTTATTTATTGATTGATTTGATATCTTTCAGGATTAAATAAATGAATTGTAATGAGAGCAGACATTAAACAGCCTTGCAGTACGAACAACACATTTTGTCGATAAGTATACGTGTACTTATATTTCCTATGTATCATATGTATCCTATAATATTATCATATTTTTTATGTACATACATGGGCACATTTACTTTATGATATAATAACTGATTGAACTTTCCTGCATATACATGATTACCAATACACATGTATATACCGATTGCTCTGTTAATAACGTGTGCATTATGTTGATAATTAATTGGAAGTGACTTGTCATTGATTACGGAAAGATACTTATTTTTTCGTACTTGCAATTGCACTAAAACTACTCATTACGTGCACATGTTATTCATTATAAGTTAATACGACTTGCCATTAATTTCTTTAAGATACTCATTCGTCTTTATTACAAGTGAGTAAATACAATACCTGGAATCTTTTACTTAACTGTCGGTTATTTGATTAAACGTGATTTGTACATTAATTAGTCCATTGTTGACTGATTTAACATTGCATTTCAGGGCAAAGCAGCATACCATAAGATCTAAGATGAAATGATGTTTTGAGCTTCCGTGCATGTTCCAGGAAAAATCCCGTTTTAGAAAAAGTGCTATCATTAGGCATAGTGTTAAGTATTTGTGCTTAGTGAAATTTGCATAGTCTTTGTGCTTAGTGAAATGTGCATAGTGTTTGTGCTTAGTGAAATGTGCATAGTCTATGTGCTTAGTGAAATGTGCACACTGTTCTGTTATATATTTGTTAATAGGAAATATGGAATATATATATATTGGAGTTTTTAGGATTTTACGAAGTAAGTGGATATTCTTGAACACAGCAAAATAACTTTCACAATGATAGGTTCCCTCACATAATTTAACTTCACATGCACTACTTAGGATTAGGAAGAAATTATTTTTTGTATTTTTTTTTTGAAGTTTGAACAAATGATATTTTTCAAATACATAAGTCAAGACGTCTTCTAATTAAATCATGTTTACGAGGCAAATATGCGCGATAGGGTGTTTCAGTCAATTTTCTTAGTATTAATTAATTTAGCAGGACGATAATAAACGAAATCGGGTTGTTTTCAAGACAGTTCAATGGCATATAGACCATTTAGATAATTTCTTCAAGCAAAAAATACACAATAAACAAACATACATGTTTTCCGTAATAATCAATATTGTTGTTGTGCGTTAATTTCTTCATATAGCTATTATGAAGTTTGATCGTGTATATGAAGATAAATATAATAATTTTATGTAATAATTATATTATCATTTCGTTTGGAAAGTAAAAACTCATCCGAAAACATTAAAGATTTGGCCGTATGATCGGTCATTTTATTATTCGCTACATACATAATAATCATTTGAATGTATGGATTGATATTTTGCGTTAAATATGCAAAACAGGATTTAATTACAGATTATACTCATTTAATAAGTTGCGTGTGTTCGTTACACATTATTATTTTAGTCACATGCAAGGGCAATAATTATTATTGAACAATGAAGTTTTTTTATTATTATTATTGAATCTATAGAGTGATATTTCTTTAGAATATGCATGATATGCTTTTTCATAGAATATTTCAGGAAGACATAAATTAGGGCGTTTAGTCGAAACACTGTCCATGGAAAAGATACATAAGTCAATGAATTCCAAACATTTTAATCACAGGTATTGACCGTTTGCGTAATTTCCAAGCAACCAATGCACATTATATATAAATGAATACACACAGATTCCGTGTTATAAACTTCATTTTAAAATGGAGAACTGATTTGAATACTATTTAATTTGCATAAAGAATGTATAGCACACTTATTGTGTACAAATATCTCTTCTTATAAGCTAATTTATTTTGTTCATTTTGAACACAGTATAATAGATATTTATGCCACTGAATCAGTACAAATAAGTCATTGCGTACTATAGATATCATATTTACGTTAATTTCATCATGTTACATGACTAGATTATAATCGAGTAAGCGAGACCCGCGACATGAACATATTTTCATCATTTCAATGCTTATGAATAATTTTTTTTTATAATTATGAAAAAAAATTGTCCGTGAATTACGTCAACAAACCAACAATATAAATCAAAAATCAATTGATAAAAGGTACATGTATTTACAAGTGTGCAGATTTTCAACCAAAGCATATAAACAAACAAATACACATGTCGTTCGATACGTACAATATTAAGGAAGAAAGTTTATTAAGAGAATGCATTTCAATGATCTCTTGTATGTACAATACATACACGAGACGCGCGAGTTGCATTTTTTATTTCCTAAATGAGCATTCGAATCCAATAAATTCAGAAATTGTGTGAAATTATTCTCATTTCGCATGAAAAAAATAGAATGAATTTCAATGATATTTGGTGTGTACAGTACACATACGAAACGAGCGACTTGCAATTATTATTTCATACACAGGTATTACATACATCATTTGAATCTAGTAATAAAGTCATAATTTGCGTGAAAGAAACGTTGCGTACATGTTCATTGCACATAATTCTCATTTTGTTTGAAAAAAAATCTATCTATCTTCCTTTATGCCAAACCCCTCACGGGGACGTAGGTATGGCACAAACTATTAATTAGCGCATTTAGTCAATAAATTGACATAGAAAAATATAATCAAACTCCGTCACCGGAGAACCATGCATTTCCGACCTAAATATTGATCATTTCTTGAAGTTAACATTAATATAAAATGAATGTACACATAGTAATTGATGTATATTAAATGTGTAGAATGCTATTTTAACCATTATTTTGATGGCTTTGAAATCCAATCTTGTATATAAAATGATCAAAATAGTGTCCGTGAAATACATGAACAATCCTGCTAGACGTTAATGTGCAAACAAGTATCCATTATATAACTGTGCAGGGGGCTATGAATTTTACGCTTTTTTGTCATTAATCAACGTGAATACCTTAGGATGTTGAGAAAAAAACACATGTTACAATAAGATCAGTAATTAGGGCGTTCAGACAAGCTATTTTCATTCCAAAAAATATAAACTAACCCCGCGGCCTGAGAATCGTGCATTTTCGAGCTAGATAATGACCATTGAGCTAAATAATGTATTATTTAAGAATATATAGAACAAATCATATCTAAAAGACGGCATTTAATTATTGCTTTAGATCAAATTCTGCGTGTAAATGATACACAGAAATCTCCGTGGAAAAAGTAAACAAAACCCGTGACCTGATCACCATGCATGTACATTATGTGTAATACAATTAACTCAATACTTTAGGATATTGTTTTAAAATCGTACGCAATAATTATAGACATGACGGGCTTGTTGTTTAAAAATGTATTCCCATCATAAAAGAATATTTGTAATTAGGCCATGTAGTCAATATATTGACATAGAAAAATATATACAAACCCCGCGATTAGATAACCATGCATTACCGACCCATATATTGACCATTTTGGACGTTGTTGGACGGATGTTGAGAAAACAAACACACGTTACAATAAGATCAGTAATTAGGGCGTTCAGACAAGCTATTTTCATTCCAAAAATATAAACTAACCCCGCGGCCTGAGTACCATGCATTTTCGAGCTAGATATATTGACCATTGAGGACTATTCCAATGCCAAATAATGTATTATTTGAAAATATATAGTGCTAATCGTATCTAAAAGTTGCTAAGGACGGCATTTTATTGCATTGAAATCAAGTCTGCGTGTAAATGATGAACAGAAATCTCCATGGAAAAGTAAACAAAACCCGTGAACAGATTATCATGCATGTACATTATGTGTAATACAATCAACTCAATAATTTAGAATTGTTGTGTGAAAATCATATGTAATAATCAAAGACATGTTAAGCTTGCTTTATGAAATGTATTCCAATCATTTAGTCAAGATTGTTTAGTAAGAGAAACGGACATAATATCTGCGAAGTTGATCCCAAGCATGTTCGTCATAGATATTGACCGTTTTGATAGTTTTTCATGAAAACAAATGCACTTTATTCAATACACAGTGTCGGTAACATTAACTTGCTGTGTAAGACGTTAATTTCTTTATTTTAGATATATTGGAATCAAATTTTACATTTAAAAATAAATCGTAATTTATACGCGAAATACGCCAACAATCCCGTGACATCTATTCATTTTATTTCAATTATATTTTAAAAATTGATGCAACCGAGTCAATTGTAATAAATCATTGCACG
The DNA here is from genome assembly GCA_964023205.1 of Lutraria lutraria. Classification (NCBI taxonomy): domain Eukaryota; kingdom Metazoa; phylum Mollusca; class Bivalvia; order Venerida; family Mactridae; genus Lutraria; species Lutraria lutraria. The sequence goes on along the minus strand of OZ026848.1, from coordinate 11,814,653 downwards.
CGATATATATCAAATATAGGTGAATTTCATCAATTGAGATGGCTACAAAATTATAATGTGTAAAAGAGACTCGCTGCTTGAACACATGCATTTTACATATTGCTATTGTAAGCTCACGTTCTTTAGTAGCATTAAATTCTCTATAATCCAATGATTAATATGGTAATTTTTACTTTAAATCATTTTGAAAACACTAAATGAAAATAAATGCGGTTCGTTAACTCAAACCAATTCACAACATTGTTACCATAAATACACATGTCGTTCAATGCATAGTCAATACACAAACATTCCACGATATTAGCATGTTGCGTATGGCCTGAATGTCCTCATTCCGAGCTGTTAAGATCAAATTTTGTATTTAAGTTGGAATAATAATGTATCCGTAAAATTCGCCAATAATTCCGTGATATGAATTCATTTTTGTTCTTAGATACTTTTCACTTTCAAGCAACCGAGTCAATTAAAATAAGTTATTACACACGATGTATATCAAATATACGCTAATGTCGTCATTTAAGATGTTCAGATAATGAGAAAAGACACTAAAAAGTACCACACATACTATAGAGTAACACCAGGAGGGAGCTACATATATTGACCGTTGTTTATAGATTGTTGCTCTACAGAGGTTAAATTTATGGTAAATATAATCTTAGGGACATATTGAATGTGTTGTTATAGACAAGTTGTTGCTCTAATGAGGGCCGCTCTGGAGAGGTTGTACTGTATATGCATATTAATTTTTTATATGAAAATAAAAATCAAATAATTGTCCATGATTTAGCTCAATTAACAATTCAATTTGATCTTAGATATTTTGAATTGTGCAGATTTTCACCCAAAGCATGTAAACAAACCAGTACACATGTCCTTCGATACATAGACTATTAGGAAAGAGAGTTCCAAAATGTAGAATGAATTTCAATGATTTCTTGTATGTGCAATATATACAGAGATGCACGACTTACATTAAATTTTATTATTTCGTACATATATTGTATCATTTGAATCAAATAAATTCATAATTCGCGTGAAATAAACGTAGAGCGCACGTTCATTGCACATTATTTTATTATTCGCTATATTAGTACATATTTGTATCTATAAATTGACATTTTGCGTTAAGTATATATAACACGCTCTGATTACTTATAAACTTATTATTAGCGCATTTAGCCAATATGCTCTCTATGGGACAGGTACATTATTTCATCACATATATTGAGCACTATTATATTCGTTCATGCAACCAATATACATAATGAAATACACACAGATTACGTAATGTTCAATAATAAAGTGTTATGCTAATTTATTCATTCCGGCATGTATATGCATTTTTCAACCAAATCATGTAAACAAAGAGTTTATTCAAAGATTTAGAATGAATTAGAACGGAATCTTGTATGTACAATAAATACATTAGTCGCACGGATAGAATTTATTATTCGCTACATGTATAATATTCACATTTTGCGTGAAATTAATGTAGCGCGCATTTTCATTATACATTATTATCATTTAAAAACCCATTTTAAACCCAACTCATTAATACTTTGGCTGTATGATAGGTCACTTTTAATATTCGCTACACGCATAAGACTCATTTGAAAATACATTGACTGTATAGACTGATATTTTGCGTTGAATATGCATAACACAGATTATGCATCATATTCATTTAATATGTTCGTTAAGTTAGTCTTTTAGTCAGTATACTGTATATGGAATAGGTACACAAGAACCACATGATAGTCACAAAATATTTTCATCTTAGGTATTGAACAGATAGATAGATAAATATTTTATTTAATTCCAAAAGGCTTTAAAGTCCACAAGGATATACACAGCACAATACAAACAGTGTGATACAATGAATTATACAAATATATTATTACATTTAACAATATTATGGAGAAGATCAGAATATAAAGTAGACTTATAATAATTATTCTTCTTTAAGTATAGAAAGTATTAAAAAGTGAGATTTACAAATATCTATTATGAGATAGCAGTTGAAAATTAATACATATTACATATATATATTCGCATAAATATAGAAAATGTGAACAATTTTATACGATATCAGTTATTGTACATGATATTATTTCTAATTTCAAACGCATTATAAATGTAAGAGGCTATGGAACAGATATTTTTCTTCAAGCAATCAATACACATATAGGAATTCATTCATCTTCAGTGATATTCAATAATTTTACATGTCATGAATTCTGATATTGTATATGAAGATAAATATAATACATTGTCGTGAAATATATGTCAACGAAGCCACTGTATGAATACACATCATTTTTATCATAGATATTTAGAATTGTGCAGGCTGTTTTTAACAAAAGCATGTAAACAAACGAATACACATGTCGTTCGATACATAGACTATGGGGCAGATGATTTATATTAAAATTTAGAATGAATATCTTGTATGTGCAATAAATACAGCCGTCATGCGACTTGAATTCTTTAGTTTCTACAAGTATGATATTATTCAAAACTAACTAATTCATAATTTGCGTAAATTTAACGTAGCGCGCATATTCATTACGCATTATTCTCAATTCGTCTGAAAAGTAAATACTCGAAATCCGATACATTAATACTCTGGCCGTCTGATATGCCAATTTTATTATTCGCTACATGCATAATACTCATTTGAATCTATGGATTGATGTTTTATGTTAAATATGCGTAACATGCTTTGATGACAAATTATACTACGGAACAAGGACATAATTATAACCGTAAAATAGGATCGGACATTTTCATCTTAGGTATTGAGCATTTTGGATATTTTCTTCAAGGAAACCATACACATAAAGGAATACACACGGATTCTGTGATATTCAAACGTTATTCGTTACGTTAATTTCTTCATTTTGATTTACAAATGTATATCACATGTACATGTATATTGTCAGCGAGGTACGTGCACAAACTCGCGATACAAATACTATTCAACAGACGAGTACACATGTCGTAAGATACATAGACTACTGGGGATGATTGTGTATTCCAAAATTTAGAATGAATTTCAAAGATATCTTACACGTGCAATGAAAAAAAGATACGCGCGTCTTGAATTTGTTATTTATTACAAATATATTATCATTTGGAACTAAATGTATCAAATTGATAATTTGCTAACATCAAATGTCCATTTGTCCTATCAAACCTCTTGAATGGCTCTGAAAGACTCTCCTACGAAGAAAACGAATCTTTGTTTCTTGACTTCCAGCGTTACATTATATAGCAAAAAAACGATTTGAGTAGGCCGTTCTCCCTGTTCCTGACTGACCGCGTGCCATGAACATGAAACCACCATTTTTAGTATTTCTGTTTTCAAACATCTAACATTAATTTTACAGTTGTGAATTATTAAATATCTATCACTGACCATGTATTTTTCATGACTCATAGCTTTCTTTCACATGGAGAGGAATTTATATAAGTTATCCTTGTTTTCCAATCCAAAATATCCTATCTTAGTAACTATCACAATTCATGTATGTATGTGTGTATGTTTGAAAATATAATTTGAAATAAAATTTAAACTAATAATTTTTGTGTAAAATGAACGAAGCACGCATGTGCATTCAAATTATTATCATTTCGTTTGAAAATACTCGACACCCAACACGTTAATATTTTGGACGTATGTTAGGACAATTTTAATATTCGCTACATGTATAAGACTCATTTGAATCTATCGATTGATATTTTGCGTTGAATATGCATAACACGCTCTGATTACAAAGCATATTCATTTAATAAACTCATTAATTAAGTCATTTTAGTCAGTATACTGTCTATGGAACGGATGCTTGAAAATCACATAATAGTTTTTCATCTTAGATGTAGACCATTTTGGTTATTTCTTCAAACAACAAATACAAATAAACGAAAATCTTCATATCAGCTAGCGATCGGCACACGACTTGATTTTATAATGATGTCCGTGAAGTTGGCAGCCCAGCAGCCCAGCAGCCTAGCAGCGTGAAGTTGGCAGCCCAGCAGCCTAGCAGCCTAGCAGCGTGAAGTTGGCAGCTCAGCAGCCTAGCAGCCCAGCAGCGTGAAGTTGGCAGCCCAGCAGCCTAGCAGCCCAGCAGCGTGAAGTTAGCAGCCCAGCAGCCTAGCAGCCCAGCAGTTTAATATATTTCTACAGTTAAACTGCACCACAAAACATGCAAAAACTTAAAAACGCATGAAGTAATAACATTATGTTGCTGTCATGTTTATTAGAAGAAAAAAATACGATTTTTATCGATTTTGTGAATCTGGCAGTGTAGCGGCCGCATAGCGGACTATTATAGTCAAACATAAAATGCACAAGAAATCCGGCTAAACACTTACGAATCGATGATATAATTCGATTTTATACCTTTAACGTTCATTAGATGAGAACTTACACATTTTTCTTTTTTTTTGGTGAAGTTGGCAGCCCAGCAGCGTCACAGCGTAATCTATATTTCTACAGATAAACTTCACAACAAATCAAGAAAAATACTTCAGAATGCATAAAATAATGTCAGTCTGTTGTTTAAACATTAATTAACAGAAAATATATAATTTTCATATTTTTTTTTCAATGTGAAATTAGCCGCTGCTAGCAGCGTGAAGTTGGCAGCCCAGCAGCGTAACAGCGTAATCTATATTTCTACAGATAAACTTCACAACAAATCAAGAAAAATACTTCAGAATGCATAAAATAATGTCAGTCTGTTGTTTAAACATTAATTAACAGAAAATATATAATTTTCACATATTTTTTTTCAATGTGAAATTAGCCGCTGCTAGCAGCGTGAAGTTGGCAGCCCAGCAGCGTAACAGCGTAATCTATATTTCTACAGATAAACTTCACAACAAATCAAGAAAAATACTTCAGAATGCATAAAATAATGTCAGTCTGTTGTTTAAACATTAATTAACTAAAAATATATTATTTTCATTTTTTTTTTCAATTTGAAATTAGCCGCTGCTAGCAGCGTAAAGTTGGCAGCCCAGCAGCGTCTAATTTAACGCACAATTTTTTTTTTTGAAAAATCATATATTTTCACTTAATTAACGTTCAAACAACAGACTGACATTATTTTATGCATTCTGGAGTATTTTTCTTGATTTGTTGTGAAGTTTATCTGTAGAAATATAGATTACGCTTTTACGCTGCTGGGCTGCCAACTTCACGCTGCTAGCAGCGGCTAATTTCACATTGAAAAAAAATATATGAAAATTATATATTTTCTGTTAATTAATGTTTAAACAACAGACTGACATTATTTTATGCATTCTGAAGTATTTTTCTTGATTTGTTGTGAAGTTTATCTGTAGAAATATAGATTACGCTGTTACGCTGCTGGGCTGCCAACTTCACGCTGCTAGCAGCGGCTAATTTCACATTGAAAAAAAAATATGAAAATTATATATTTTCTGTTAATTATTGTTTAAACAACAGACTGACATTATTTTATGCATTCTGAAGTATTTTTCTTGATTTGTTGTGAAGTTTATCTGTAGAAATATAGATTACGCTGTTACGCTGCTGGGCTGCCAACTTCACGCTGCTAGCAGCGGCTAATTTCACATTGAAAAAATATATATGAAAATTATATATTTTCTGTTAATTAATGTTTAAACAACAGACTGACATTATTTTATGCATTCTGAAGTATTTTTCTTGATTTGTTGTGAAGTTTATCTGTAGAAATATAGATTACGCTGTTACGCTGCTGGGCTGCCAACTTCACGCTGCTAGCAGCGGCTAATTTCACATTGAAAAAAAATATATGAAAATTATATATTTTCTGTTAATTAATGTTTAAACAACAGACTGACATTATTTTATGCATTCTGAAGTATTTTTCTTGATTTGTTGTGAAGTTTATCTGTAGAAATATAGATTACGCTGTGACGCTGCTGGGCTGCCAACTTCACAAAAAAAAATGAAAAAATGTGTAAATTCTCATCTTATGAACGTTAAAGGTATAAAATCGAATTATATCATCGATTCGTAAGTGTTTAGCCGGATTTCTTGTGCATTTTATGTTTGACTATAATAGTCCGCTATGCGGCCGCTACACTGCCAGATTCACAAAATCGATAAAAATCGTATTTTTTCTTCTAATAAACATGACAGCAACATAATGTTATTACTTCATGCGTTTTTAAGTTTTTGCATGATTTGTGGTGCAGTTTAACTGTAGAAATATATTAAGCTGCTGGGCTGCTAGGCTGCTGGGCTGCTAACTTCACGCTGCTGGGCTGCTAGGCTGCTGGGCTGCCAACTTCACGCTGCTGGGCTGCTAGGCTGCTGAGCTGCCAACTTCACGCTGCTAGGCTGCTAGGCTGCTGGGCTGCCAACTTCACGCTGCTAGGCTGCTAGGCTGCTGGGCTGCCAACTTCACGGACATTTTATAATGTATATTATTATTTAAATCTGCGATATAGATAACTTGCTTAAATTAAGCGTAGCGCGCTTGTTATTTACAAATCATTCTCATTTCGCATGGGTAATAAATACTATAGACCAGTTGCATTAGCACATTATTATTGCGTAGAATATACATGACTATACTTTGTCATAGACTATACTCATTTCATAAGGTCATTAATTAGGGCGTTTAATGTTACATGACTAGATATTGAGTAATCGAGACCTGCGGATTGAACACATGTATTAAATTGTATTTGCAAGTTCATGCTCTTTTATAACATTATTTTACTACTTGAAATCATTCTGATAAATACTAAATGCGATACACGAGGTTTGCAAACATACAATTCTTATTCAAACCAGTACACTATATTGATTACAAACTGAGTCTATGATATAGACATGTTGTGTAAGACGTTTACTCCTCAAATCAATCTGTTAGAAATCAAATTTTGTGTTTAAAACGAAATCATAATTTGTCCGTGAGATATGTCAACAACTCCGTGACATAAAGTCATTTTGTTATTAGATATTTAGAATTTTGCGTGTTATTTCCAACCACCACATATAAAACAAACAGCCACACATGCTGTTCGATACATTGTCTATTGGTGAACAGCGTTTATACAAAAATATTAGAAAGATTTTAAATGCTATATACTTTGCAAAAAGTATGCATACACGCTTTTTGTTTGAAAAAAAAAATCTCTTGATATAAGCTCGGCACACGACTTGGTTTTATAATTCGCTCAACTGTATGTCATCAATTGATAATTTGCGCAAAATGCGCGTAGCGCACTTGTTATCTAGAAATTATTCTAATTTCGTATGAATAATTAAGCCTCGAGACCCGTGACTTGAACAAATTATTATTTTGGTCGTATACAAGGTCAATATCATTATTCGCTACAATCATAATCCAATTTTGAATCTATAGATTGATATATTGCGTAGAATATACATGACGCGGATTTTATAAACTACGCTCATTTCATAACTTCATTTAGTCGATAAACTTTCTACGGATTTGATACATAAAACTAGCAAATGAATCCACACATTTTCATAATAGATAATGACCGTTTTCAATATGCAGTATATACGATTTTTAACATTGGACTTAAAGATTGAAATCTAAATATTCTCCGTAAAAAAACGTCAACAAACACGCGATAAAAATGCATTTCATTAATATTTTTGACGTATCCTAGGACAATTTTATTTTTCGCCAAATGTACTAGATTCATTTGAATGTATAGATTGGTATTTTGCGTCAAGTTTGCATAGCACGCTTTGTTAATAAACTATACGCATTCAATAACGCATTAATTTGGGTGTTTAGTCGATATACTGTCTATGGAAAAGCTTCATATGAACCGCAAAATAAATTCCACTTAGATCGTTTTGTTAGTATGTCCATGCAACCATTATATATGAAATAAATGTAGCGCGCATGTTCATTACACATTATTCTCGATTCGCATGAAAGGTAAATACTCAAATTCTTTGGCCGTCTGATAGGTCAAATTTATTATTCGCTAAATGCATAATACTCATTTGAATCTATAGATTGATATTTTCCGTTAGATATGCATAACACGCTTTGATTACAATTTTTTCTCATTTGATAAACTTAACAATTAGGGCGTTTAGTCACTATACTGTCCACGGAATAGGTACATAATAACTGCAAAATAGTACCAAACACTTAATGATTTTATTCTTATATATTGACCATTTTGATTATTTCTTCAAATAACCAATACACATAAATGAACACACAGTCACATATTTCCTGAAATTCAATAATTTTGTACGACGTTAATTTCTTAATTTCGATATACATGTATATAAATTTTGATTTTGTCTATGAAGACAAATATAATACATTGTCCGTGAAATACGTTAACAAATCCGTGATATGAATAAATTTCATTTTGATCTTAGATATTTATAACTGTGCAGGTTATTTTCAACAACAGTTTGTAAATATATACATAAAAATACTATTGGGGAAGAAAGTTTGTTTCAAAATTTAGAATTAATTTCAAAAGATATCTTGTATGTACAATAAATGCACGAAACACACGAATTAAATTTATTCTTACCAACATGTATAATATCGTTTGAATCTAATAAATTCATAATTTGCGAAAAAACAAACGTAGCGTGCATGTCCGTTATAAATTATTCTCGTTTCGTTTGAATTTCGCTACATGCATGGTACTCATTTGATTCTATCGATTGATAGTTTTCGTTTAATATGCATAAGGCGCTTTGTTTAAAACTGTACTCATTTATTTAAAGCATTAATTAGGGCGTGTCGTCAATATAGTGACTATAGAAAATGTATCTTAGAAATGTAAAATAATACCATACACATATACATATTCATCATAAATATAGACTTTTTTGTATTCAATTCTCATACTATCATCATGTTCATATATCATCAGGTATATGAAACACAATCATTGAAATACATGCGGATTTATTGTCATTCTATTCCCATTATTTTTATTAATTAATATTATTGTTGTAACATATTAAGTCAATTTTCATCCTACCGAAGAAAATATGCACACATGTATATTTGATTTCTGTTCTTTGATACTCCATTTGTAGTAATAAATTAATAAAATATGATTATTTTTACCGTAAATAAAATTAATAAAACAATTACAAAATGTATAATATGCACAATGGTTTGTTCACATTCAGTTGCCAATTTGTATGTAAATGCGCATTGTTTACATCAATTTTAGTTCTGGAAAAGAAATTGATACATATGATCGGGTTTTATCAAATAATGTTCATCTTGAACAAAAAAAAATCATTTCGTATCGCACCAGTTCATACGTTTATATACAAAGTTTAAAATACACAATGTATTTTATTTTAATAGAAATGAATAATGTACATGTTCCAGGTCATGTTTGGATATTTTGTGTACATGAACTGCTTTGTATTTGACTGAATAAAAATGCATTCCACTCACATTGTCTACATATCATTCTGACAACATAGATTATATTGATCAGCTTGGACATTTCAAGTATACAAGTAAATCAGTTTAGACGAATGTATATATACACAGAGTCCGAGATAGTTATTGGCTATGTAAACGTTGTTTTCACTATTTTGATGGTGAGATGCCATTAGGTCTGGTCAACTGTTATCGAATCATGTGTTCATCAATAGTGGTGGCTCCGAAAAGCACCAGTCCTATAGTTTTCGCTTTTATTAATGTCAGGCTGGCGAAGGGAGGGCTACATACTCGTCTTCTGTAGGCTTCTGGAAGTCATTGTTGGGATTCATGCCTGACTTCGAACAAGGTAGCAATGCAATGAAAATAATTCTTAAAATAAATCAAGTAAAGTAATGTATGTAACCGCGGGTTCATTATTATAAAGAGGTAACATGACAACAATCTGGTATACATGTGTATAGGTTCATTCGTTGTTCTACATTGTTTGTACTATAAGGACTATATTTAATGTCTCCATCCAAGTCATAGTACTCAAGTCATAACTCTTAAATCTCATTGCTTATATACTAGCTTTTAAATACAGATATCTAAATATCTAGGTCTCAAATCTCCGCACCCAAGTCCTAGTTCTCAAAATCAGAACTCAGATGCTATCTCTAATACGTCAGTGCTCACACGGTAACTAGTACTCTACTATCAATACATGTACTTAAATTCTACCTCAAATACCATCTTACATACACAGTATATCATCTCTCGGGCCTCAGCATGACTATCCTAGCTCTTAAATATCATTACTCAATGTTCCAGCCCTATAAACGGAACTTACAATAATTATTATTTAACTCTGAGAACTTTCAGTTGCCTAAGTGGACTCAAACATCAAACATCCAACCACCCAGAAATATATCAGAATCTCATTCTACAAGCAAACGAAACCATTTTGGAATGTAATAAATGCAATAAAAACCATCATGTCATGGTAAGGCCACTAGGCCACTGGACCTAAAATACTATAAACTCATAGAAAATAGTCCACAATCAATCTCTAAAAGCAGGATATACTGTTTTTGAAATGACATAAATGCAACACAATCACTCCGTTAGCCCGCTCTACTTACAATTTGTATAGAAAATATTAAGACTGTATTTAAAATACGACTTGATCATGAAGCCTTGTTGTCAGTCTTATCAGACGATGTTTACTTTTGTAGCCTGATTGTTGGCATTTTCAGAGGTAGCTTTTCATACTTAAGTGTACCTTTCATGCATTGTTGTCGGTCCATATATAAGGGGTATGTAATTTAGTAGCCGTTCTCATTGCCTTTAATATTACTCAAAGCATTTGAACTCAATGGCACACTTAATCAATCAACTAAAATATTTTTTCACTTTTTTATTTGCCAATGCTAAACCAAAATAGATGGCACTGTACCTTTATCTTTTAGTAACAAACCCCCACCTGGTAATACGGCCACATTCTTCCGCTTAAATACACCTTATACAATCTACTGTAGAAAGCAAAATCAGGACAAATTCGACGTGAACGAAGATACAAGATGTATTTATACAGAAATCGTCTCTTGCTCCCGAGATTAGCGACGATTCTCCCTTTTTCACGCAGCAACTTTCAAGGTTCTTAGCCTTTAAGTAGTTGTATTTTATGTGCAATTTTAAGTACGACAGGACCGAGTACGAATGCGATTAAATCCAACCTTGACAGCTCGAAAACTGCGAAGAAGCGTACACAAATTTTCCGTTTTTTAGGAGCTCATATGCAGTATTCAGTCCACTATCTATTTGTTTTAATGTTGTTTGACAGACGCATGAACCCTCATAGGGGTACAAATATGTTCGATACAAGAAATTCGGGATGTCCCTAGCTTTTTCTGCAGACAGACATCCTGGTTCGTTAATATGTCCGGTGTAAAACTCTGATACACAATATAATATATTTCATGTTCAAGTCAAGAATGAATACAATAGTATAAAGCATAATATAAACAATAAAATGATGTTGCTATGATTACTATTTTATTAATATAATCATATACCTAACCATGACCAAGTGATTGGTTTTCGATCATTTTATTTAAAATTTGTATCTAAAGCTTGTACAATGTGGTGCTAATTCATTTACGGTGTATAATATCTTAGGCTACTGGAAGGCAAGCGGACTATCGGTCTAACCATGTACCCGAACATATATTTAAAGCAAGAAATTGATTTATAACAGTGGTAAATTAAGATTCATTATAACATACATCTTTATTTCCTCCAAATACGGACAGCATATAATATATTATACATACATGTAGTGTAATGGGCATATTATTATTAATATACAGTTATACATGTATGATGATGCAAAATCAAACAACATTCTCAAGTGAGCATGAATGAGATGAATTCACATTATTCAGTGCATGAGCACTTATCAATACATGTATTTATATACATGTATGTACATAAAGACTTATCTCTTGTCATAGAGATGTGAGAATTATCTTAAAGTTAATTGTGAAAAGGTCGTATTCCCCGGCACTAGTTATGTTTACATATACGAAAATCACAATTGTTCTGTACAGTCCTAGAGATCAAACTTGCACATTGAAATACCTTTTCCGTATGTTGGACAATCCAAATGTATTTATGACATCAGCGATACGCACATACGTTAATTTGAAAAGAGAAAAATATAAATACGGCCAGTAATGTCGTCTAGGTCGAAAGTTGATGTTATGTCTGATAATCGTTGACTACTGTGCTTTGAAATAAATTGCATAATTCAAAATAATAATTCGTATTTGACAGTGGCCCCAAATCCATAGTGTGCAAAACATTCATTCAAAGCTGGCTACGTCCCTGAATCTTTGAATCTTACGAATATTTAGCTCATCGCACTAAACACAGACTGTCTCCTAATGATACCAAATACAGTAAATAACAATATATGTTTGGTAACTAGTCTTAACAGTGTAACCTGCAATATTTTTATTGTTAGCTCCCTTATCTAACTCTTCCTGCATGTTTCTACTACGCGTATTGCACGACGATAATGAAAGATTAGTATCCATGACTTTTTTTTAACAAATCGAACATAATTGTGTTATCATTATTCATACAGCTCAAATTTTACTTCCACCCTCAAAGTATTTCGGTATAAGGATAGGGCAGATTAATGTTTAAATACATGTTCTGATCAATTATACTATCAGGTTAATGTTCTATAAATTAATATACCAAAGACAAATATGAATATTGAGTTCAGAGATCGATCTCAATTGTTATAACCTCGGGGCCTTGCAACAAATCTCAATTTTATAACCTCTGGTGTGTGTGTGTGTTTCCAACCTATTTTCATTGAAATAATATAAACACACTCCGCGACCATTGTAACATACATTTCCACCCTAAATATTGGCCATTTTGGACGATCTTATAATGCATTTAGTAATTCGTAATTAATATTCTATGTCCACGCTCTTTAAATTACTGTCCAGTTAGGATAATGTGATAGTGACGTTTCATTTTATGTGTACACAAAAGTTTACATCCATTGTCTGAACAGGTAAAATGGGTTTATTAGAAACAAATATAGTATTATAGTTTAGCAATGATATTGTAGATGTCTGGTTGGCGCAGTTGGTAAAGCCTTTAGAATTGATCAGGGGCTAAAATTTTATCGCGAGTTCGAACCTCACCGGTTGTCTCTTTTTTCTTTTTCTTTTTCAGCTTTTTGCAAATGAATTGTAGTTTCGTTATAATATTTAGTAGTAAATTGTAAAGAAAAAGAATGCATAATATATAATTGTCCTGTGTAACGCAAAGTGTGCAGTGCAAAAGTACATGAAGTATTAGTACCGCGCACAGGTATTTCGTGCAAACTTATCTGAATGTCAACTAGCTAAATATGACTGAAAATAGGTGTTTTTTTAATGGCGAACCAATCGTAATTACCAGAATTACAACGAAATGTCTAAGACTATTTTTCATCATGTTTATTACATGTAAAAAGATATTCAAAAAAGATATGCCAAACGATATAAATGATAATAATAATATAAACACTAGATCTAATATATTCCTTACAAAAAAAAACGACGAAAAAAAAAATTGACGATTTTTTAAAAAGATATATAGCAATAGAAAATAATTTGCGAAAAAGTACCAAGTCGCGGTCTCACACAGTTCTTTTCACATCAATAGATTATCGTCAGACACCATCGTTACCAACTGCGCTACGCCGACAGTTGATGGATTTATTGAAATTTGTAAATCATGTAGTCAGCCTATATGTCCAATGATAATTTGACAACGGTTTTACACCGTAAAAATGGACTCGACCACTGCGTCACTATACAATTATCCTAACTGAGCAGTACATTAAATTCTCTATAATCAAATAGATAAATATGCTACTGTTGCTATGCCAACAGTCTCGCTTTCACGGGTTGTTTACGTAATGTTCCGCTCAAATAAGTTAATATTCTTAATCAATAGCCAAAAACAATCTTAAACAAATGAAATACATGTTGGTTTGTTTACATTAACGTAAGTTCCATTCAATTTTTTTTCATAAATCACATGAGTCAAATAAAAATAAATTGCGCGCGGGTTCTTTATGTGGTGTTCCATTCCAATCAGTTAATTAATATTCATAATAAATACTCAAACACAAATGAAGTACATACGGGTTATTATTGGGAAGTAAAGGCATTTATTAGCGTGCATGATAGTTTATACTTTTTGTGTTCATCTATGTACACTATCTGGCTTGGTGGATTTGAACACCAAAAAGAATAATTATTTTAAAAGCTTATTTCTTTTTCTTTCTTGTTTAAGTTCATTGTTTTTATGTTTATGGTCGTCAATATCTACCAGTATCTTCTTTTTAGGTATAATAGATCATGTTACTTTATAGTTTAGATACTTCTTATAAAGTTGCAAAGACTGAACATTATATGTTGCTCTTCTGTCCGGGTGTTAATTAAACCAAGTACATTTACAACAAATGAAATAAAGGGGTATTCCCATAATTCGGAAATGTATTTCGGTGTATTCTGGTAAATCGGGTATTCTGAAGAAAAAAACGTGGAACCGTTAAGAATCTTTCACTTTAACTATTCATATTTTAACTCGGCTTATGCAGAGGGATGCTGTAATAATCATCGTCTATTTCAAAATAAATGTTTGAAATGTTAAAATAAATAAATCTAACTCGTTCAGTACAGAATTGTAATTCACCTATGATTTTAAGGTCAGATAGCTTAATTGGATAGAGCAACCCAGGCCAGTAATTGGCTATGGGAAGATTCGGGTTCGAATCCCGATCTGACTTTCATGGGTAACCGTTAACATTTTCAAAATTCGAAACCTAGTTTTACAGTTTGTTTTGGCAGTGGAATTACTTCAAATTTGAGCAGCGCTTATTAAAAATTCTAACTACATGTAAACCTACTTGAGGCTATGATAATTAAAATCCCACTTTCTTATTTTGACAAATGGATAAATCCCTGTTCTAGACTGTGCGACCTGCTTCCGTGGTCGAGTGATCAAGGTAGCTGACTTCAAATCACTGTAACCTCAATCTGATAGAGGATCGTGGGTTCGATCCCAGCTACCGACCATGTCTCTGTGTGAGAAAGTTAGGCATTTGCATGCTTTTGGAGGATGGGAGTCTAATAGGAACAATGGTTAGATGAACTGACTCTGACAAATGAAAACGGGTATAAAACTCAAACAACAAACAAACAATTTCAGGCAGTGCCTTATTTTATATTAAACTAAACATTTTTATTGAATATACGAGTAATTTAGCACAACGTTTTAATAACTGTCACTGGTGTAGTGGGTTGAACGTATGTATTCATGAGCCAACAGGCATGAGTTCAATTCCAGATTGCACCATACATTTTTGGGGGCATATTATTATATTTTTGAAAAGTATGTTTGAACATTATTGTAAAACTTCAAGTACATAATTATAAACATGTTTTATATCACTGTATATTTTATTTTATTGTTTCTGTTGTTTTTCATTGATTTTCTTTCTTTTTATCTTTTTTTGTTTTATCTTAATAAATAAAATGGAATTTCATTTCACAGATCTCCTATTTCACTCGCTGTGTCTGTCGATGACCCTTCATCTGTATCTGTCTCTGACTGAGTCAGATATGGAGCCTGAATCCAAGCCCAGCTCAATGATGATAGGTTCAGGAAGCTTGTCACTGTGACAGCAATATCTTTGTTTAATAGCTCGTACATGTTCAGTACACCGGAACCAGCCTGTTGCTGAAACTGCTTGTAACCCCTTCTGTGATAACAAATCATTAATTAGACATACCTTTTTACAATATCAAGATTTCTGATTTCAGAATAATGTATGATGATACGATTTATATTAAACATTTTGATCTTAGATACTTTACCAGAAAAAATACACTCAAGAAAAACATGCATAACAATTAAGAGGGATGGTGACTGGCATTGAACTCGGACTTAATTTAATACGACAGCATGAGCGAATGCGCCCTACCTATTATGCCAGCATTACAGACATTTATTGAGCAGGTTAAAATTATCTTATCAGTATGTTTTAGTCAGATTTGTTCCGAATATCCACATCCCGTATTTCACGTGGTGGACTATTCTGAATAATTTGGTCACAGCTCAAAACTCATGGTCGAGCTTTAATTCATTGCACAAGGGCTTGCAGTATTTTTTAGCTCACCTGAGCAAAGTTCAGGGTGAAGTATAAGTATAGTATTTTATCTGTCATCTGTCTGCGCATAATCCTTCGATGCGGGATTTAAAAATGGAAGCTTGTACCTGTGTACAAACTATGTAAAACGGTGATGCAAAGTTATTGCCTCGGGCCGCAGGTAACAACTTCAAACGACTTCTCCTCTGAAACAGCTCTGTTAAATTTGAAGAACCTTCACAGGAATGATCTTTGGGTGGTCCTTTACAATAGTTGCTAAAAGATTGTCATTCTGTGCTGTACTCTTGTTTCCATAGCAACCAAAAGGAAAATCTTAAAAAATCTTGTCTTGAAACACATGGTCTGAAGTTTAGATATTAGCCATGGAGCACCATCTAGAGACCCTCTTACAAAGTTGCTAAAATTATGTCCCTAGGGTTAAAATTGGTCCCACCCCAGTGGTCACGTTTCATACAGATTTATATATATAGGGGAAAATATAAAAAAATCTTGTCTAAAAGCATCTTAGATATTTTGCATGTAGCAACATGTAGAGGCCCTCTACTAAATTGCTAAATGATAATATCCCTTGGGTCTTATTTTCCTATATTTTTTACTTACTGCAGCACAAATTTAAATCAACTTCATAAGTGATATTGCCACAACTCATTTCTCAGGTGTGCATTGCAGGGCAACTTGGCTCTCTTGTTTGTTAATCATTTTGTTTACACAGCAAATTTAAATCTTGGTATAAAACGGTTCAGTGCTTTCCTATCATCCCATTTGTCAACCAGTTTTTGATGCAAAATTCTCATGCTTCTTGAAAAGTGTACACACATTTGTAAGGAGAACCAGTTTTCAATCAGATTGTTAGAGGACAGTCACATGGTAGGTTGATATTTTAGTAATGAAATTAATTTTAAGTCATAGGTATGCGAGTTTTATACAATTACACACCTACTTCTTTGTTTGTGATAGGTCAAGACCTGTTTTATGAAAAGAATTTCGTGCGCGGGTCTGTTTTCTGCACGTGACCAGGTCTATAATCGAAAGAAACTAGACATGCCCACGTGATCATATACATAAGCGCTTTAAGAATTTGTTGTTTGTATAAACAATGTGTATGCTCTATAATTATATAAACATGAGCAATCACAAATTGGCCAGTCGAGTATACTTGAACTAATGGTGGGCAAAATACCTTGCAATGACACATACAAGGCTGACGAAAGCGCAATACATTTCCTTCTTTGTTAGATTTGACGATATGGGTGTCGGTTTTATCAAAAGAAAATGTTTGAGTACACCTGAAACTTCCGATCATTGTTGAAACAATAGCAATATCAGGCTAGAAATGTGACCAGATGACACGAATACCTCCACTAAGTGCTAAGTCAAAGGGGCCATAACTCTTGTGAAATGTTTGGTTTTTAACGGAAATCGAAGTTGACATGTATTTTATTATCACACACTTACATGTAGAAAATGAAACCATTCTTATTTATCTAGTTATTTCGTCGGATTTAACGCTATTTTCAACATAATATCAGTTATTCAGGGTTCGACCTCACAACTTCTTGAACAGGAGACCAATGCTCTAACCACTGTGATAACCGGGCGGGCTTATATGAAATAACTCCATGAATTATGTATTGAGATTAAAATTTGAACGGACGGAAGGACAGACATGGGTGTCACTTTATGTCCTACCGCCGTATCGAATGGCGGGGCATGAAAAGAACTCATGGCAACATATTATTCTTTGCCAATAAGATACCAGAAAATCGACGTTTTACGTATATTATGTAAAAACATATTTGTGTCTGAAAACTTGTTTTCCTTTTCTTTCAAACCGACAGTAACGTTGCAACAAGAATAAATAAGCAAGCTCTCAACTAACATTCAATGACCTCATCGTGATAGGCTGGTGTAATTGGTAGCCAAATCTATATTTCTAAATAAGACGAGAAGGACAATATAACAGTCAAATTTAGATTATTTATAAATCGTTATAGTATATACTCAGTACCTGTTCATCGTTTCGGGTGTTGCCATGTCAATGTCGCTGCATATGACCAGAGCCAGAGAAAATATATCGTCTGTATTGCTATAGGGCATGTAGGTAAATGTAAAGCCATCTCGCAACTGTCGAACGTTGTGTAAGTCAGATACCAACCTCGTACATCGGCCTATCTGTGTAGAAAAGACCTGATCACGGGATTCTCGAAACACCTCGAGCGCTACGCGCTCTCGGTGTTCACGTGAATCCCGTGATCAGGTCTTTCCTACGCAGATAGACCTCGTACTCGATCGATATCCTATACCTAAATTATGAATTCTTTCTTCAAATAAATATATAATACTATTTTGTACTTAGTTTAATTTTCTTCATTTTTTTGTTAGCATATTGTAAAGTTATTGTTGAATGTTGTAATTTATAAAATAATTGTCAAATAATTATGTATTCAGACATTGTTGAAATGTTTTCATTATAATGCTAGTACTAAATTTCTTCCACTGGTAGAGGGTTGTAGGTTTGAGCCCAGCTACTGACCATGTCTCTTTATGTGAGAAAGTAGGCAGTCGCTTAAGAAGGATGGGAGTCTAGCACTGCATGGTTCTTCCCAGGATCCTTGGTTAGGTGAACTGTCTGCCTCAATATTATGACTCTGACTGTTGAAAATGGGTTTTATACCCAATGAACCAAAAATAAAATTTCTTAAAATGAATATTTTATGTGATCGGTTTATATCACATGAATATTTTAATTTCACCCATGATGTAAATTATGTTATATTTTTACATTTCTATTTCATGATTTTTGAGTACACTGTTATATAAGGCTTAAACATTGTTTGTTTCTTGTTACCTGACTTGCCCTAATTTTTCCCTGTGACTTTTATTAGGCCCATGGAACAAACAGTCCACTCACTTTTAACTTTTCCATGTGCTTTCAAGTGCCCCAAAAAGCCCAAACTTACCTGTCCTATTGTAATGAACAAGTAGCCAAAAAATTACATACAAATGTATTTCTTTTATGCCTAAGGAGACCCAGGTGGTTATTTAAATGTTATAATAGATATTTTGTGGTTGATGTTTAATCTCGGTTATTTAAAATGGATTTACTGTTTTACTGACAGTATTGTTTAAAGAAAAGAAGTGCTCAATGACTTATTTCAAATCTAACATTCTTAAGCTGGACGGCAATTGGTTGAATTGGCAAAATGTAATAAGTATTTCCAGAGTTAGGGCCCTTGACTTTACTTTAACTTGTTTACATTATTCATTTCTTCACCAATCTTAAACATATTTACAGTAAATGTGTATGACCTAAAGGTCTCTGAGAGTTTGATATGGGCGAAATTGAACCAGTACTTGCAGAGTTATGGGCCTTTGACTTAGAAATATTGCTATATTTCAGCTTTATTACACTATAGCATCTTGATTTCTTTAGTAATCGTGATCATATTTACACATGAAAATTAAGAGTTTGTCTTGATCAAAATCTATGTAGAAACTGGGCATACAAGATGAAAAACCATATCACCTGGTCATTATGTGCCTGTGAATATTTTGCCTGCCTGGGGGTTGGGGTGACGGCGGTCATACACAGGACTTTAGACAGAAGATTATTTCCGACAGGCGGGAATTAGATAAAGTTAATGACTCCGGATCCCGGGAAATAGACTTTGGCAGCGTTTTACATCCCTGTTGCATTTGATAGACCAAGTAGGCTCTAGGGTTGAGATATAGACATCAAAAATCTAAAAATGTCAAATTCCCTTGGGTCAGCCAGCCCGGGCTGGCAAGATATTGACAAGTGCATTATAGCGTAGTGTTGTTCTTTGGTGAGCGATATAGGGCAATCTTGGCCCTCTTGTTAAAATAGCCTTTAATGGACCCATGATATCAGTGTTTATTTTTAAATTTATTATTTTATATTATAGTTGATGGCAACAAGAAGAACAGTGAACAATTCTACGAATGGTGCATGTGACTAGCATTTTTTATGCCTGTGTTCTACAGCACAGACTTGGCCATCAATCTAAGGTAGATAATAAAAATTACATAGTCTAAAATGATTACTCTCAGCGTGTTGATGATTTTATTATAAATATTTTTGCTTGTACTCTTGTTGTCAACAATATTTCAGTAATATACCAGTGGCAGGGTTTTTTAGTTGGTTAGGTGAACTGTCCTCCTCATATAACTCTTGACTTTGGAAAAGGGGCGTAAAACTTTTATCAAATAAACCTCTAATAAGTGTTCAATTTAAAAAAAGAAAAATAAGATAGAAACTTTTTTTTTGTAGCATGGTTGTCAGAACTAGAAATTAAAGGTGGAAATGAAATCACTCGTTCATTAAATCTACTTCTCGTCTTAGTGATGCTGAAATGGAAGAGCCTAAATCCCATGATACTTCTATACTGTTTATAATATTATGTCTGCTTCAGGTATGTAGAGCCTGGTAGTGTTTCATAGAGATGACACAAATATTATATCTCCTTATTAGCAATGAACAATGTTTTATTATTTTCAAGTTTTTTTCTTTTGAGTCATCAGTTAAACACGGTGCCCATATAGATAGAAATCGAGCAGTGAGTCGTGACGGAAGGTCATGGACTGTTCCATTCTTTAAAATAGGGATAAGTAATACAATGACCAAGTACATTACTAAACACGACCTTACATTTCTAGGTCGCTGTTGGCCTCTTACATTTGTAGACCACTGTAAGAGGCCTAGCTACGTGGTCCTGAAATCAGTGCGCCGCACTAGTAACATTATTAAACTGAATTGTGTTTTTCGTGTCCTTAATCTTGCCACTATTTTTTTCAAATAATGCATTGCTCGTGATTTCGGTGCATTTATGTTTTGAAAGGTATATATATCATATGCAATCAAAATCAAATTCTGTTCAAATAATGTTCCTAAGTATGAAGAGGATGTCATGTTATATAACTTAATATAATGAAGCAAAATATTAGATTCTGACAGTGGCGGAAGTACAGATACTGGTAATGAACGCAGTAATTGAAATTTCATGAAATTAAATGAAATACATATGAAATTCATTCCAAATATTGAAATAAAATTTTGTAATAATAAAATGCCAAATATCAAATAAAAGTGGAAAGGAAAAACGTTCATATGTGTTTCGAACCCATAGCATCTTGACCACCAGGCTTCAAAAGTAAAATGGTTGGCGCCTTTACCGATCGCGCTACGCACTTAGTCTCAGCTATGACGGTCAAATAACTGATATTTATATATAACGGAAACCTACGAAACGTTCCGAAAAGCCACTCACCCTACAAAATGGACTTAGCTGATCTTTGATCATTCACAGGTCGTTGTCGGACTATACCATGTGACTTTCAATGATATGTGTGGGATAAAATTGGTAAACAAACGCTCGACAACAAAAGCTTTCTTTGGAAAGTCACGTGGCATAGGCACAGAGTTAATGATAAATTACTGAATTGGAACTTTTTTAGGTTTTTATGAGGGTATAAAGCTGTCTCAATTAAGATTTAAAATCTTAAATGGGGCTTTCTGTTTATAGTTAAGAATTAGAGCCTGCATGTTCCCATGAATCATTGTGGTATGTCCAAACTCTATTGCCAAGTCATGACGATGTAGTCTTTAGATTCTGTGTATGGAATTCACCCTGACAAAGAATTTTGCTTGATTATGAAAAAGTCTTTAGATTCATCATTTTGTCAACAATATAATATAACATGTCTAAGTGTATAAAGCTATGTCTGACAAGAAATGATGCATAAATTTCAATAAGTATATAATTACATTGTTTTCATAACCTAAAAGTGTTTTCTGAAAAGAGTTTTACCAAAAACTGTCTGTGTAATCACAGGAGATTGAAATTTTATCCATATGTCACTTGCTACAACAAATTACTCATATGTGTAATATAATATACACACTTGTGTTTATATATATAGCTTAATAGTCCGAGGATATATCTTAACTTAATTCTGAGTCATTATTTCAATCTCCAGTGGTGGAATTTAACAAAATGAGTGTTACAAGTTAACAGAAGTAATTTAAGTGTTCGGGAACTTTTTAATACACTATTTAACAACTCATTATAAGTAGCATTTGCTGAATTCAAACATGCCCTACTTGATTCCATTAAATGATGTAGACAACAATGCATTTTACCTTGGAAAAGAGGAAAACTTGATTGAACATTGAAAATGTTTAATTTTGTTGATTTTTAATTTTCGAGTTATCTCCCTTTTAATTCTCTTTAATAGTTGTTCATCCTTATTGTATTGTATATTATATAATTTTTATATCATGACTTTATGTATTTCTCTCATATATGAATAAGTTGACCATTATCTGTGTAAATATTCATGTGACTTATATACTCAACAAAAAAAGAAACTACATATTTTAGGTAAGATTTTCATTGACGCAACTTTATAGTTGTCTGTGTATTCACCTAAAGGTCCTGTGCATAGATCAAATTAGTGGTATGATTTGCAGGGGACTACAGCCGACAAAGTTCGTTCAAGAAATTAACAGTTTATGCAAACAGTTGACCAAAAATGCAACAGTAAATGTGCTCTTATTTTAATTCAAAGGGAGGTAATTGAAACATATCAATGTTATACTCAAACTGCATTAATTAGGGTTAGACATTTTCATTATCAAACTTGTTTTTCTTTACAACAATACGTATATTGATGTTTACAATATTAAAACAGGTCAACAGCCTATGAGCGGATAGTTTGAATACCCATAATGCCGTTTTAAAAAAATCAGTTATTCCCCTTTCCGTTAATTTCTGGTAATTCTGATGTTTTTCCTTGAATTCTTCAACTGGAAGGACAGTTAAAATGTCACGTTGTTTGTCCTTGGTTATTTCTTTAATGAGCATTAAAATATCAATACATTAATAATGTAAAGTTTCTTTTTTTGCTGAGTATACATTTGTACTTGTATTTTTTCTGATATGGATTATGTACTTTGTACACAACAGAATAATTTTTTTGTTCTGTTCTGTTCTGCCAATGTGTAACTCAAAGATTACAATTTGATTTCTGCTGAATTTGCAGCTTTATTCTACGATTGTGGAACAAAATATGAAAACGGCTATGAAGGTCATGTTCAGCTGTACCTTCACCGGTAACCATGGAATCAAAACAACCCAGCTCTTCATTGAAGATGATAACCATCCTAATGAAGATAAAACAATAAGATGATAATGTGTACTAAAGATCAGATAGTGATTACAGGCAGGAAATCAAGAGGTAGTTTTATTGTACATAGTTTTCCTTATATATACAGTGTAACCTCCATGAACGGTCACCTCCAAACAACAGCCACCTCCTTATTACAGCCAGTATACTAGCAACCTAGATTGATGTTTTACTCTATTTTCACTCTCCTCTCAACAACAGCCACCTCCTTACAATAACCATCCTTGTCCTTCCCATTGGTGGCAGTTGTAGGGAGGTTGCGCTGTAATTTCTTATTCTATTGTACGATGACATATTTCTGCATACACTTAGTGAGTTAATTTTCATGAGAGAATGTTTTACCTTCATCAAGGACATAATTATAAACATACATGGATTCGCAACTGCTAAAAAAACAATATCGATCAGCAATCCCACAATCCATTGCAATACTCGACAGCTATAACCAGAAAATAAAATTAACATAAGTTTAGAAAGTGCAACTTTTTTTTTCAGGTCATTTTTTAAACTCTGTTTGCTATGTATACAGAAAACGTGTTTTATTGAGAAATAGCACAATTCTAACTGTAAATAAAGACGTTGCGAATCTATGTAATACTATATATATAGTCAGTACCCCGTTTACCGGTGTAATCCAAGTAACGGTGCATCTTATAATATCCGTAATTTACACTCATCATGCATAACTTACCATTGTCAACAAAGTAAAACGTCATTTTGAGGATAAGTATGCATTAAAATTTGTTTTGTATTAAAAAATACACGAAATATGAATGATTCAATAAAAAAACGTAGCTTTTCTTTGAAAAACGAGATTTCTTTCACTGCCGTCTGCAGTTTTGAATGCAGGTGCTCGTTTTTATGTCACTTCCGCTATAAAATAGTTCTGTGTTGAAATTATTGTTTGGAGTTGAACCCAGAATAATAATATCACTCCTACATTATGACGCCATGTGACCTTCAGAGGTTTCTACTTGTGCATTGTTATTAAGATCATTCAAGGAAAGAAACATGGCGGCCGACTGCATTATATTTATTGATTGTGGGCACTAGATTAGTACAGATTTTGAACATTTGACTGTTGGCATTTGTAAAAGAGATGTGTACTAATAAAAGAAAATAGTTGGTTCACGTCAGTGATTTTTTTTCTTTGTTCTATTTCCGTTCTAAATTTAGCAACACCGTTATTTGGTACCACCTGTATATAAGTCCTTGCTTTCATGAAATATTTTTCGTCCACTTAATACATGTAGGTGGGTTAGGAGATAGGGTTCCATTTAAGGTGTGTCGCAGGTTTCCAATATGGGTTTAAATAAGTTTTATTGGTGCGAAAACGAAGTCAGTGACCATTTGTTCTTATTTTTTTCAAGTTTTTCAAATTGTTTAAAGAATCTGTACTGTATTTTAGTTCATCAGGATGTTTTTTCAGTATTGATGTGAATGAGAGATAAATGTCTCATTTTTTGGCATTGTAAATTGCCACCCCTACAGAGTTTGTTTGGCGTCTTTTAAGATGTTTTGATGACAAAATATAACATTCTAGTATTTTTTGGATTTGGAAATGATTTAGCATTGCAGTTATGTAAATTGCATAACTTAATGTACAAAATTAATTGAGCAATGCAGGAATTAACATGAAAATCAATGAAAAACATACCACTCCACTAGATGGTGCTTTTTGCGCAGTTTCCATGGATATATCATTTGAATAGATCATTTCTGCATTAACCAATATCTTAAAGCATGTTCATGCAAAATTTCTTTATTGTGCATTGACTGCTCAAAAAATTACCATTTTTCTGGAGGAAATCCACGATACACCGTAATGTCAGAAAATCTTATCATGAAAATCTGATAAATTTTCACAAAAGTAATCTAAAATTTAATCATACAGAAATATGCCACTATACTATTGCCTAAATGAATGAATTTGTAACTCAGATAAACTCAAGTAAATCTTTCTGTATGAACTAACATTGTAATCATCATGCAATCAAAGTACTGAAAGTACTCATGGAAACTGAACTTAAATTCATTTAGAATTGCACTGCAATATGGAACGGGAACTAGTATGCTGCTTTACTTTAATTAGGAGACAGTGCTGAAACAGCCAATGAGGGATAAAGTTTGTTGACTGGTTTTCATTTTCTATCGTCATAGCTTCAGTGGGGATTTCAAAAGTGCAAAATTTGTTTTGTAAGATTTTCTACTTTTTCAATGTTTATTGAATGTCTCCCTATATATTTTCTAGATATTAAATCCAAGAAAATTGTTCAGCAATATCCAAGGAAGATGGTAAGTAAATAATATGTCTTATATATGATCTGAATTTTGATGAGGCAATATTGGCTAAAAACTTGGATGATATAAAACAGTCATTAATTAGTACATGACTTACATTACTATCTGAGAGTATTGAACCAGGGAAAACTGTTAAGATATTTAAAAGAAATAACATTGTGAGGTCAGGAACATTTTTAAGTTCTGAGTTATTTATAAAAATTAAGCTTAAAGCCAATGATTGTTTCGAACTAGACATTCAAAAACATGTTGCTAATGGTTGAAAAGAATCAACCCTCATGTTGTTGTTTGATCTTGATAATCAGAATTTAAAGCCAGATATTGTGCAATTTTATCAAACTGTCAAAGCTGCATAATTTCATGGTCAATGCTTGCATTTATTTTTAGCTTCGGTAAGGTTCGATTACTTTCATAATTCATAAGATAATTTTCATTATGCCTGTTGTTCAATGTGCATGTACAACATAATATTATATAAACATGCAGAATGGAACATTCCCTAACAGTAAAATAAACAAAAACTATAAACTGAGTTAAGAAGCTGAAAATAATCACATTCAGTGACCATGAAATTATTTAGCTTTAACAGGTTAATAAAATTACTCTGTACAAGCAGATGTCAACCTGGTATGAAAGAATTCTATGATGTAGCTTTTTATACCTCCAGCATCTACAATGCAGGAGACATATAGTGAGTGTCCTGTCTGTCATTCCATCCTTTCGTCCATCAGTACGAGAACACCTGAATACTTAGTCAGTTACTTACTTAGTTATATACATTTATATATGAATTTATTCAGTTACTTGCTCAGTTATGTATGATACAATAGGCATATGGTAATTGTCCTGTCCGTCAACCAGTATGAGTTTAAGTAGATTTTACAGTTTCATCTAGCACCAACACCACTAACTAGAACACTTGAATACTTCATACAGTTGTTGCCTACTATCATTCTCAATCCAACCATATCAACCAACCTCACTTTGCCTTTATATAGACTTAGAATTGTTCTAATGGACTTTTTCTTGACAAGCATGCAACAGGGGCATATGTATTCCCTGAACACAGCATCTTGTTGTATCTGCAGTGTTTTTATATTTCTTAAATCATAATGTTCTAAAAGTTGTTGATTTCTGACATAATGTCAATAAAACAAAGAAACACTAAGGTCTATTGTATTGTAGATGCCTGTATGAAGTTATTTCTGTTTTATTTTTTATCTGATGTTTTTGTAGGTGATACAGTATGCAGTATTGGATGTAGGTATGGTTTACTGTGAAATCTTTCAACACAACAATGGAAAACAAACGGCTAAGTTAGAGAAATATCTTCTAGACAACAAAATTTGTAATCGCCTTCTTTCAGTTCATTCAGTCTGTATCATTAATATATCAATTCATAATTGAGTGAAACATTTCCCTTACATGTTAGTTCGATTCAGTTTTAAATTGAGGACAAGTGTTTATAGCAGATACCACTTTTTACATCTTTATTGATTGTTAAGTCACAAACTGATCATTATTGTAAATGTTCCGTGAACATCAATTATTTTATGTACATTTTTGTTCCCCCACCACTTTTTTTGGGGGGGGGGGGGATATAGTTTTGTATGCAATGCATTGTATGTTTGTTTTTGACTCCACAAGATTGATTGTACTTGATCCTTGATGCTGATCTCAATGTTAAACTGAAAGTCTACTGGGTACCATAATTGAGGATTGTACAGCATTACTTTCCTACGGAAGAGCATTACTATATGGAAGAATGACATTGACACAAAAACATGTGAAATTGTCATAGGCATAATCAATTTGCAAAAAAATGAAAATTCTTCATTTCTACCTGAGCATTGTTTATACTCCCTTCAAAAACCTCTCATCCTCAACAACACTGTACTTGTATTCTTTATAGTGACATTTTATTAAACTGTCAAAACTTTATGTCCCATTCCTCATAATTTAAAAAAATGATTGTACATTCAACATCTTATCGCATAAATTACGAAAGTAATCAAAGCTTTGACAGTTTAATAAAATGACATAATATGTTGTTTATTAGTCTGCAGCCCCTATTGTGATAAGTGTTTTAGAAACTCACTTAGGCTCGAAAAGGGTCATGTGTAGGATTACTTGACATACATATTACGGGAGGTCTATAACATTTTGTGCAATTAATTCCAAAAAAAATTTGTGTGTGTTGTAATAGAAAGATTTAGGTAAATCAGGTAGAGACATAGGTATGACTTTTCTGGCCATATATTGTGTGATTGAAGATCATTCGTTGTTTTGCAACACAAATTAATATGATTTACTTTTGTCATAATATCATTACAAGAGTATAAATAAACTGCTAGAGTTGGTCTTTTGTTAGCATTTTTTATTCAAAAAAATTGAATTATTACAATCACATTTTATAAAATGAAAATATAATATAACACAAATTTTATAAGCATCACAAGAAATTGAAACAAGTAAATATCTGAAGAAAGCAGAATAAAAAAAAAAAAAAAAAAATTTGCCCACAAAGACGGCAAAATTTCCCATAAGTGCCTACACTTTACACTGTGTAGACCACCAAATGTGTAAGAGTCGGCCTTGTGTATCTCATTTCCAACATCTTGTTCCTAAATTATCACCATGACAGTATTTTTAAAATATTCTTAAAAATGTTTGACATTGTATATACATACAGTACAAATATTACATTATCACATCACAATCATATAATTATTTATACACAATTAATACATCGAGAAATATACTACTCCAAATTTGATAACGAACACTTACTCAATGATTGTATATTTCCTACAAATACACTTAACAAAACTTATAACTCCTTTTGTAAAATATGCATGTATATAAACAAAATGTGTTTCAATAATTTTTACCCTGTTTCTTCTCTATAGTTATAAAACAGTTAATTTGCATGTGGTAAGTATGAATCTTCGAAGTAATTTTTTAAATCTATATGGCCACGTTACAGAAAAACACAAAATGGGGTGGATGTCCATTGAGAAAATTTTTTGAGGGGGCCAGCGCTGTTGGCCCTATTCAGCAAGGATCCCGTACTTACAATACATTTAGATTTCAAATAATATTTACTCTTTATTAAATTATAACAAACCACTAAGTTAACATATGAAATAGCTGTGGTTTTATACATGATTTTGCTATGTTATTTACTAGAAAATAATTATGATATGTCTTATATGATATGTGCCCAGTCTGTATTGCTGCAGTATTTAGTGATATATCTACCTTTATTAAACAAAATAATAAACAAAAGAAAAAACAACCCAGTATTTTCATCTTAGAACTTCCAATTGTTTTCTCCAATGTCACCAAAAAGTATTGAATGTCATTAAATTGTAAAAATTTATAGTGAATTAAGTTAGGTTTTAAAGCAACTCATTAAATTCAATCTGGTATTATGCTATCATTTCACGTAAGTCATTACAGCTGTCAAATGTATTCATGAAAATTTAGTTAGCGGAATATATAGTTGTATTTTAATGTCTTTTCTACATTGCCAGATTCTTTGTGTAAGAAAATGATTGCTTGACTGAATGCCAAATACATTTGACAGCTATAATGATGTAATTAAAATGACAGTAGTACGGGAGCCCTCCCTGAATAAGCCTGGTGCAGGCCTTTTCCTCAATGGAAATCCATCTCATTTTGTATTTTTGTAATGTGGCTTAACATTCTATCGATTTCAAAAATTGTTTCAAAGATTGAAAATATTGACTCTCCACATTCCCCTATTTTTTTTCAATGTTGGAAAGATTTCATTCATCATTTTCATTTCTTTTCTTCTTTTTGTTGTTGTTTGTTATGAAAATCATTGTATATATATGTAACAATATGATATCATGTTTGTTCCCTCATTATGTCATGAAAGTGATGAGTGCAATAAAGGAATTTTGACTCTGACTGGCTGATTGTATGTTAATTAGTGTATACAACTTGTGTAGTGACAGGCTAATTGTATGTTAATTAGTGTATATAACTTTGTAAGAGTCACTGGCTGATTGTATGTTAATTAGTGTATACAACTTGTGTAGTGACAGGCTAATTGTATGTTAATTAGTGTATATTACTTTGTAAGTGACTGGTTAATTGTATGCTAATTAGTGTATATAACTTGTAGTGACTGGTTAATTGTATGTTAATTAGTGTATATAACTTGGTAAGTGACTGGTTAATTGTATGTTAATTAGTGTATATAACTTGGTAAGTGACTGGTTAATTGTATGCTAATTAGTGTATATAACTTGTAGTGACTGGTTAATTGTATGTTAATTAGTGTATATAACTTGTAGTGACTGGCTAATATTGTATGGTAATTAGTGCATATAATGTTTGACTTTTGTGAACTTTAAACCGACGTCGATTTACTTGTTTACATTTATCTGTTACTATTTATAGCAACGTCGAGACACTTGTTATATTGACCAGTTGTGTTTTGAATTTCACACTGTGTAAACCTGAGTGCGTCACACGATTCGTCACGCTTGACCGATCATCGAAGCAAGAGTGTTTTTGTGCAAGTTTTCGCTCGTGGAAGTAGTGAATATGGCACATAACAATAAAAGTTGGAGTACGCAAGTTGATACGGAGGCGGAGGCTTATGTAGAGTCGATAATGGCTTCCCAATTGATAACAAAAGTTGATACACCATCTCATAACGGTAGAAAGCGGCACCATTCTGAAACAGATGCCATTGATGTCTGTACTGACTCCTCTATTAAGAAGCCACGAATTTCTGCTAAAGCTAAACGCAATTTATATGGTGATATTCCATTCCCAGCTCCTAAAAATATTACTATGACGTCGGCGGACGTCCATGTTGATGGTAAAGCAACAGTTGAACAATTAATCTCACAGTTGTCTGCAGACATGCATATGTTGTTTTCATCTCTTAGTGAACGTGTAGATAAACTTGAAAAGGGACTTGAGCAAAAAATCGCCAATAAGGTATCTCAAATATTGGACAAGCGAGTAACTACTGAAATGAATAGAATGCGTAAGGATGTCGACAACAGAATGGACACTATTAAAGAATCCATAGTTGATGAGGTCAAGTCAGAACTTGACTTAGTAAACACAAAAATTGAATCTCTTTCGAACAGTGAACGAGTTAATAACCCCACTGATGACATCACATTGAACCTCATAATTAGAGATCTTCCAGAGTCTGAAAATGAAAACACTTCCATCAAAGTAAATAAGTTTATTAAGGATGGTCTCAAGATTCATGGGGTAACATGCAAAGGTGCAGAAAGGAAAGTGTCGAGATCTGCTTCAAAGCCTGGTGTTGTTGTAGCTAAAATGAAATCACATGAGGATAAACGGAAGGTGATGGCAAACAAGGCTTGTCTGAAGTCTAACAAACAGTATTCGAATGTGTTTATCCATCATGACCAATCTCCAGCTGACCGTGTGATGGCCAACAACTTCCGCACTATATTGAACTCAATTAAAAATTGCAATTTGATTGTTCGTGGCTCTCGGGTTATTCGTCGTGAACAGGATAGAATGTTCAATAATCGTCAAAATGACAACAGCAGGAGACGATTTACCTCTTCACGCGATAATACTCAGGGCAATCTAAGAGACAACTCTATGCCAAGTGGTGCTAGGAGAGACGCTTCTGTTAGCGAGGAACGTAGCAATGGTAGATATTGCAACAATATTCGAGGACGTGGTGCTAGAAATGAAGGCGGAAGAGGTCGTAATCGTGGCGGCCAGAATAGACATCATTATTAGCTTACTACAGGGTTTTGGAATGTTAAAGGGTGGAACTTTGATAAGACGTCTGACAATTTTATTTTAAGATCGAGCTGTGTTTTAGACAGTAATTTAGATATATTAGGTCTAGCTGAAACGCATCTTATAGGAAATAATCATTTAGATATTGAAGGTTACAGATGGTTTGGTTTAAACAGGAAGAATATTCATGTCAATGCAAGAACTGGTTCCGGAGGTGTTGGTTTTTTAATTAAAAAATCTGTTTGTGATTTGTTTGATGTGTGTATTATTGATAATAGCTTTGAAGGTATACTTTGGCTAAAGATGTCTCATAAAACAGACAATTTGGTTTTGTTTCCATGTGTGTGCCATTTACCACCACAAAATTCGTCTCGGGCGTTTGATGTTAATGCATTTTATGACCACTTGTTAGCCAATGTATACTCTTACCAAAACGACGGTTTAATATTTGTATGTGGAGATTTAATAGCCGGACCGGAAATCTTGATGACTATATTCCGGGGGTAGATTCATTGTCTTCTCGAGATGTTATTGATTTTACTACTAATGCATATGGCGAGTTATTCATAGATGTTTTAATTAATACAAATATGTGTATGCTAAGTGGTAGGGATAGCACAAATAATGGTTTTACGTCTGTTTCTGTAAAAGGTGCGTCTGTTGTAGATTATTGTATTGTAGGTCATGAAAGTTTAGATTTATTTGCAAATTTTACTGTTAATTTAACATGTAATGTGATTAACAAATGTGGTAATCTTATGCATATTGCCCCGACAAGTATTCCTGACCATTCCTTGTTATCATGGACTGTCAGGTGTGATTGTTCACCGCACATGATTGATCATGTGAACTATGTACATGACTCATATGATAAGTTTGATCGTAGGTATTTTAACAGTGATTTTCTTGGCAACGCTGATGTACTTTATAATGTTAATAAGACCTTAGATAAATTAGAGCAAGGTTTGCGTACGCAAAATGATATAGATTCAATTTACGATGAATGGTGTTCTATTATTAAGAATGATATGTATAGTAACATTCCTTTTAAAACTATTTCACCATCAAGTACAACCAGAAAGCACCGTCCTGGTAAACCTTGGTGGAATGACAACCTGACAAATTTATGGGTTGATTTATCCAAAGCAGAACGGAAATGGTTAGGTTGTTTTAACAGAGCAGAGAAATCTCGTTTTAAAGCTGACTATGTTAAATTAAGAAAGAATTTCGATACTGAAGTTCAAAAGGCAAAGCGCCGTCATTGGTATAACTTGCAACTGGAATTATTAAATGACTGTAACGTTGATCGGTCAAAATTTTGGAAATCAATTGGTAAAATTGGTATTAGCCAAAGTAAAAAGAAAACAATTCCTGATGAAGTTATGCTAGATGACGGCTCTATGTCTTCTTGTACACATACAATTTTAGAAAAATGGAGATCTGATTTTTCATCTCTTTTTAATAATCCCAATATACAATGTATGAATGATCCTAGTAATTTTAATGTTATTGATGACTCCTTGCCATTTAATGAGTGTATATCTGTACATGAAGTGAAGAAAGCGGTTGATGCTGCTAATAGTGGTAAAGCCTGTGGTGTTGATGGTATACCATCGGAAGCACTTAAAAATGATACTACTGTAATGTTTTTACATGTCTTATTTAATGTTTGTTTTAGTAATGGTACTATTCCATCTGTGTGGGGAAAATGTGTAATAAACCCAATACCTAAATCTGCAAGTCTTGATGCTAGAAACCCATTATCATATAGAGGGATTTCACTAGCATCTTCTATGTATAAACTATACTGTTATATTTTGAACAACAGATTGTCAAGCTGGGCAGAATCTAATAATATCATCATTGATGAGCAAAATGGTTTTAGACAGAAACGTAGCACTATAGATCAATTATCTACCATTACAAATATTATTGATACTAGGAAGAAAAAGAAACTCTCAACTTTTTGTGCATTTATTGATTTTAGAAAAGCATATGACTATATTCATCGTGACTTACTTTGGAATAAGCTTTTTGATCTGGGCATTAAAGGTAAAATGTTGTCAGCTGTACAATCATTGTACAGTTCTGTATCATCGTGTGTCAGAATAAATGGTTTATGTACTGACTGGTTTGATGTTAAGTCAGGTTTACGTCAGGGATGTATATTACCTCCCCTTTTATTTAATTTGTTTATCAATGACCTTGCACTTTACCTTAAATCGTTTGATATTGGTGTGCAATGTGGTACACAAAAAATATGTATATTGATGTATGCAGACGATATTGTTATATTAGCTGATAATGAAAACGATTTACAATGTTTACTTAATGCTGTTAATGATTGGTGTTCTTTGAATAGCATGTCTATTAACAGTAAGAAAAGCCAAATTGTGCATTTTCGTCCTTTGTCTGTGCAAAGAACATCAATTGAATTTTATTTTGGTATTGATAAGTTAGATATAGTTGATATGTATACATACTTAGGACTAGTATTGAGTGAACACTTGGATTATAACATAACAGCAAAATGTGTGGCCCAGAGTGCAAGTCGTGCCCTAGGCCTTATTATAGCCAAATGTAAATCTGTTGGTGGTGTACCGTATGATGTTTATACTCAACTTTATGATTCTATAGTTTGGCCTACTATTAGTTACGGTGCCGCTATTTGGGGTCTTAAGTCTTTTACATGTATAAATGCGGTTCAGAATCGTGCGATGCGTTTCTTTCTTGGTGTCGGGAAATATACACCCAATGCAGCCGTAATTGGAGACATGGCATGGATTACCCCAAACATAAGACAATGGAAATCTATATCATTATTTTGGTCTCGCCTGTCATGTATGGGCAATACTCGTATAAATAAACGTATTGCACTCTGGGCTAATACTTTAGCTAGTTCATCATGTAAAAATTGGTTTCACACTGTGATTAATATGCTTAATGTCTGTGATTTACCAGAATTCTGTGATATAAATGTTTCTATTCCTAAACATACTTTGGTTGACAAAGTTACATCTGCTCTACTTTTAAAATATAGTCTTGATTGGAATAAATCTATCAATGCTGCCACAGGACCGTCAGGACAAGGAAGCAACAAGTTACGTACCTATAGTTTATTTAAGACTGATTTATGTACGGAAAATTATTGTAAATTGATCATGCCTCCTCGTCATAGGGCAGCCTATAGTAAATTTCGTTGTGGCGTTGCTCCTATACGTATAGAGACTGGTCGATATGAGCGTATTCCGGTAAACAACCGTAAATGCCCTTTCTGTGATAGCATTGAAGATGAGTTCCATGTATTGTTGGATTGTAATTTATATGATGATATTAGACAAAACATGTACACTAAAGCGGTTACCATTAATGATGCCTTTTTACAAATGTCTAGAACTGATAAGCTGATATTTCTTTTTAACAAAGCAGATATGATTAGAATATGTGCCAAAACCTGTTATGATATTTTACAACGAAGAACATTTTTTATTAGTAAATAATGCATCTTATGTATAAAGAGTAGTGTGTTTTTATGTTAATAATGATGTATACTTTGTTTTAATATCTGCTTATGTTTTATTTCCATCTAAGAGACTGCTGTTAATCAGTTCATCTACGGTCTGACCGGGGTGATAATTGATATTATAAAATGTTTTTTAATAAGCGCATTAGTGCCTATTTACAAATTTCAATTTCTTAAATCAATTAGTTTTTATCAGACTTTTATAACAACGCATTAACAACAGTCTCTTAGTCTTATTTATGTAAATATTGATATGCAATGTAATTTATGTGATATTATATATTATAAGTCTCTTATAATTCAATATTGAATGGTTATGTACATTTTAAGTTTTTGTGTATGATTAATATATTTTATGTATGTACATGAATGAGACAAGAATAAAGAATAATATATATATAACTTGGTAAGTGACTGGTTAATTGTATATTTTTATTATTGTATATAACTTGTGTTGTGACTGGTTAATTGTATGTTACTTTGTGTATATGACTTGGTATGTGACTGAATAGGTTATTACTGTTGCTTAAGGTGGATCGCGGGTTACCTCCAGAAAAATGGTCATTTTTTAGCCGTCAACGCACCATATAGAAATTTTGCATAAACATTCTTTAAGGTATTGGCTAATGCAGACATCATATATTCAAATGATGTTTCCATAGAAACCGAAAAAAATTGCCACCTAGCGGAGCGGTATGTTTTTCGTTGATTTTCGCATTATTTTCTGTATTGCTGCGATAATTTTGTATTTAAGTTATGCAATTTACCTAACTACAATGCTGAATCATTTACAAATCCGAAAAAGTCAACAATATTTCATTTCGCCGTCATTACATCTTAAAAGACGTCGAGCGAACTCTGTAGGGGTGGCAACTTACAATGCCAAAATATGTGACATTTTTCTTTCAGTCGCGTCAACAGTAAAAAAACGGCCCGATGAATATTTTTTTAAAACTCAGTAGAGATTCTAAAAATAATTTGAAAGACTTTAAAATAATAAAAACATATGGTCACCGACTTCGTTTTCGCTCCATCAAAACTTATTTAAACACGGAATAAAGCTAAAAACGTTGCCATAAAATACATGACCGACGTGACGTTAAGCCAAAATATGTCAGTAACAACTAAAAAGTCGCAATGTCACATTGATCTTGTATAAACATGTTGACGTTTTTAGCCTTTTTCCAAGTTTAAATAAGCTGCATTGGCACGAAAACGAAGTCGGTGACCATATTTTTTATTGTTTTAAAGTTTTCTAAATTATACAAAGAATCTGTTTTGCATTTAAAAAAAAATTCATCGGGCCGTTTTTTCACTACGGACGCAGCTGAGAGAAAAATGTCACATTTTTTTGGCATTGTAAATTGCCACCCCTACAGAGTTCGCTTGACGTCTTTTAATATTTAATGGCAGCAAAATGTAACATTACTGACTTTTTCGGATTTGTAAATGATCCAGCATTGCAATTATGTAAATTGCATAACTTAATACACAATATTAACGGAGCAGTACAGGAAACAACGCGAAAATCAACGAAAAACATATCGCTCCGCTAGGTAGCGCTTTTGAGCGGTGTCCATGGAAATATCATTTGAATATATAATTTCTCCGTTAGCCAATACTTTAAAAGTTGTTCATGCAAAATGTCTTTATTGTACGTTAACGTCTAGAAAAGTGACCATTTTTCTGGAGGAAACCCGCGATCCACCTTAATGTAATATGTGGTGCAATTTTATTAAACTGTCAAAGCTAAATAATTACACGGTCGATGAATGTGATTATTTTTAGCTTCATACCACAGTTATTTTTTTTACCATTATATAATGTTTTGTAGTCATTGTTAAATACATAATTGTATAACAAAAATCATAGTACGGATTACCAAAGTAATTGTATGGTACTACCTTGCCAAAGGTAAAAATAAATGCAAACATTGACTCTGAAATTATGCAGCTTTGACAGTTTAATAAAATCGCACATTATCAAATTTTAACTATTGACTAATAATGTTCGGAAACAACTGACCACACTCCGATGAAATGCAACCATGGTCCTGCTTTTATGAGGACCCATTAGCTGATACAAAATCTAGTTCAGGAACATGTGTATGTACTTGACAAACAAGTAAGCCCTTATTAATTATAATTGAAAAATATGCGAAGTAACAATTATATAATCTAAGCTAAGACATGTCTATGAAACTATACTTGAGACTTGTGTACATACCCTCAGGTAGGCATCAGATCAATACAGGAGCATCATGGGAAAACAATACCACCACAGCTTTCTACAGATCACACATCCAGTTAATGAGTGATTTCTTAGTTCTCTGCACAATGCTGTAAAAAGAACAGTTGCAGTGTTTATTAAATGATCATTATCTAGACAAAATATGAAAATATATAAGTTGGAATATATATTCACAAAAATGCTTAACAAAGTATAAACAGACAAACTAAGTTAGTAAAGGACCTGACTAAATATAGTCAAACCTGTGTAAGGGGTCACCCCTGAATAAAGGCTATCCTCAGAATATAGGCTATTCTTTAAAGAACTATCATTGAATATCAGTATAGCAAATGACCTTCAAATAAAGGTCACCTGTCAATAAAGGCCACATTTTCTCTTTCCTAAGGGTGGCCACTGATTTGGTTGAATGTAAGTGCCTGACTAAGTATGTAACTGACTAACTTTGTATTTATGTGACTGGCAAAGTATATAAGTGCCTAATTGAATATGTAAGTATTTGCCTTAGTATTAAGTTCCTGACTTAGTATATAACTGATTAACTAAGTATGTTAGTTTGACTAAATGTGTAAGTTTATTACTAAGTATGTAATTACTTGAGTATGCAGTATGGTACATGGTATTTAAGTATGCAGTGGCTGACGAAGTATGAAACTGACTAAGTATGTAACTAAGTATGCAAATGTCTGGCTAAGTATGTAAGTAGTCCAGTCATTCTAAGTTAAACCTCCAAATAGTTGCAACAGAAATTATTTTTGATGAAAATGCTTCATTAATGATATGATAGAAACATATCAAAAGTCTAATGAAATATATAGATGGGAACATAAAAAAATTTGACCATGAAATGTTAAAATTTTCAAGCCGTCCATAATGGCAATATCAGGACACCACGATACATGTAAAATTAATGCATTATATGATTTTTGAAACTATGAGATAAGTTTAATGTTATTTTTAACTTACAATGTTTAAAATAAGACTGAAAAGCTATGATGATATATTATCCATTGTAGCATTTATTTGTAAAATGTAACATGTTTTCGCGACCTTTAGCATGCTGTTGCTACTTGTGACTCGGAGGTTATTGTGGCAAAGATATTTACTGCAACCATGATAAAAAGGTACTAAATCATATATGTATTGTAAATAAAACAGTAATCGGCTTGAATCTTAAAAAAATCTGAATCACAAACTTAAACTTAAGGGTAATATGTCAATTTAGTTTTCTACGGAAGGGTTTTGTCACAATAATTTGGAATATGAAGTAAGTTTTAAAATGATCTCTACTTTTCAATCATTCAATACATAAATGTTTTCCCTTTATTATGGTGGCTGATTTCTGCCATTTCATATCTTCGTGTGTTCGCCCCCAAAAGTCGAAGTACGCCGACACGAACACACGAAAAATTGATAATTTGTCGTGTCTTCGCCTTCGACCTTATAGGGCGAACACACGAAGACACGAAATATTGAAGGCGAAATAACGAAATTTTGATAGGCGAACACACGAAATCTACTCTTGTAGAGTTTCGTGTCGGCGGGTATGAAATCGTCGTATCGGCGCCCTGTATTTGTCGTGTGTTCGTGTCTTCGCCTCGAAAGGCGAAGACACGACGACACGAAACCTTGCACATTATCGTGTCGTCGTGCCGGCGTGCTTCGCCCCGAAGGACGAAGACACGAACACACGATAATGTGCAAGGTTTCGTGTCGTCGTGTCTTCGCCTTCCGGTAGACATGCGCAGAACAATAAATCTAGTCCATCGTATAATAGTTTTGCAATTCAATAACATGTGTAATGGTTCTGCGCATGTCAACCGGAAGGCGAAGACACGACGACACGAAACCTTGCACATTATCGTGTGTTCGTGTCTTCGTCCTTCGGGGCGAAGCACGCCGGCACGACGACACGATAATGTGCAATGTTTCGTGTCGTCGTGTCTTCGCCTTTCGAGGCGAAAACACGAACACACGACAAATAAGGGCGCCGATACGACGATTTCATACCCGCCGACACGAAACTCTACAAGAGTAGATTTCGTGTGTTCGCCTATCAAAATTTCGTTATTTCGCCTTCAATATTTCGTGTCTTCGTGTGTTCGCCCTCTAAGGTCGAAGGCGAAGGCACGACGAATCATCAATTTGTCGTGTGTTCGTGTCGGCGTGCTTCGTCTTTTGGGGGCGAGCACACGAAGATATGAAATGGCAGAAATCAGCCACCATACTTTATACTAGAATGATATAATGCATGTAAATAGATACCCTGCAAACAATATAAAAAACAAATTTATTCATGCATTTTCTAGTGGTTGGTGTTTTAAATGCATTGCTTGTCAAAAAGGCATTTGATGCTGACTTTTTTATTCCGACATACACCAGCACTAAGTGTAATTCAAATTTGCAAGATTAAGCTGATTTTGTTTCACAACAAAGTTCTTCTAGTGTTCACAACTCTATTGAATCAGAGTATAAAAGTAATGCAATACTGTCTGAAATTATTTGGATAACTTTATAATGAAGTTACGGCTTAACAAAAAGCCTGTGGCTGTTGTTTGCACTAAGATATCTTCAAAACTGTAG
This sequence comes from Lutraria lutraria, assembly GCA_964023205.1. Lineage (NCBI taxonomy): Eukaryota > Metazoa > Mollusca > Bivalvia > Venerida > Mactridae > Lutraria > Lutraria lutraria. Next base: position 11,774,854 of record OZ026848.1, on the reverse strand, counting down.
AAGAAAACTTCACTAGAAAAAAGTTTGCTGTTGCAATTCTGCACCTCAAAGATATGGTAAATGTATAATAAAAACAGGGTAGATTACGCACGGGTTCTTGGTAACTTTATCATTACACGCTGAAACGTATGTCACCCTGCTTTGCTGCATCTGGTCACATTTTATATGTCACGTCTGTATAAACACACATCCTAACCATGGCTTAGCTTCCAGTTGAACATCCAAGATTGTTTGAACTTTTCAATGATGGGTTTCATGTGATATGAAGAAGCGACCGCTTTTGTTTGTTATTGAATTTAGTCATCGAACACTAGGACGAGGTATGACATGGGGACGTGGTATGTCTGTATCACACCGAGTTTTGTACATGGATCAACGAAAGTTCATACAATTGATCAACACAAAGACATTTCTTCTGCAAGGACATACAGGGACCAAAATTAAACTTCTATCCTTTCTTAAAGAGAGAAACTCCTTTGCTGAAAATGTATCGTTAAAAATATTGAGGCAGGAATGATAGCTGATTCATGTGTTAATGTTGATGCTTAATTCACATGAAATTGGTATAAAGGTCATTGAGACTTAAAACTAAACACTTGCTACAAAATCTTCAACGAAAGCTGATAGAGAAACTATACAGTCATGTTGATCTCATACAACTTATTCAACTCATTACAGCAGCTCTGCAGACAGTCTTATTGGTGACCAAACCGAAAGTTGCTCGTTTGAGTTGTGCAGTATTCCGTCCTTACTTTTTAAACATCAGGTATTTTAAGAAAAGCAGACAAACCAACACTTTCCAATGCAATATGGTCTTTAGGTGACTGCAGTATGACTGAGGAAACCAGAGCTCCAGCACAATGCGAATTAGATGGTGGATCTTTATTACAACGCTTACCATGGGTTAGTGGGAAAACATATGGTAGAATTTGTAACAACTATGTACAGTCCGTAATTACAAAATACAACTCAGTTGTCTTTGTTTTTATGGATATGGTAATGACCTAAACTAAACCATTTGGATCTAAAAATGAATATTTTTCTAGCAGCCATAGACAATAAACAAACTTATTGATATGCTCAGAATTCAGTTCTAGTTCAAAGGTTGTCAAGTATTATCAAGCTGGCGGTGATGCAGATTCTTTGATTGTCAAAACCGCTATAGACTGTGCTGCTGTTTCTGATACCATATAGTCATCGGTGAAGATACAGATCTCCCGATTTTGCTATGTTATTTTGCTGATATTAGTTCAAACAAAGACCATTTTGTTTTTAATTCAAATTGAATAAAACATTGTACTAAGAATATATTAGGACCAGAACTTACCAAAATACGTCCACTCATGTGATACTACGTCACGGATATTTGAAATTGGAAAAGGTCATGCTTTAACAAAAGTTATTTATTACGAGGTCAAGTAAATGTGTTTATTAATAAGAACACCTCACAACAGGATATTGTGAAAGCAGGTGAAGAAACAATAATTCCAATGTATTATGGTTTGCTAAATGAGGGACTTGGGTTTAGAAAATGTACAACTAAAGTTATGATAAGTACTATTTTTGTTCAGGTTTATACATTACTAAAAACAAGTTTATCAGCTATATATCACAGTCTGATTAGCAAAACTTTTATGTGCTGTGAATATATACTAAATTGATGTGCAATCAAAATATGCCCTGTTCATTTTACATTATACGAAAACTATTTGTCATTACTAGTAATGCCAGCAACGATATACATTTTCATAATATTTGCTACTCTGCTGCCATTATATGTTGCTTGTCTGTCAATGTACGTTGGTTATCTATCCATCGAGTCACCTTTTCATGCTGTGCAAAATTTAATACACGATTCAGACTGTTTGTTTACCCTTGCCACTGGGAACTCCCATCATGGTACCTTGATAATGCGACCGCGTTTATAAAACGAGAGCTGTTAACCAATCCCCAGACTCTTAACATATTGTGTTCGGTCTGAAGTTAGTTCCTATCTCTAAATCAGTTGTCCATAAGTGGTTTCACCGACGTAATGATGACAAATCACAGAGGTGGAATCAAGTATGAGGGTGAACCCGGCGCCCAATAATTCCCCGACCATAGATATAATGCAATATCATACAATGAAAAACCTTTCAATTATTTTAATTCTGAAGCGCCCTGATCTTTCCCTTTTGGTCGCGTTTTCTAGCACAATCGCAATCAAGTAGACCCGTCTCCGTGGTTGAGTTGCTAAGGTCGCTGACTTCAAATCACGTTAACCTCTCACGGATAGAGGGTCATGGATTCGAGCCCCGTTATCGACCATGACTCATGAAGTATGATGGTAAGAAGAACTATACAGAAAATGAAGTTTATTCATTTTTGAATCCATATCAGTTGACCTCACATTGTTGGGAGAAAGTAGGCAGTTGCTACGGAGGATGGGAGTCTAGTACTGGTTCTTCCCAGGAGCGATGATTTGGTGAACTGTTCGCCTCATATGACTCTGACTGTTGAAAACAAACAAACAAACACACAAACAATTAGCTACCAACTAAATGAGGAAGAAATCGGACTCAAAACTAACCAGAATGTACCATATGACTTCTTCACGTGGAGGTGGTCACCCGCATCCCCTCTGTCTTCTTTCCTAAATATTACGTTTCCTCCCCTAGTCTGAGATGCTGACTCCGCCTCTGGATCCTCTATTGAAGATGACCCGCGGCATGGACAGAGAATCTTAATTAAAGCAAATTATTTTGTACCATACCAGTGTCATTTAAGAGACGATATTCTTCATTTTATTCATTCATTTATTTTATTTTTTATTCATTTATTTTTGTTTTACATTGTGTATTTTTGTTTTATTTATTTTATTCATTTATTTCTTTGAAAGAATGCAAAATGCGCTGGTTGGTCTACCTTATCAAATATTTTGACTGAGAGCAATTATCGTGTAAGAACGTAACACTAATGTGAACCACAAAACATACAGCCGTGTTCACTTTTTCCACATTCCTTAAATTATGTTTTTTCTTTCATATTCTTTTTCTGAACTGTTGTACACAAACTTACGCAACTATTGAAATGTCCAGATAACAAAATGTTGATGTTTTCTGTTAATTTTCAGGTAGTAAACTTGTCAAAAACAAAGAATCTTTGTGTCAAAAGGTGCGAACCACATGTAATTTCGGTTTGATCATTAAATTACATTAATGATATCATTATTTGATTGTTATGCTTAATCAACATTAAAAGTATTCACATTAGTTTTCCGAGTTTGAACCAAAATGTCAAGAAAACCAAACATACAAAACACAAAGCAACTATAAATCCCCAGCACGTGAGATCGCAATCATACCATTACGGAAAACTATGGAACGCCATAGCTGTCTAAACATAACTAGAAACTTATTATGTTACATGCAATACAACAAAAAAAATGTTGTGAATACGAATATCATATATTGACATGCAATTTTAATGCGTCACATGTTCATTTTTATGACCCCGTATCAATATATCGGAGGCATATTGTTTTTTATCTGTCTGTCCGTACCAAACTTTAACGTTGACTATAAAATCGAAGCGCTTCCACATACTTCATATGTTTGTTCCTTATGACAGCCTGTATAGGATCTGTGCATTTTCAGGTCAAATGTCAAGGTCATGGGGTCATTGTGTTTAAAGAATTCTTTAATTTCTATCAAGATACTCCTCCTAAATTTCATAATGGGATTTTGACGAATCTTTCACAGAATCAATGTCACCAACAACTCCAGCACATACACACACACACACATATATATATGCGAAATTATGGCCCTTTGTATACTTTGTGCGACTGTACTAGAAAAATACTATTGTTTGCATCTTTTCTCAAGGGACTTCGTTCAAACTTTCATGGAACTATTGAATCAAGTTACCCTGTGCATTATTGTCGAGGTTTTATGCTTCGATCATTTTTGACGGTATTATGGCCCTTTATTTATTTTGTGCATATGTAATATAATTATAGAGATACTCTTTTGTTTGCAACTCCCTCCTACAGTTCTCAAGGGATTTTGCTCAAACTATGCTAGAACTATTGTCACCAGGTTCCCCAGCACATACTGTTGGGGGTTTGTGATTCGATCATTTTTGGCAGATTGGTGGCTCTTTGTTAATTTTGTGTCATAAATCAAATTTCTTCTATGATTCTCCTCCCACATTCATTAAAGGACTTTGACGAAACCTTCACAGACTCATTGTCACGAAGAACCCCAGCAGATATATTCCGGGTTTTGTGATTGGATATTTGGGCGGATTCATGGTCCTCTGTTTATTTTGTGCATATTTCACAACGAACTACTTTTCTGGGCACAACTCCTTCATTTCTGAAGGCATATTCCACATACATTTTAGAACTACTGTCAGCAAGTTCTTTTGCATACATCATCGGGATTTTGGGATTCGATCATTTTACTAAGTTATGGCCCTTTGTTTTCTGTACTAAACTAAGGCATCCACTTACAATCATCAAACATCATATGTTGGTTCTTCGTGACAATCTCGGCGGGATATGTGCATTTTCAGGTCGAAGGTCACCCTGAGGGGGCATTGTATTTTTAAAACACATCTTGTTCACTATTGGATGACTATTTGTCATCATACGTTATGAATATGTCATTACATGATGCCATCAATTTACTATATCATATATAAGTACTTGTAATTGCATTGTGTTGCTTTGCTATTTCTACCCGTCCGTAACTAAACTTTTCCGGGCAATAAATAGAAACCTATTTGGCATAAGCTTCTCTGATTTGGTAGTTATGTTGACCATCGCATGTAATTGACCCTGTTAATAATTTGATGTTGAGTCGAAAGTCAAGGTCAAACTATCCCGTTGACCTTTAGGGATATCTGTGTTTCACAAACACATCCGTATGATAAGCCTTTACCTTCGTACGCGGTTCACTTGGCATTATATTATGCCGCTTTGGTGCCTAAAACATTAGCAAAACTTTTATGTGCTGTGAATATATACTAAATTGATGTGCAATCAAAATATGCCCTGTTCATTTTACATTATACGAAAACTATTTGTCATTACTAGTAATGCCAGCAACGATATACATTTTCATAATATTTGCTACTCTGCTGCCATTATATGTTGCTTGTCTGTCAATGTACGTTGGTTATCTATCCATCGAGTCACCTTTTCATGCTGTGCAAAATTTAATACACGATTCAGACTGTTTGTTTACCCTTGCCACTGGGAACTCCCATCATGGTACCTTGATAATGCGACCGCGTTTATAAAACGAGAGCTGTTAACCAATCCCCAGACTCTTAACATATTGTGTTCGGTCTGAAGTTAGTTCCTATCTCTAAATCAGTTGTCCATAAGTGGTTTCACCGACGTAATGATGACAAATCACAGAGGTGGAATCAAGTATGAGGGTGAACCCGGCGCCCAATAATTCCCCGACCATAGATATAATGCAATATCATACAATGAAAAACCTTTCAATTATTTTAATTCTGAAGCGCCCTGATCTTTCCCTTTTGGTCGCGTTTTCTAGCACAATCGCAATCAAGTAGACCCGTCTCCGTGGTTGAGTTGCTAAGGTCGCTGACTTCAAATCACGTTAACCTCTCACGGATAGAGGGCCATGGATTCGAGCCCCGTTATCGACCATGACTCATGAAGTATGATGGTAAGAAGAACTATACAGAAAATGAAGTTTATTCATTTTTGAATCCATATCAGTTGACCTCACATTGTTGGGAGAAAGTAGGCAGTTGCTACGGAGGATGGGAGTCTAGTACTGGTTCTTCCCAGGAGCGATGATTTGGTGAACTGTTCGCCTCATATGACTCTGACTGTTGAAAACAAACAAACAAACACACAAACAATTAGCTACCAACTAAATGAGGAAGAAATCGGACTCAAAACTAACCAGAATGTACCATATGACTTCTTCACGTGGAGGTGGTCACCCGCATCCCCTCTGTCTTCTTTCCTAAATATTACATTTCCTCCCCTAGTCTGAGATGCTGACTCCGCCTCTGGATCCTCTATTGAAGATGACCCGCGGCATGGACAGAGAATCTTAATTAAAGTAAATTATTTTGTACCATACCAGTGTCATTTAAGAGACGATATTCTTCATTTTATTCATTCATTTATTTTATTTTTTATTCATTTATTTTTGTTTTACATTGTGTATTTTTGTTTTATTTATTTTATTCATTTATTTCTTTGAAAGAATGCAAAATGCGCTGGTTGGTCTACCTTATCAAATATTTTGACTGAGAGCAATTATCGTGTAGGAAAATGACACTAATGTGAACCACAAAACATACAGCCGTGTTCACTTTTTCCACATTCCTTAAATTATGTTTTTTTCTTTCTAATTCTTTTTCTGAACTGTTGTACACAAACTTACGCAACTATTGAAATGTCCAGATAACAAAATGTTGATGTTTTCTGTTAATTTTCAGGTAGTAAACTTGTCAAAAACAAAGAAAGACAAATTCAAGACGCTGTACACAGGAACGTCATTATGACTTATATTGAAATTATCAATACAAGAACCACATGAAATATGATACGTTATCAAACAGTATGTACGTTATCAAACAGTATGTCTACTGATGCTATCAGACGTTGACTGAGTTGGTGTTGTGATGTTGACTGTATCTACTGTTATCTGATGTTGACTGTAGTTGACATTATCTGATGCTGACTGTATACGATGTTATCTGATGTTGATTGTATGTGTTGTTGTCATATGTTTACTGTATCGATGATGTTATCTGGTGTTGTCTGTATAGTTGGTGTTATCTTATGTTGACTCTAGTTGATGTTAGCTGATATTGTCTGTACGGTTAGTGTTATCTGACGTAGTCTGTAGTTGATGTTATCAAATGCTGAATGTATACGATGTTATCGGATGTTGACTGTAGAGGACGTCATCTGGTGTTGTCTATACAGTAGACGAAAAATATTATCTGATGTTGAAGTTATCTGATGTAGACTGAAGTTGATATCATCTGATGCTGACTGTACAGGTGATCTTAACTGATGTTGACTGTATTTGATATTATCTAATATTGACTGAAATTGATCTAATCTAATGTTGACTTTATACGATGTTATCTCATGTTGATTGTATGTGTTGTTATCTCATGTTGATTGTATGTGTTGTTATCTTATGTTGACTGTATGTGCTGTAATCTATTGTTGTCTGTATGTGCTGTAATCTGATGTTGGATGTTGACTGTATGCGTTGTTATCTGATGTTGATTGTATGTGTTGTTATCTGATGTTGATTGTATGTGCTGTAATCTGATGTTGGATGTTGACTGTATGTGTTGTTATCTGATGTTGATTGTATGTGCTGTTATCTCATGTTGACTGTATGTGCTGTTATCTGGTGTTGATTGTATGTGATGTTATCTGGTGTTGATTGTATGTGATGTTATCTGGTGTTGACTGTATGTGCTGTTATCTAGTGTTGATTGTATGTGATGTTATCTGGTGTTGAATGCATTTGCTGTTATCTGAAATTGACTGTATGTGATGTTATCTGATGTTGATTGTATGTGCTGTTATCTCATGTTGATTGTATGTGTTGTTATCTGATGTTGACTGTATGTGCTGTAATCTGATGTTGGATGTTGACTGTATGTGTTGTTATCTGATGTTGATTGTATGTGATGTTATCTCATGTTGACTGTTTGTGCTGTTATCTGGTGTTGATTGTGTGTGATGTTATCTGGTGTTGACTGTATGTGATGTTATCTGATGTTGATTGTAGTTGCTGTTTTCTGGTGTTGAATGCATTTGCTGTTATCTGATGTTGATTGTATGTGATGTTATCTGATGTTGACTGTATGTGCTGTAATCTGATGTTGGATGTTGACTGCATTTGCTGTTATCTGATGTTGATTGTATGTGATGTTATCTGGTGTTGAATGCATTTGCTGTTATCTGAAATTGACTGTATGTGATGTTATCTGATGTTGATTGTATGTGCTGTTATCTCATGTTGATTGTATGTGTTGTTATCTGATGTTGACTGTATGTGCTGTAATCTGATGTTGGATGTTGACTGTATGTGTTGTTATCTGATGTTGATTGTATGTGATGTTATCTCATGTTGACTGTTTGTGCTGTTATCTGGTGTTGATTGTGTGTGATGTTATCTGGTGTTGACTGTATGTGATGTTATCTGATGTTGATTGTAGTTGCTGTTTTCTGGTGTTGAATGCATTTGCTGTTATCTGATGTTGATTGTATGTGATGTTATCTGATGTTGACTGTATGTGCTGTAATCTGATGTTGGATGTTGACTGCATTTGCTGTTATCTGATGTTGATTGTATGTGATGTTATCTGGTGTTGACTGCAGTTGCTGTTATCTGATGTTGATTGTATGTGATGTTATCTGGTGTTGATTGTATGTGATGTTATCTGGTGTTGACTGCAGTTGCTGTTATCTGATGTTGATTGTATGTGATGTTATCGGCTGTTGATTGTATGAGTTGTTATCTGATGTTGATTGTATGTGATGTTATCGGCTGTTGATTGTATATGTTGTTATCTGATGTTGATTGTATGTTATGTTATCTGATGTTGATTGTATGTGATGTTATCGGCTTTTGATTGTATGTTTTGTTATCTGATGTCGATTGTATGTGTTGTTATCTGATTTTGACTGTAGTTGCTGTTATCTGATGTTGACTGTAGCTTATGTAATATGGTGTAGACAGTGGTTGTTGTTATCTCGGGTTGACCATATACGATGTTATCTGATGTTGACTGCAGCTGATGTTATCTGGTGTTGACTGTTATTGATGTTATCTGATGTTGTCTATATACGATGTTATTTGATGTTGACTGTGTAGTTGATATTATCTGATATTGATTGTCAAGGTGATATTTTCTGATGTTGACTGTACTGTTGAAGTTATATGATGCAGACAAAATTGCTTAATGATACTGGCTTATGGTTCGACGTGAAAAGAATAACTGTCGGAATTTGATGAAATTTCACATTCAAGTCAGTCGAGTAAAGGTCATCTTTAAATACATGCATGCCATTCTTTAAGAAAGTTATTGATCATTTAGACCTGAATTACATCCGAATAAAGCCCATCCATCAATAAAGGTCGAAGTATGTTTTTCTCAAGATGGCCTTTGTTCACATGTTTGATAGTATTTCAGAGTGTAAATGCCAGTCAACAAATGTTGACTGTGAACTTGTGAGTTAGTAAAATTAGTTTATTCCGGAGTAGTTAACAAGGCACGGTTTATGTAAAAGAATACAACCATTAGCTAACATCAAATGTATCACCTATTGTATCATCGATATCATAACAAAATAGGTTACCCCTTTAAAAAGTCATGCTATTCAACAAAACTCACATATTTTTCAAACTCGTAATATGAAGATTAAGGTGAATATGGCCACGGTAAGTTTGTATATGGCTCTTCAAAATATTTTGGAAATATTGGTACCAACTGATTTCATTTCTCCACTCTTTGAGTATCTAAATATTGTATATATCTGTAAATATAGCTGCTTCATGAAGTTCTATTGGCAATGTGTTCTGTTTTTCATAAATGTAAGATATTGAAATGACATAAATAAAAAACTGACCAAAATGTAATTTTCAGTGTGATACGATTCTTTAACACAATATTGTGCGTTGACAAAATATCGCACATTCCTACATGTATTTAGCGTGTTCCCATTTGAGTTACACACATTATCACAAATTATGAGAACATGGTATGTTTGACATCATAGAAATCAGCTTGAATATAACACACCAATAACTTTAACAAAGAAGACTTTGTATGAATACAAACCCTTTTCTGTCAACACATTTCGTGAACTCTAGATAAAACGTGCTTCACGAAGCTCTCATATTTATTAAAGCAAACATCTTTTATGTTATAGATACAGTACGAGTTTTTCTTCAAAAGTGTCTTCTTACAGACGTAAGAAGACGGTTCTCTTAGATAAACAACCAATTTGTCCGAGGCGAAGCCGAGGATTAAATGGTTGTTTGTCTAAGGGAACCGTCTTCTTAGCGTCTGTAAGAAGACATTTTTGAAGAAAATACGAGTACGTGTATCTGACTTATACGACAGTAAAGGATTATGTCCACGTGAAAGTTGAGTTATTGAAAAGTGTCTTCTTACAAACGTAAGAAGACTCTTTTTGAATAGCTCTGCTGGGGGTATAGTCGTATAAGCCTGTATTTATCGCACATTCTTTCTTTTGTTGTGTATTTAATACCTAATCCAATCATCCACACATTCCTAACATGAACCATATAAAACGATGTCCAAATGAAGGGAAGCAAATCGAATAATTGGCAAAAGTGCTTGACTGGGCTGTCGCCCTTTACAGATGACACCCATTATGGAGAATTCGCTTCAGACGATGTTTTCGCTTTATAAGGAAAACATTAAGATAGAATTTTTTCTGCGTCTTTATAACTATCTTAAAAACTATGATGATATAAGACATTGTTTGATTAACAAAATAACACAATGATGTTGGTATTTGGAATGTTATGATGATACAATACTATAAAGGCAATAACAATTGTTTTGTTTATTTATATCGAGTTTTACGCCCCTTTTCAACAGTCAGAGTCATATGAGGCGGACAGTTCACTTAACCATTGTTCCTGGGAAGAACCAGTACTAGACGCCCATCCTCATTAGGCAACCACCTGCTTTCTCACATAAAGAGTTGTGGTCGGTAGCAGGGCTCGAATCAACGACCCTCCATCAGTGTGAGGTTACAGTGATTTGAAGTCAGCGACTTTAACCACTTGACCATGCAGGCGGGTCGGTGCTATAACTTATACATTGTATATAAATTTATATAAATTAACATACATAATTATAACACATTAATTTCTACTAAGGCTATTTATGGTATGCCTATTTTTCTCTGCGCTTCGAAATCGAAATTTCTTTATCGTACACCGCCATAGCTATTTTAAATGTTACCTGCTGTCTGATTGCTTAATATTGTTTATAGAGATATGGCGGAGAATGATAAAGAAATTTCGATTCAAAAGTTTAAATCCCGATTTCCTGAATATTTGCGTCTTCTGTAAGAGTTTATATATCTGTATGAATGTATTTAATTGTTCTCTTCAGGAAATACTGGCCAATTTCACATATGATCGACTTAGTCCATTTTGGTGTGGCCGCATTTTTTCCGACCAAACGAAATCGGGTCAAATTCTAGCGTTTCTTGTCCGATTTCTCGGTATAGGAAGGTCTAGGAACTTAGTCTTGCTCTTATTTGGTGCAGAAATATATTCCTGAAAGCACTGCAAACTTTGATTTGAAGAATTCGTCCGTATTGCTTTATAATTTTGTGTTTTGTAAAGGTGGTGCTCATTCACCAAAACGTAGAGATATACGCCTTCTTATAGTATATAGACAAAATCATCATGCAGCTAATTCAGTGATCTTATCACAGGCCAGCAACTAGATAGCATATTTCATTATCAAGTGGTGATAAATTGCTTAAAAATTGTTATTCAAACATATAATTATGTAAAAAAGCATGTAAAGATAATGTGTAATAATAGACACTTTGTTCACACCCAAAAATTAATATTAAAAGTTTTCTTAATGTGTGCTTCAACAACACAATGTATCTTACTATATATACATACTCTGGACTGGAACTCACAATGAACAAAATTGCCAAAAAATGCTTTGGAGTGAGATGCCCATTATCCTAAAGGGAACCAACAAATATCTAAACAGACAGTAGGTAGAATCACCTAACAAATGGTAATTATTATGTTACTCAGTTTTAAAATGATTGCAATATATAGCACACAGTATCTTAATTCCCTGGAATCATGTACTGACCTAGGGTATGCATAAATAATCTCCGAATTACATTGTGCTGTCACAAACACCCTGCAGAAAAAATATAGGTTGTCTTTTCCAGCATATTATATGATAATGAGTCACTACATTCTGCAGGTCCTGTAATGGGAATAATCTGTATGTAGCTTCCATCTATAGCAATAATAAGCCAGGAAAGCACCTTCTGTGAGAAAACCCATTGGGTATATATCCAGTCTGGCCAACGTATCATTAAGGGAAAGATACTTTCCTCACACATTACCCAAGCTAATTATGTTGCAATATTAATGGATTTACTAGGCATATCCCTGAAAATTGTCAACTTATTAACCATTTTAGATCTACATAATAATAATAAAATTATCTTGTGTATGACTCGTATTTATATCTTAGGCGTTGTTTGTTGTACATGGCACGGTGCCCATTGACATCAAATCTTGTTCTTAAATACTTGCCTTTAGTTAAAAATTTGACTGGTGCATCTCTACTACATGTGGAATTCATTCAAAACTGGTAAAGATGTTTCTTTAGTGGTCCTGCACATCAATAACTAAATTAATGGAAATTCTTGCTGAATTCTGGCTTCAATGGCAAGCTAAAAAACTGCATGTTAAATTTATATAAAATCATTTACTTCGTCATTATAATTAGATTACTTCCTTGGGGTCTAAATTGGTCCTAAATTTGCATTAGGGGGGGGGGGGGGGTAATTTTTAGCCCAGCTCACAGTATTCGAAGAAAAGGTCCACTTATTGTGAAAACTTTAACGTATAGGTCATTACTAAAAAAGTATTAAAGTTATTAACACAAAATTTGGCATACTTAATTAAATTATCATAAAAAAGTGGCATAGTTTACACAAGGGGATTTACTCTGAAAGCATCATTTATTAGTTATGCCCCTTTTTATCTTAGTTTTTTTGTTACAATTGTAACAGGGTAAAGGTAAAGGAAGTCAGCCATAAACAAAAAGTAAAGAGTGAATCTTCTCATTTTAACTAAACCCCAGAAATTATATTAACATGTACGTAACGATATTTTTTACAATTGGTTATTAAGTAGAATACATGTACATCAATTCAATCTTAGCATGCTTATCTTGCTTATGAATGCATCTGTAGCAAGTGAAACTCTCGGATAGAATGTGTTCGATCTTTATTTTCCTAATTTAAAAGCAATGGCAAGAACCGCTCATTGATCAGGTATTAGACAGTTGTTTGTAAAGGATTCGAACAAAATTTCAAGCAACTGCCATAACTTTTTAAAGATGGATAATAACACAACGGAGCTACTGAATTTGGCTTCAGATTAAAGCACCTGATGCTATATTTGGGACGAAATACCAAAATGTAATTAGCAACACTGAGCACCACGTAATTATATTGGCCACATACACCCATGAAGAAGCTGTCACTAGGATATTTTGCATATGAAACACACTGTGGATAACGACTTAAAAAAGCACGTGGTGAGGGGTTCTGACACAGACATTATAGTTCTTTCAGTGTCTGTTTTCAAAGAAATCATTACTGACACTATTTGGATGGAATTTGGTATATGGTAAAGCAAAATACTTCAGTTGGTTTCCGGTGCATGAAATTGTCGATTCAATTATATAGCAAAATGTTTGCCTAAAACAGCATTAAGGTAAATGGGTCACGTTCTATACCACTACTATTAGAGGTCGGGGGGGGGGGGCATATTACAAAATTCGTTTAAATTTACTTATATGTATGTATAAACATACTAAACATGTCATGAAAATGAGCTAAGATAGTATAATTCATTGGTATTGAGAATTAAGTTTGATAACAATGTAATGATTGAAAAATATTTGGCTGCCATTTTGAAAATTTAGCGGCCATCTTGAATCGAGGCACTTGAACTTTGGCACACACCCTTAGATATAAGTCGTTTCTACATATCATTCCTAACAAATGTGTGCAACATTTGATGCTTGTGTGACAATTTGCACTATTTTTTCGTTATTTACCCCGCTATGATGAGTGTTTAACTGATTAATTATTCTTTACATCTGTGTGCATGCTACAAAAATGAAATTATTATGTAAATGAAATGGTCGTTTGTTTTCACAATTTTAATTTTAATCTTGACTGTTACATTAAAGATTTATTTATATTTGTATCATATTTTCAATTGTTTACCTGTCAAAAATATCTTTCAGTGTTTTTGAATCATAAGAAGTTCTCACCATGATCAGAGGAATTTCAATATACTGCTATGGTGAAACCATGCATTAACATGTCCCCGCCTCAAAAGATTAAGCACATCTGAAACATATCTAAAGTACAAATGAAGCTTCCCCCTGGAGTATCAAAGAAGTACTTTTAAAGTCTCCTGCTTCAAGAGAACTTCACAGATACAGATAAAATTAAATAATATTACATGAAAGTAATGGAGGAGCGTATTTGAAGTACCGTCCCAATCATGTTAATTAGCGCCTCAGATGTGCTTCAGTATGCAAATTAGGTTGATGCTCATTTGAAGTCCCTAGTCAGAAGCGCCTTTGAAGTACAAACAGAAGCGCGCCTGAAGCACCTCAAAGAAGCGTCATTGAAGCGCCTACTTATTTAACAATACTTGGAAAACTTAACTTGGAACAATAATAGCAGTTTGATCACATGATAAGATGGGGATTAATTATATATGTACCTAACTACAACACAGGCATATTGCAGCCTCTCAAGTGTTTCATCACACCCCATCCACTTGGTGTTTTACCATAATTGTCTCTTAATATGACAATGTCAACTGCACACTTCGCATGAAGTGACAGAGAAAATTATGTACATATCACAGTCCACAGTGTTGATAAGTATCAGTAGCTTACATATTTACACATGACAACGACACAGGAATCGGCAAATCGAGTCTGATTAAATATCCATTCATTGTAATCACATCAACAAGTCTTGAAGTTTGCCACCCGGTATACGTAACGTGATACTTATTTTTAACATAACCTATGACTTTCCAGGAAATTCCACAACCATACCTTATATATTAGTAGCACTGATAAAATATAGCATGTTTAAAGCATTCAAAGCGGGACCAAAGCTTGTATTTCGGGCTTTGAATGACTGAGAAGGAATTACTTTTAGTGCGGCGTAGGAACACTGGTTTTGGAATAATCCGCAAACTCTTTGATTGGCCGACGTCAACATGTATATAGAAGGACATCATAATATGATTGGACGGCGTCACCAGATTACCGCTTTTAGAACATTTTTATAAGTATAATAGCGCGACGACTATCAAAGGTAAAAGCGATTACTACTGGATTATCATTGACTCTCAGGCTTTAAATAAAGATTGACGCTCGTGTATTATCTTAGTAATATTTGTATTTTATTGTAAGTTAATCGTTATATTGTTGTCGCATTGAATTTGCGAGCTAGCACTGTATTAAGACAGCATTTGAATCGTTTACTTATTCATCTTATTTTTATTGATTTTTGTCCGCCACGTTCAAGTTTCCAAACCAGTACTCGGTAGCGCTATTTCCGCCGAACCTCCATCCTGTTACAATATGTTACCACGACAACCATAAATATATGAAAAAAAACTTGTTATTGAATAATGATTCTGTTGCCATGAAAATAAAATATGTAAAATCAGTAAAATTCAAAGTGGTTCATTTCTTCAGATACATTCACGAAACTTGTGTTTTTAACACCTCAAAACCCTAAAAAAAGTTGTTTTTATTTATTTTTAACATGTTACCATGGCAACTTAATAATACATTGATGAATATCAACCATGCCCTTTTTCAATTCATATACAACAAAAGTGATCACATATCATTCGATCAATAGATGAAAAATAACATTTTTCTAAGGAAACGTTCTTTTTGCTATGGCAACACTCAATAATTGAGACTTAAAACTAATATTTTCTTCAAACACGATGAATAGAGAACATATAATGAGGCTCTGAACAGAATTTGGAACTGGGCCATTTTTTGGCCGTAAGTGAACCTACCCCTGCCATGACGAAAACCTGGTTATCAAACTTGACGAAGAGCTCATGCCCATAAAATCTTCCATTAAATTTAATGAAGATCGGTTGATTAGTCGCCTTGGAGAGCGGACACTGATTTTTGACAAACTTTCAATGTATCAGGGGGCATAACTCAGAAGTACCTGGGGCGATGGGGTTGGTTATCCAACTGGACTGACATCTTATTCTCATAAACATTTCCAAAAAGTTTGATGAGGATTGGTTGATGATTAATTGCCTTGGAGAGCGGACACTGAATTTTTAGTAAATTTTCAATGTATCGGGGGGGGGGATAACTCAGAAGTACTGGTAGAGCTGGTTATTAAATTTGACCGCGATCTAATGCCAATAAATATTATTTCACCACGTTTGGTGAAGATCGGTTGAAAACTAGTCGACTTAGAAGGCGAACATGACTGCATTATAAGTCAATTTTCAATGCATGAAGGGGCATAACTCACAAGTGCCTTGGTCGATTGGGCTGGTTATCTAATTCGACCGAGATCGCATGGCCATAAACGATTTCATAAAGTTTGGTTAGGATCCGCTGTTCAAACGGAAATATAAACTGCTGAATTTCTGTAATGGCCCAGTCCTGGCAAACACTGAAACTAGCATGTAATCTGAACCACCTGATGTAAAAGACTGGATTGTATTTTGAACTCATCTTAGCTATGGTGTTCACTTGATGTTTTGTTGTAGTTTGTTATTGATCAAAGGGTAAACATTGAAGCATATATCATAACGTCTGAGCTCTACAGAAGCCATATTTTGCTAAGGCTTTGTAACACTAGTACTGGATCAAATCATAGGTCAATAATTATATACTAAAATGTAGTATATTAAACTGATCAATAAACACAGCCAGGTATTAGAGTTTCATGTATGATAAGTGAAAACCATAAAACATACTTGGAAAAACATTTGAGGTTTGATAGTTCCCAGAAATATCTATATATAATATACAAATGTATATATAATTCTTTACAAAATAAAAAACACAATTAAATCAAGTCATGGTACTGTCAATACATGTTTATGTATTGGCCATCGACATTGGTTTATCTATCATGGTTTCTGGTCCCCCTTTATACATGTTAGAAATCGAGCTGTATGTCGTGACCAAAGGTCGAGGATTGTTCCATTCGTTAGGATATGGGTTAGTAATGCAATGACCAAGTACATGACTTTACATTAAAAGTGCAGGCCAGTTTTGTAAGAGGCCTACGTAGTCCTGAAATCAGTGCCGGACTGGTAACATTATTATCCTGAATTGTGTTATTTCGTTACCTTAATCTTGCCACATTTTTTTTTCAAATCATGCATTGCTCGTGATTTCGGTACATTTATGTTAAGAAGGGTTCAAATATATTTGCGAACAAAATCAAATTCTGATTATATGACAAACCTAGTATGCAGACAATGTCATGTGTTGAAGAATAGGGCTGTGGCGAGTATCCGAGTATTCGGGTATTCACGATTCAAATTGAAAAATCGAGTGTGAACAATCGTCATTACTAAGATTAGTGGTTCGCGATCTTGTTTTTTTAACAAATTAATCGTGTATTCTTTGTTCTTAAAAAACACACACTTTTTCTCTGAATAAATATTGTCTCACCATGGACTACTTTGTTTGCCAAGATGTCCAATCGGTTCTTTAAAGAACAATGCTGGTAAATCAATTAACAGGAAGGGAGTACGTGTAAATTTAAGACATAGAACAAATTATATTGATTTACTTCATTATCCCTAAAAAATAGCTATTTCAAAGTTTTAGATAGTTTACTTGATAACAAAAGATTCGTGATTCGATTTGTGGATCGTAAGTGTTGAATCGTGGATTGGATCGGATCGCCACTTGTTCACCCAACAATCCACAGCCCTAATGAAGAAGTGTTTAAAATTGAGATTATATGGAATTGAATGAAATACATACGAAAGTCATTCCAATTATTGAAATTAAAAAGTTCAATAACAAAATGTGAAAAAGCCAATAAAAGTGGAAAGGAAAAAACGTTCACGTGGTGTTCGAACCCATAACACCTTGACCATATCAGGCTACATAAGTAAAATGTTGGAGCCTTTACCAGTTGAGCTACGCAAGAACAGAAATAACTGATATTTATTTATCAACATTCCGAAATGCCACTCACCCTACAGAATGGACTTAGCTGATATTTAGTCATTCACAGGTCGTGGTTGGACTATAGTTCATCTACACCAACGTTCATTGAACTACATAACCAATACAAAAGCAAACAGTGGCTGGAGTGGTCAAGGTCGCCGAACATGTATTCATGAAGATACACACATCTAGTCTATCAAATATAATCTTAATATCTTATATACTTGCTTTCCTTCAAATTATACTTTCTTTACTTACCTATTTCCTAAAATATAGATATTTATAGGACTTACAGATGAGGGATGCCTTTTACAATAATGTATAAAGTATTATCTGCTCAAAGCAAGGGTATCATTGAATGCCATCCAACTCAATGTCGCCAGATTTTGAATAAATACATTATAAACATATCAAAGAACAAAATGACTTACTTAATTCTATTAATTTCTTTACACCGTCTCGAATGACCAAACAAATAAAATATTCAATGTTTGAGATAAAAATATGGAGGACTGGTGTATACATTCATGGTTCTGGTCCCCCTAATCCAGTGTACACATTGAAACCTCTCAAAAGCAACACCTTTTGGGAGTAGCAAAATTATGTTTATGTTGTAAAGAGGTTGTTGCTCTAGACAGGTTAGATTAATAGTTAAATTGTGCAGAGGGAAACAATCATGCTATTGTTAAAGAGAGGTTATTTCTCGAGAGAGGGCCTCTCTGGAGAGATCGTTCTGTATAGTGCCAACACAGTAAGTATTATCTGCTCAATGCAGGGGGTATCTTTGGATACCATCCGACTCATTGTAGTCAGATTTTGATGTATTTGTCTAGTACAAGGTAATTCAAAAAGAAAATATATACAGGAATTAACAGTTCTGAAAGTGTGTCAATTTTTGACATATGAAATTTACAAGTTTTTATTTCCAATTCTTACAAACCTACGCATGTTGATTGGTCAATGGAGGGTCCTGGGAGTTTACACTTTCAATCGGAAACCTTTTGTTTCTGTACATTGTCGACGAGCTAAATAGTTTAGCGCTTCATGTCCGACATTTGTAAGAATTGAATAAAACAACTGAACTTAATGAGAAATAAAAGGACTAAATTAATGTGGTAGATGAATTAAACCATCCTTAAAGAATTATAGGCATGTGCGTGTTTTCATCATTATGAATTTGAAGGTCAAGTATACGTAGTCTTGACACAATGTACAATATTAGGCCAATTAACCACAAATTACCAAGGAAAAGAAATACTTCAGTGAGAAATTACAAGCTTTGCATTTTCAAAACCCAAACAAATCCAGTGCCTACCATAAATACCATGTCATACTAAATGAATACACATGTGATCCGGACTATTTTTAGCTTTAAGATGCCAAGTCGTTGTTAGTGACATTTAAATAAACTTAACTCAACAGAAACCTATTTGTTCGTGTATAAAGAAGCAGAAAGATTGCATGTTTTTATCTTTTCCATTTATTGCGAAAGGTAGTTTTAGCGGGTATGCCATAACGGTAGACAATCCAGTCAAGTACTCTTTGCCAAATATTCGATTTACCTCCCTTCACTTAAACATCCTTGTTTATGCTTATAAATAACGTATAATTGGATTAGGTAAGAAATGCATAACAAAAGAAAGAATGTGCGATAAACAGAGTAATAAAAGATGATTGCTTTTGAATTTATGAATAAGAGGAATTCGTGAAGCACGTTTTTTATCCGGAGTTCACGAAATGTGTTAATAGAAAATGGTTTGTACTAATACAAAGTCTTCTCTGTTAAAGTTATTGATGTGTTATATTCAAACTGATTTCTATGATGTCAAACATACCATTTTTTTAAAATCGAAGTAATTTTTGTAACTCAAAATAGGACGAAAAGTGAACTCGCTATAATATACATGTAGGTATGTGCGATATTTTGTCAATGCACAAAAATGTGTTAAAGAATCGTATCACACTGAAAATTACATTTTGGTCAGCTTAACTGGGACACGTTTTTATCCATGACATTTCAATTGCCATTCCATAGGAGAATTGAAATAAATTGTTGCCAATATTTCAAAGAATATCTTAAAGAGCCATACAAACTAACTGTGGCCGTATTCTCCTTATTCATGGGTTTTACAAACAGTTGGATTATTATATGATATACCCCTGCAAAGATCAGTGTCAGTAGACAATGCATCAGCATAACTGTAAAAATAGATAATATTAACTACAGACAACATCAGATAACATTGTCTACTGTCAACATCAGAAAGCAACAACTAAGGACAACATCAAATAACATCAACTACAGACAATATCAGATAACATCAAGTACAGTCAATATCCGATAACATCAATTACAGTCAACATCAGATAACAACACATGCAGACAACATCAGATAACATCAACTATATTCAACATCAGATAATATCACATACAAACAACATCAGGTAATATCACATACAAACAACATCAGATAACATCACATACAATCAACATCAGATAACATCACATACAATCAACATCAGATAATATCACATACAAACAACATCGATAACATCACATACAATCAACATCAGATAACATCTCATACAATCAACATCAGATAATATCACATAAAAACAACATCGGATAACATCACATACAATCAACATCAGATAACATCACATACAATCAACATCAGATAACATCAACTACATTCAACATCAGATAACATCACATACAATCAACATCAGATAATATCACATACAAACAACATCAGATAACATCACATACAATCAACATCAGATAACATCACATACAATCAACATCAGATAACATCACATACAATCAACATCAGATAACATCACATACAATCAACATCAGATAACATCACATACAATCAACATCAGATAACATCACATACAATCAACATCAGATAACATCACATACAATCAACATCAGATAACATCACATACAATCAACATCAGATAACATCACATACAAACAACATCAGATAACATCACATACAATCAACATCAGATAACATCACATACAATCAACATCAGATAACATCACATACAAACAACATCAGATAACATCACATACAATCAACATCAGATAACATCACATACAATCAACATCAGATAACATCACATACAATCAACATCAGATAATATCACATACAAACAACATCGATAACATCACATACAATCAACATCAGATAACATCTCATACAATCAACATCAGATAATATCACATAAAAACAACATCAGATAACATCACATACAATCAACATCAGATAACATCACATACAATCAATATCAGGTAATATCACATACAAACAACATCAGATAACATCACATACGATCAACATCAGATAACATCACATACAATTAACATCAGATAATATCACATACAAACAACATCAGATAACATCAACTACATTCAACATCAGATAACATCACATACAATCAACATCAGGTAATATCACATACAAACAACATCAGATAACATCACATACAATCAACATCAGATAACATCACATACAATCAACATCAGATAATATCACATACAAACAACATCGATAACATCACATACAATCAACATCAGATAATATCACATACAAACAACATCGATAACATCACATACAATCAACATCAGGTAATATCACCTACAAACAACATCAGATAACATCACATACAATCAACATCAGATAACATCACATACAATCAACATCAGATAATATCACATACAAACAACATCGATAACATCACATACAATCAACATCAGATAACATCTCATACAATCAACATCAGATAATATCACATAAAAACAACATTAGATAACATCACATACAATCAACATCAGATAACATCACATACAATCAACATCAGGTAATATCACATACAAACAACATCAGATAACATCACATACGATCAACATCAGATAACATCACATACAATTAACTTCAGATAACATCACATACAATCAACATCAGATAACATCGACTACATTCAACATCAGATAACATCACATACAATCAACATCAGATAACATCATCTACAAACAATATTTGATAACATCAACTACAGTCAACACCAGGTAACATCACATACATTCAACATCAGATAACATCACATACAATCAACATCAGATAACATCGCATACAATCAACATCAGATAACATCAACTACAGTCAACACCAGGTAACATAACGTACAATCAACATCAGATAACATCATCTACAATCAACATCAGATAACATCATCTAAAAACAATATCAGATAACATCAACTACAGTCAACACCAGGTAACAACACATGCAGTCAACATCAGATAACATCAGCTACAGTCTACATCAGATAACATCAACTACAGACAATATCGGATAACATTGACTGCAGTCAACATCAGATAACATTGTCTTCAGTCAACATCAGATAACAACACATGCATTCAACATCAGATAACATCATCTACAGTCAACATTAGATAACATCAGCTACAGTCTACGTCAGATAACATCAACTACATACATTATCGGATATCATTGTCTACAGTCAACATCAGATAGCACCACATACAGTCAACATCAGAGAACATCAACTATATTCAACATCCGGTAATATCACATACAATCAACATCAGATAACATCACATACAATCAATATCAGATAACATCATCTACAAACAACATCTGATAACATCACATACAGTCAACACCAGATAACATCATCTACAAACAACAGCAGATAACATCATCTACAAACAACAGCAGATAACATCATCTACAAACAACAGCAGATAACATCATCTACAAACAACAGCAGATAACATCACATACAGTCCAACATCAGAGAACATCAACTACATTCAACATCAGATAACATCACATACAATCAACATCAGATAACATCAACTATAGTCTAAATCAGATAATATCAACTACAGACAACATTGGATAACATCAACTACAAACAACATCGGATAACATCAACTGCAGGCAATATTGGATAACATTAACTTCAGTCTACATCAGGTAGCATCAATTACAGTCAACATCAGTAGACAGCATATCAAGTACTAAAAATACATGTGGTCATAAAGACCGAACTTACAAAGATTTGCACTGCAACATTTATCGGGAACTAGTTAAACAATGTGTATGGCAGATGAAGAAAGCTGAGTTCTTTGGTCGTATAAAAATCTTAGTCATAATACAGAATAGATAACATAGACCAAATTCTGTAGGAATGTTTTCAGGTATTGTCTATTTACGGTTGAATGACGGATGTAACCTATCATGTTTCATGTGGTTCTTGTACTGATATGTTCAGTGCATAATTACCGGCATTCGTATGTACAGCGTCATGATTCTGTCATTCTTTTTTTTGGACAGGTTGATCTTTCTCTTTTTTTGTCGATTTTTAGCACATACGCAACCAATTAAATGAGGTAGAAAGCGGATCCAAAACTAACCAGAATGCACCATTTCACTTCTTCACGCGCAAGAGGCCATACGCATCCCCATTGCCTTCTTTCCTAAATATTACGACCCCCTAATGTCTGAAATCCTGGACCCCCTCTGGATCCTCTATTGAAGGTGACCTCTGTCCTGGACGGGGAATTTCCATTAATCCAGATGATGTATACCATGTCTTACAGTCATTTAAGAGATGATAATCTTCATTTTACTTTTTTATATAAAATATAACTATACATGTACAAAGTCATGTACTTATGATTACTACATGGTAATGTCTGTGTTCATTGTTTACGACTACACGAACCGTACATAAAAAAGCAAATACTTTCCCTTTAAGAATATCAATACAGATATTACTATTCAATGTTGTCTCAATTAAGGCAGTTTTGGTCAATGGTGAAAGTAATGTGTTTATCAACCATCCCGCCAATTCTCAAGGTTTTCGAACTGATACAAATATACCAACTCCTAGATTAATTTATAATCAACACATAAATTAATCAACACTAGGCAATATATGTCTACACCTTACAACATCGAGTAGAAATATTATACAAAAAGTAATTATTCCTCATAACGGTAATGCTTAAGTAACTACATACCCTCT
This sequence comes from Lutraria lutraria, assembly GCA_964023205.1. Classification (NCBI taxonomy): domain Eukaryota; kingdom Metazoa; phylum Mollusca; class Bivalvia; order Venerida; family Mactridae; genus Lutraria; species Lutraria lutraria. The sequence goes on along the minus strand of OZ026848.1, from coordinate 11,750,755 downwards.
CTTGATGAGCCATGCCAGCTTTTGAACTTTGAAATGGAATCATCTAACTTATGCGTGTAACGTAACGACTGCAGTTTCACAGAGCTACAAATATATTGTTCTAGTTGCAAACTTACACATGAAAATACTGTTTTATCTTTTTATATTGTTTGTGCATGAAACATAAACATCCATGTTTTACACCGTTGATTTTTCCATTACACATGTACTACTTACTTAAATAAGTAAACGTAAAATTAATTTTGAAAGATTTGGTTTTCATCAACCAAAACATTAACTATAATCAATAGTTATCTTATAAATAGAAACATAATTATGCTGAAAATTTGTCGGAACATTTCAATTAGAGATATCATTGAACAAAAAACGATTCACATCTTGCTGGTTGGTACAAAATAGTCCAAATATGTGTACTCTATAGATGAATATTGATACACTTATAAGCCTTGGCGATATCCAACTTCCAATTACAATTACGCTAGGATCTGATAGTGTCGAAGTTTATACTGTTTAGCTATGCAAGTCCCAACGAAATAATTGTAATGTGTTATATTTATAAACGGCAACTTTACCACTCTGAATAGCTAAATATACATATTTTAATATCAGTAATTCGAAACAGTTTTAGCCCTTCCACAATGAGACGTAATGGGCAATATAGAAATATCAAAATCATGAACGGATTGCCCATATGTCTCATAAATTAGTCCAGTAATTATGCAACACCCTGATTTTAAAATAAAACAGTTCGCTCTTGTATTTATTACAGATATTGACATAGTATGTAAAAAAGTACAAGGTCACGTGAACCATGTTATTATGATGATTTTCGTATTATGTTATAAAATTATTTACCACTGATGCAAGCTACATACAGAACTTTAAAATACATTTAGAAGCATGTAAAAGAAAGCATGTCAGTGTATTCAGTCTGTTAATTTTTATAAGAACATGCTTAAACTGATTTGATTTCAGTTCATTTCGTCTACTACTAACTAGACTAAATAAAAACCATAAAACACAAAATGTAATTCCACGTTTAAACTCTCCATGTTTAAAGCAATGACACGTCATGTCCTTCGTTTTTCTCATGTTATCCGTGGAAATTAAAATTCATCCAAATTGAGTACAGTAAAACTGTACATGACGCGGTCATCGTACCTCAAACAATATTTCGATATTTAAAATCAGGTTTAAAATCAAAACAATATATTTCCTAAATTAATATGATAGATAGAGTTTATTTCAAATTTCAGTAAGGCTAGAGTAGGTCCATGTGAACATACAAATAACACAATGCAATTTTCATATGACAGTAACAAGAGGCAAACATAGGTTTTAGTAATTATATAAAATTATAAGAAAGGTAAATAGGCAAGTCAGTTTAGAAACTGTTTTATCTATTTATTAATGTGAGAAGAAATCAAGAGAGGCAACAGAGGAAATGAGGACAGGACACGCAAACACGCCGTAACACTTTTAGTGCATGGGGAACTTCCGCTCGTTCGGGCTGCGGTCGGGCTACGGATTTTGAGTACGGATGATGTGCATGCCTTCTACAACCAATGAGCACACAACGTACTGATCCCGTGAGTCTTTTATTCCCCCCCCCCACGATCACTTGCTCTTCAGACGGCGCATTTAGCACGTGCTTGCTGTGCACGCGATAAATGCGTGAGCTGTGATTACTCGGCTAGGCCCCAGTTCTACTGTCCAATGAGTACGCATAGCTGTATTAAGTACGTGCTCTGCACTTACAACGCATGTGCGCACTGATGTCTGCAGTATAATATTAAAGCTAAGCCGACGGAAGTCCTTGACAAGGGACCTTGGCGACGATGAACAGCAACATGTCCCTAGCCTACGACTTCTCTCGGCTCGGCTTACTTATGTAATGTTCATTATTTTTTATTGTTTATTTACTTGACTCGGCAAAATCATTTTATACATTTAATACGTGTAAATACGGCCTCCGTACGATAACGTTGCAATCGCACTGAGAGCGTACGTTGAAAGCAAGTTCAACACGCCACGTGTGCAACATACAATGCACGCAACCGCTAACCACCAGGCGTGGTGTGCAGGCCACGTACTTACACTTTGCGCAACCTTGCGAGTGACTTGCGTTGACGTATTCCTGTCTTGCTGTTGCCACGTCCTCCTCAAGTTTTCAGTAAAACGTGGCGACCCCCAAAAACGTACGGACTAAAAACAAGCACGTTGGGTTGCGACCGAGCCTTTACTTAACCTTATCACGCATCTATTCCCTAGATAGTGTATATTCACTTAAATCTCATATGAAGGAATTCGGTTGTCATACAAAATGATTCAATACCATGGAATGTGTGTGTATTCATTTATGCATATTGCTTGTTTGAAGAAAATTTTAAATGGTCAATGTCTCAGATCAAAAAATCTGGTACTATTTTAAGGTAATCATATACCTATTCCAGACACAGTATACTGACTAGACGCCTTAATTAATGACCCTATTAAATGAAAATACTTTGTAATCCAAGCGTAATTAACGCGAAATATGAATATGTAGATTCAGTGAGTATTATAATATGTAGTGAATAGCATACGGCCGAATTATTCATGTGTTGGGTTTCGAGTAAGAAGTAAAGGATTTGTTTATTTTAGTGTTACCCCTATTAAAAGGGCCAGCCAAGTCGGCTTATTGGACATCAATTTTTTGTTTGCACAGTAACCCCGAATCACTTCTCCTTTCGTCGGGCGCCTGACGGAGACGGGGCTAATGAAAGCAACATTTAACTAGTGGTCGGCTTACCATCCGACCGCATCAGTCAGTCTAACCCAGGGGTTCGAATTTTGTAATAAACTTTCTTCCCCGATTCTCTGTGTATTGAACGACATTTGTTTTGGTTGAAAATATCATCCGTTTATAAAAATATCTTAAACCAATATGAATTGTATATAAGACGTGGGATTGTATGCGTATTTCACGAACAATATTTCGTTTTTATCATCATATTGATGATCAAAATGTATTTATGTAGTTTAAACATATTTTTATATATTTATTGCTTTTTTAATTTTCATATAACATTACATAGAGTAAATATATACAATTTGTGCAAAAGGGGTCGTGTCACAACTTAGTTACGGCTCTTCACCGTTAACATAAATAAAAATACATCAGTAATTATGGCGAAAAATCACTAGCAAAAAGCGCATTGTCATGTGACAGTAAATATGTTTTTTAAACATATGGTAATTGTTAGAAATCATTAAAATAGCAGGGAATGGCTAACAAATTTCGGTTAGTAGATATATAGAGAATATATAAATGTATAGTTGAAGGGAGACAATGAAATACATTTAATATCGGGATGAGAAAGAATTGAAGTGACTATGTCGGAATGAAGAAATTAACGTAGTGTAATATTAATGAATAGCACGGAATATGTGCGTATTTCTTTATTTGTATACGTAATGAATGCTTGAACAAAATTATCAATATACGAGTACATTGTGTACATGATGAAAATGTGTGGTATTGATTTTGCGGTTATTATGTACCAACTCCATAGACAGTATATCGGCCAAATTAAATAAATAATGAATCTATGAGTAATCAAAGCGTACGAAATTATATTAATGGGTAATATCATACGTGCTGCGTTAAGTTTACGCAAATTATGAATATATTAGATTCAAACGATAATATATTGTAGCAAATTATAAATGAAAGTCATGCGTTTCGTGTATTTACTGCGCATACAAGATATCATTGAAGTTCATTCCCCAATTCTCTATGTATTGAAAAACATGAGTATTCGTTTGTTTACATGATTTAAAAATAATACGCCAAATTGTATATACTAGTATCAAAGAACAAAATGAATTAAGGCCACTGGATTGATGCAAAATAGTACCGCACACATTCCTCTTATATGATCACTACAAATATCATTATGGTGTCAGGACCTGCGTCTATATTTTTAAAAATACGTGTAGTAATCTAAGGTTATTGGTATGTGTGACGTGAAAGTCGCCTCCAATATCTAGTGTCAGTTGTGTAATATATCAGCTAGACTTCTTCAACTAATAATCTTATACTACCATCTGGCTTGGTGGATTTGAACACCAAAAATGATTATAGTTTTTGTTTATGTTTATTTCTTTTGATTTCTTGCAATTGCATTGACTTTTATATTTATGACCTTCAGTGTCTTATACATGTAGTATCATTTTTTTAGGTATAATATCATGTCACTGTATTTTAGACTGAGGTCTTATCAAGTTGCAAGGATTGTTATAATGTTCCTCTTATGTCCAGGTGTTATTTAATAATATTTATAATAAATATAATACTCTCAGTTATAAGTAACAGATGTAATCCCACATTTGGAGGTGTATTTCAGTATATTCTGGTAAATACATCTTTGATTCTGGTAACGGCCCCAGGGTTATTCCGGTATTTAAAACGTGCATGGTACTGTACATGTTAACAACGTTTATCCCTTCATACTTTTAACAGAACAGAACATATTTTTATTTAGACTTATACAAAGTACATTGTCTGGTTTGCATACATTTATAATATGTAAATACATATAAGTCCTTGACACAGTTTATTTAGAGGGATTCTATAATAATCATCGTTTTTTTCAAAACAAATGTTTTATGTTTGGTAATTTCCTCACTTATGAATAAATTATTTAACTATTAATTAAATAACGAACTAATTTATAGAATTCAGTTTACTCATAATTTTATGGTCAGATAGCTTAACTGGATAGAGCAACCCAGGCCTGTAATTGGCTATGGGGAAATTCGGGTTCGAATCCCGATCTGACTTTCATAACCGTAAACAATCAAAGGGAGTTCAGTTTGTTTTGGGTTTAAGGGAGAGCAGTGTCATTACTTCAAATTTGAGCAGTCCTAATTAAACACATGTACATTTACTTGAGGCTAATTAAAATCCTATTTTCTTATTTTGACAAATGTATAAATTCCCGTTCTAGACTGTGCCATATCTTAATCATCTACAAAAAGTTTTGCATTTTTAAGCTCTTCTGACTCCACCTAAGGGTCAGTACGCTGCTTGAAGTGTTGGTTATAAACTCTGCATCGATATTGCATTTCCTCTTTCTCTGTGAAAGATATTTTGACTATAGAATAATTTTGATTGGTTCATCATTAACCCCTTTTTTAGCTTAGATAACCGATGTTCTAGACGTAGACAGATGTTGTGAATGATTCATGTTTCAGGAGCTTTCAGTGTTTTGATTGCAGTCATTCAGAATTGTCTCCCTTGTTGAATCATGATCAGCAAGCGTCCTCCAGATCTCCAGGAAATTCTTTACAATGTTGATGTGGAGTTTTCTCCCGATTATTAACAGATACATGGTAAATGCTGATCCTTGTTGATAAAATATGGTGCATTCAACGATGCAGTATGATTGTTGACTGTTTTATGTGTTGTAAATGCTAGTTATATTAATGTCATATATTTCCGCGAATTTGCGAAGTATCTTTGTAATGAATTTGTATTTTGTTTCAAGGTTATTCTTATGTAATGTCATATTATGAATCGGAAATTCCACTGATTGAGGTTTGTCGTTCTGCAAATTGTTTGTCTGCGAAGTTATTTGTCATTTGTCGGTGTTCTCTAACCCCTTTTCAGCCTGCACACAATCTCTCGATAATGCAGCGATCTTGAATTTCAAAATCTTTCAGATCAGGTTAGCAGAGGAAAACACCTATACCTACACCTTTACATATGTATAGGTCTTTGGCAGAGGGAACAGTAGGCATATGTTTTATATTCAGTCTTTTTTTATATTTGTGTAAAATTCATGTGCAGCACTTCATGGCTTTTCTAGTCTGTTCACTACTGGTATTGAACATTGTGCTGCTTTGTGTAATATGTTTTTTGAGAAGGTAACAAAAACAAAAAGAATCTATCTGTTTACTTCCTCAGTGTGGAGAGTAAATCAATTATTCAATTATCACAAGTTACAGGACAAAGAAACAACAAATAGTCTATATTGTCTAGATTTTAAGTTGCTTTACAACACTGTCTTTAAATTTATAATTGAATAATATTTGAATGTTCTTATCATCAGAATAAGAGCGCTCATCTTATACATAAAAGAGCCAATGATCGAATCACAGCTCAGGCAAAAACGAGCCAACGCATAAAGCACAGCTCACACGTGAATAAGCCAACGTATTATAGCACCGCTCACACATAAGCCAACGCATATAGCACAGCTCACACATAAATGAGCCAACTCACATAGCAAAGCTCACACATAAATGAGCCGACACATATAGCACAGCTCACTCATAAATGAGCCAACAGCTCACTCGTAAACAAGCCAACGCATATAGCACAGCTCACAGATAAACAACCCAATGCATACAGCAAAGCTCACAGATTAATGAACCAACGCATATAGCACAGCTCACACTTAAATGAGCCAACGCATATAGGACAGCACACACATAAAAGAGCCAATGCATATAGCACAGTTCACACATAAACGAGCCAACGCATATAGCAAAGCTCACACTTAAATGAGCCGATGCATATAGCACAGCTCACACATGAACGAGCCAATGTATATAGCACAGCTCACACATAAACGAGCCAACACATATAGGGCCCAAAAAAATGTCTGGTTCAGGGAACCCGACCTACCCTAATTCCCCCCCCCCCGACCATAATGTTTTTTTTTCGATTTTTCAAAAAAAAGGGTACGAAATTGCGATTGCGCGAATATTTTTGGGTACGAATGAGCATTATTACTAATACAGTTGCATCCTTTTCAAAACATGACGACGCACATGCCAGCAAGTTTTTTGGCAATCAAAGTTCTAAAATGCGAGCATGAAGGTGAACTAATTAGACTGCTTTGTGACGGTGAGACATTTCTCGTCTTAGTTCTGTCCCGCAAAGTCTAAAAAAGATCTGCATATTTGTGTGCGGAAAATCCCCAATTAAAACCCGTTGGGCCCGATTAACTACAATATCTGTAACCAAATTCCGTGGGTAGAAAACACGTTTCTGTACACATACGAGCATAAATTATTCCAACATACCATTTCTGAAAGGTGCATTAATGTTTTGTTTCACCCCATATTTCCCAACTGAAAACGAAACCGATGTAATGGCGGTAAAATGCCAGTGTCATGCTAAACATCGCCTACTCTCAAAAATTTGCTTCGCAAATTATTTAAGTACAAGTTTAAATAAGCTGGCATGTCAACGAAACATTGGCAAGTTAATTTTCAATCAACTTTAGTTAATTCTAGGTACTCATTAATCATTATAAAGATCAATATAGAATTAACTGTCCGAGAGTATGTGTGTACGGAGTGGAACTGGATGAGGCTGGAGTCTGTTCGTACCGTTTTTTATTCACGTGAAGTAAAATTTAAGTCTAATATTTCAAATTTGACATTAACACAGATTTTTTTAAAGCACATTCATGCAGAATATTGTTATTTGTATTGTATTAAGTAAGTTATACACGTAATTGAAGAATTTTGACGTAATTTTTAATTCCGCACATAGATATGCAGATGTTTGTAAGGCTGAGAGGATGGCCCATCCCAATTCGTTCACGAAAATCGGCCAACCGGGAAGCCAAATTAGTAGGGCTATACAAGAGGAAACATTTTGGAAGGTGAAGTACCAAGATGAATGATTCTGTTCCTGTCCACAACATAGTATATGCACAAATTAATCATCACTCAAGTCTGGGCTGTTCTGTACTTTTCATTCCTGTGGTCATTTCGTCATTGCATGGTACCAGTCAGTCTGTCAGAGCCTTTTTTCCAAAAATTGGGAAGGGGTCTTAGCCTTTCATTTTGGGAAACTCAAGCACGATATTTGGCTAAATTTTGAGAAGGTTAGACAACCAAGTTAAAATAGCATTATAATTTGGGGAATTTCTTGCCTCAAATTGGGAAAAAACAGCCTTCTTATAATTGGGAAGTCACCGAATTTTGGCCTCTGTTATAGAAGGAAATAACTGGCCCTGTCCATGTTTTGGGTGACCAGTCAGTATATAATATAATGAAAAAAGCCTGCTCTGGAAAACTTCAGTATTTTGTTTAAGCTAGAGGTTTTTGTGACACAATTGCAGAAGTCTTTGTTTGTGTTAATTTGTTATTTAAGAATGATTCTTGCTTACATGTCTTTGTAATTAGTTTTTGCGATTTGAGAATGGTGGCTATTCTACAATTATTACTTGGTAAAAGATACTTTAATCTACTGGTGATTTGACTAATTGACACTATTATTAGTTCATACTCTTAATTTATAAACTTATTTAATTTACAGATTGAATGTGTTTAGTTCCACAAACTGATAAGATTTGTTGTTCACTTTTTATGTCTATATTCTTTTGTTCTATTATCAAAAACAATGTTTCAGGAAATTGGGAATGAACTGACCACTAGAATGAGGCTTCTCTAATGCACAACCTCCATTTTGAAGAGTATTCAATTTCTTGAATTTTACTGATATATTGACATATTCCTGAGGGTCATAGGTACAAACCCCATTGAACCATACTTTTTAGCTCACCCAGGGATGCTATATTACATCCCTGGCTCACCTGATTCATCAGCTTTTAGGATCGATGAATGTCCGGCGTCTGGCCACAATTAGTTTGTTTACTGTGACTCTAGCATCCGCAGCTCTCAACGAATCATGATCAAACTTGCTCTCAATGTATATGGCCACGATCAATAACTTCTAGAGTTATGGGCCCTTGAATTACAAAATTTGCTATATTTAGCTTGTTTACACTCTAGAGCCTTCATTTATTCATCAATTCTAATAATATTTTCAGTAAATATGTATAACCAAAAGATCTTTGACATGTTCGATAATAGGCGGAATCAGACCAGAACTTCAAGAGTTATGGGCCCTTGACTTTGAAAATTTGCTATATTTGAGTTTGTTTACACTCTGGCGCATTCATTTATTCACCAATCCTAATAATATTTTCAGTAAATGTGTATGACCAAAAGATCTTGGACAAGTACGGTAATGGGTGGAATCGGACCAGAACTTCAAGAGTTATGGACCCTTGACGTTGAAAATGTGTATAACCAAAAGATCTTGGACAAGTTCGATTATGGGCGTGATCAGGCCTGAAGTTCAAGAGTAATGGGCCCTTGACTTAGAAAATTTGCTATATTTTAGCTTGTTTACATTCTAGCCCATTCATTCATTTGCCAATCCTACTCATATCTACAATGAATGTTTATGACCATACAGTCTTGGACAAGTTCAGTTATGGGTGGAATTGGACAAGAATTCAAGAGTTGTGGGCCCTTGGAATAGAAAATTTGCTACATTTTAGCTTGTTTAACAGTATTATACCTTCATAAAAATGGGTTATACGAGATAGAAACTATATTATCAGGTCATCAATTATTGTGCCTTGGTTCTCAGGTGAGCGTTATAGGGTCATCTTGGCCCTCTTGTTTATAGTTTTTAGGTTATGTTTATACAGTATAGTAATTTATACAGTAAAATGGAGACACAAATTATTCCAAAATATTTTGTTCAGTTTATAGCAATGAATTTATACTTGGCCAAAAATCAAGTAACTATATAATTATATATATGGATTTCTGACACACGTCTTTTCAAAATAGGACAGTAAACTTTTTACAATTTGGGTAGACATACACACAAGGTAGTTAATTTTGAGAAAATTTCAGGTGTTCCCTTGCTATAGTTTTTATTTTAATGATATTTATCAATTTGTTACTTTTTGGTAAAAGGTGTAAAGAAAGTCTGTTCGGCTTTTGAACAGGCTATGAAATATAGAAGAACACAACACAAATTCCTGAAATTTCACATTTAATACACAGAAGCACCACCATTATTGGTAGTTACATTTTTAAGATGATTGGGGATCAAATGTATTAAATTCAGAAGGTGAGTTTGGGAGATCTTACTCCAGACTAGACGTAGGCGAAATTGTAGTTGCGTTATTGTCATAGGGGTCTGTACGGGTATGCCTCTGTATCGAAAATACTCCAAATATTCCAGTCGATTTTCATTTTAGATTTCTTAAAAGCTGGGATTTTTATGCTTAAAAGGCTTCCATTTTCCGTTTTTCTGAAGTCGGTTGTGCACAGTGGTATGACTAATACTTTCTCCAAGGCTTTTTAAATGTTTGGAAATTTTTCTAGTAGACTTTCCACGTTTATACTTGACCGCTATGATCACTTTCTTTGCCATACCCCCGATTTTGCTTGGACGTCATGTGCGCTTAAAATCAGACACAAGTCCTAAAAGTGCCCATCTGGCTTTCCATTTTCACACCCAACGCTCAGATTTTCGCCAACGTTTCGGAATTTCTTTAATAGTAAGTCCCAATTCAGAAAATGTCAGTATTTGAGCATGCGTTCTTGTTCAAGATTTTGAATTCACAGCCGGCATTTGACTTTGTTTGTTTACTTCCGTATTTACAATTTCCTTGGTAATGGTGTGTATGTAATAAGAATGTCATGATAATGTTGTAAAACGACACTGTGGTAAAATTTCATTGAAATCATGAAAATGCGGAACAAACTTTCTTTACACCCTTTAAAAGGCAAAAATCTTAACTAAATCTTAAAGGAGTGGGGTTTCATTTTTCATTATTTCTGCAACACAGTAGTTCCAAACGATGTTGACTGTAGAAGATATTATCTTATGTTGCCTGTAGACGATGCTATCTGACGCAGAATGTATATGATGATATCTGATGTTGACTGTAGTTGATGTTATCTGAGATGTTGACTGTATAGATGATGTTATCTGAGATGTTGACTGTAGTTGCATGGTGTTATCTGATGTTGACTCCAGTTGATATTATCTTGTTGACTGTATGCGTTGTTATCCGATGTTGACTGTTGAAGATATTATCTTATGTTGCCTGTAGACGATGCTTTCTGACGCAGAATGTATATGATGATATCTGATGTTGGCTGTAGTTGATGTTGTCTAATGTTCACTGCAGTTGATGTTATCCAATGTTGACTGTAGTTGATGGTATCTGATCTTGACTGTAGATCTATGATGTTACCTGATGCTGACTTCAGTTGATGAAATCTGATCTTGACTGTTGTTAATGTTAGCTGATGTTGACTGTAGTTGATGTTGCCTGTAGATGATGTTATCAGATGTTGAATGTAGACGATGTTATCTTATGTTGTTTGTACACGGTGTTATCTGATGTTGACTGTAGTTAATGTTATATACATGTAATGCTGATTGAAGTTGATGTTATCTGATGTTGACTGTAGACGATGTGAGCCGATGTTTTTTTTGTGAAACCATGCGGTTTCTTTAATTTTTCCCCCAATTTACAAATAAATTACATACACGAAATTACAAAGTTTATTAAATAGTATTAGAAAAATATGAAACTTTTTTCTAACCACATGCATATAAATACGTACATTTCACTTAAAACTATTAGGACAAAAAATACAATCGTAAGTTATTACGATGTGTAGAATACACCTTTTATTGTCCTATGTTGAAACGAAGATCGTAGGATAATTTAAGGTGTGTTTCATTTTACAGTAGTTCAGATACATGGTAGAATGGTAGTATATAATAATCATGAAGATATACTATCTTCCTATTAAGAAACAAATAAAACATAGGATATTAGATGTATATAATATTAAGTACATGAGCAGATAGTATAAATTTACTCCGAAGATACAATTGTTCGTTTGAGAATTACATAACTCATATGGTTAAGTATTGGTTAAAAAATTAATGTTATAAATGTATCTGATACCTTTCTCTGTTTTAAATATTTAGATAGGATATTATACTCAGACATAAATGTGTTGTTAATATTACATTTTTCGCGAATGTGTCTAAGCTCACTTTTGATCTATATTTCGGCTTGGCACGACGTATTGATCATTCAGAAGAAATTCCTTATTCTATTGGATGATTCAGAGGAAACTCTTCCTTCCATTGGGTGAAATCTTCAAACGTAGAAAAAAGTAAGACCATGACAACTATAGCGAGTCTGCATTGTTTAATATGTGCTTCTTGTGGTTGTAAATTTTGTAAAGTAAAAATGTATCAAAATGTATTCTTCTGCGGTCGAAAAAGGGTTATAAACCGTTCTTGACAAACATTTTACATTTATTTGAATTAATATGCAGTAGCCGATGACATGAGTATAAATGCGTAATTTATTTAGCTGACCTAATATCAACATTTTGATGCGTAACCTAATTTGACTGCTATGTGATAAGTGGTGTTCACACGGTACTACACGGCCATTTAGGAATTAGATAAAAATCATGCATCATAACATCAAAGACACTTCGCGACTGTCTTTTTAAAGACATTTCTTGTTTGTCCAGTTTTCACTTTCAAAATATGTTTTACCAATACAGAAGCCGGCAAATGATAAAATAAGGTTCATAAAATGATATTTGTGATTATGTATTTTATAATTACAGTTTGTCCTAATTTCTCGTCCAATGAAATGTCCGCATTTCATTTGAAATTTGAAAAATATATCGCATAAAATGTGCCTAAACCCTGATATGGAGAAAATAAGTGCTACGTGACCAAACGCTGAATAGGGCGGTGCAAATTGCATCAGTATTATTACGTCATCCTCAACCGTGCAATAAAGTAGGCGGAGTTTAAACTGCTCATAGATTCGGTAGCGTTTGTTGAACCAGGTCGTATAGCATACGAATTTTCTATGGTTTTCGTTATTTTTGTTGGATTTAATGCCCGTTTACAACAGAATTTCACTTACCATCGTTCCTTGGTACGAATAGTACCAGGTTTCAAGGTTATAAAATTGTTTCCATCAAATTGCACAGCTTGTCTTTTTATATTTCTATAATAACTCATAAGTACATGTAGATACATGAATCTTACATCATCATAATCAACCTGAATATGCATTTTATATTAACAGTAATACGTTGAGAATGGAATGGATTTTTAGCTCAGAGATCAATTGTAAGTTGTATATAACATCTGGCCCGGTACAAAATACCACACTTGCAAGGTTTTCCGCTCTAAGCCGGACTCGAACTTAAACATGTGCAAGAATCCAAGAAGTTTGGCAAGAAACAGAACGGTCGAAAACTGTAAAAAACGGTACATATGCCTATTGGTCCAAATTGAAAGAATGGACAAATAGTACGAAACATTGAAATCATGCGCATTTCTGGGTATTGATAGTTTATATAATAACTAAGACAATACCAGTTTATCAAGAATAAAACAATCGCTTATTAACGCATATAAAGCACACTGAATGCTTTCCTTTTAATTTCCCTCAGAATTGAGGTACTTTGTGGGCGGTGTCAAATTACATCTAAAGTGATGATTGACAGTTTTTGTCGAGACAAAACATGCGTACGTGACAGAAATTAGGACAAACTGTAAATCAGTTATCGTTCATATTATGAATTTTATGAGAGATATCACTGCGCTCCGCTTCGCGTCGCTTGTGATATATCCCATAAAATTCAAAATATGAACGATAACTAATACCTAACGGCCACGTATTTTAATTGTCGTAAATTTCTTGATATACCACATTTGTCGAAGATATTTTGTATAAAAAGCTATAATTCATCTGTAGCTTGGCAGTCAATAAACAGTAACTGTTGCTGATATGTTTCAGTTACAATACATAAACTATAATTGTTTGAGACTGTTACCCGATGTTAATGTTATCTGATGTAGAATATATTTATTGGGTATGTAATAGATACAGTACGAGTTTTTCTTCAAAAGTGTCTTCATACAGACGGTTCGCTTAGATAAACAACCAATTTGTCCGAGGCGAAGCCGAGGATAAAATGGTTGTTTGTCTAAGGGAACCGTCTTCTTAGCGTCTTTAAGAAAACATTTTTTAAGAAAATACGAGTACGTGTATCTGACTTATACAACGATAAAGGATAATGTCCACGTGAAAGTTGAGCTATTGAAATGTGTCTTCTTACAAACGTTAGAAGACATTTTTTGAATAGCTCTGTTAGGGAAATAGGCATATAAAAAAATTCATCCAAGCGATTTATTTGCACGCGTGATCCGTGCATCTTAGGTGTATAATAGGGAGGATAGATTGTGTAAAGTTCGTACGAGGCTCGCACTACATGTAGTACACTCACCCACACCATCGCAGTATGCATGATACATAAGTAAGATAGAGTTTATAATACTAAACATTGCATAATGATTATGTCCTGTAGTTTCTGACAGATTGTATCCGATGTTCCAGACAATGAATCATTCGAACAAGAAATACAGTCGATCTTGATGTGTTTTGACTTTGATTGAACTTAAAGGACAAAGATCTTGAACCGTTTTACGGAAATTTGAACTTTGAGTTGTTATGTATTACATGTACAAGATATACAATACCAATGTCCTAAGAAGCAAGATTTTGAGTTTGTTGTTCTTTAATTCCATAAGTTGGATAACTTAAAGTTGTCGGTAAATAATTTATTTTCGTTTGAGCAAAGCGAATAAGAAAATAAACGTTGTTAATGTTATCTGCTGTTAACTGTAGATGATGTTATCTGATGTTGTCTGTAGTTCAAGTTATCTGATGTTGCCTGTACACGCCATACTTGATGCTGTCTGTGGTTGATGTCTGAAGTTGATGTTGTCTGATGTTGTCTGTAGCTGATGCTATCTGATGTTGTCTGTAGTTCAAGTTATCTGATGTTGCCTGTACACGCCGTACTTGATGCTGTCTGTGGTTGATGTCTGAAGTTGATGTTGTCTGATGTTGTCTGTAGTTCATGTTATCTGATATTGTCTGTAGTGAATGCCATCTGATGTTGACTGTGTGTGATGTTATCTGATGTTGTCTGTACACGCCGTACCTGATGCTGTCTGTGGTTGATGTCTGAAGTTGATGTTGTCTGATGTTGTCTGTAGTTCAAGTTATCTGATGTTGCCTGTACACGCCGTACTTGATACTGTCTGTGGTTGATGTCTGAAGTTGATGTTGTCTGATGTTGTCTGTAGTTCAAGTTATCTGATGTTGTCTGTACACGCCGTACTTGATGCTGTCTGTGGTTGATGTCTGAAGTTGATGTTGTCTGATGTTGTCTGTAGTTCAAGTTATCTGATGTTGCCTGTACACGCCATACTTGATGCTGTCTGTGGTTGATGTCTGAAGTTGATGTCATCTGATGTTGTCTGTAGCTGATGCTATCTGATGTTGTCTGTAGTTCAAGTTATCTGATGTTGCCTGTACACGCCGTACTTGATGCTGTCTGTGGTTGATGTCTGAAGTTGATGTTGTCTGATGTTGTCTGTAGTTCATGTTATCTGATATTGTCTGTAGTGAATGCCATCTGATGTTGACTGTGTGTGATGTTATCTGATGTTGTCTGTACACGCCGTACCTGATGCTGTCTGTGGTTGATGTCTGAAGTTGATGTTGTCTGATGTTGTCTGTAGTTCAAGTTATCTGATGTTGCCTGTACACGCCGTACTTGATGCTGTCTGTGGTTGATGTCTGAAGTTGATGTTGTCTGATGTTGTCTGTAGTTCATGTTATCTGATGTTGTCTGTAGTGAATGACATCTGATGTTGACTGTGTGTGATGTTATCTGATGTTGTCTGTAGTTCATGTTATCTGATGTTGTCCGTAGTTGATGTCATCTGATGTTGTCTGTAGCTGATGCTATCTGATGTTGTCTGTAGTTCAAGTTATCTGATGTTGCCTGTAGTTGATGCATCTGATTTTGTCTGTAGTTGAGGTTATCTGATGTTTTCTGTAGTTGATGCCATCTGATGTTGTCTGTAGTTCATGTTATTTGATGTTGTCTGTAGTTGATGTCATCTTATGTTGTCTGTAGTTGAGGTTATCTGATGTTGTCTGTAGTTGATGCCATCTGATGTTGTCTGTAGTTCATGTTATCTGATGTTGTCTGTAGTTCATGTTATCTGATTTTGTCTGTAGTTCATGCTGTCTGATGTTATCTGTAGTTCATGTTATCTGATGTTGTCTGTAGTTCATGTTATCTGATTTTGTCTGTAGTGCATGCTGTCTGATGTTATCTGTAGTTCATGTTATCTGATGTTGTCTGTAGTTCATGTTATCTGATTTTGTCTGTAGTTCATGTTATCTGATGTTATCTGTAGTTCATGCTGTCTGATGTTATCTGTAGTTCATATTATCTGATGTTGACTATTGTAAATGTTATCTGTATCAGATGTTGTCTCGGGTTGATTAATAATACTCGTTCTTGCACAAAACACGTCCAGTACACGCTATAAAGAAGCAGTCTTCCAAACTGGTTAAACACAATATCACTGATGATGTATAAAGGGACCTCGGTGGTCACATGGTAAGGGTTTCTGGCTTCCTGCCTAGTTACCACTAGCCTTTCACTACCATGACTTCGAATTACACACAGGACCTAATAAAAGTGAGGAAGCTGCCTAGCTAGCATTGATGGTTCTATATTCAGGTGTATAACTTAATGATACTGACTATAGTGGTTTGGTGTTAAAATAAATGCAGTTTCACAATCCTGAATGAATAAAGGCCCTCCTGTAAATAAAGGCCATTATCTATGAAAGTCGTTTCTCATCTAGACCAAAATGACCTCCAAATGAAGTCAATCTTTCATTAAGGATACATAATGCATTTCCAAATGGTGGCATTTGATCACATGTTTGACTGTATTTCCGAGTGTATTTTAATGTATTTGATTACTATGATGTCAAAGAATGGCTTAAGATAGTCAACAAATGATCAGTAGAAAGGTTATGCATGTGTGCTCAGGTTCTGCATCCACAATTATAGCCGACAAAGTCGCTTAATGATACTGGCTGGTGCTTCGACGAAAAGAATAACCGTCCGACTTTAATAAAAAAATCATGAGTGTAGTCAACCCTGTGTTCTGGGCCACCTCCGAATAAAGTGCCATTCTCTATGTCGGAGAAATATATGTGTTTTTATACACAACGAAGAAGGTTGTTTTGATTCTATTTTTCTATTACATTTGTAATTGCATTTTGACAATATTTGTACCTTTTTATGGTAAGATTTTCTCCAGAATTAACATTCAACATTTAACCTTTACAAATGTATATTGATCATTTGTTGACTGGCTTAAGCCATTTAATGTTGATCAGTTATTGACATGTAATTAATCAAACACAATTTTAGACTCGGAAATACTGTCCAACATGTGAACAAAGGTCAACCTTGGGAATGGCATAATGTGGACTTTATTCACAGATGGACTTTATTCGGGGGTCATTTTGGCCTAAATGATCAATCAATTTCTTAATACTATATAAGGAAAGATAAATTTTATACATATCACCGACATTATATCTAAATTATCGTTTTTGGTTAAGCACCGACATAGGTTACCCTTTTAAAAAGTCTACTATTTCCAACACAGTTTATAATCTGATAGTATATTTCTAAAAAAAAATCGTAATATGAAGGTTAGGGAAATATGGCCACAGTTAGTTTGTACAGCTCTTTATAAGAGATCAAGAAACTATTGTTAACAATTGATCTTTTATTTCTCTATGGTTATAGTATCTGTAAATAACAGATATGTGTAGATACAGTTGTTTCACGGAGTTCTATTGGCAATGTGTTCTGTTCTTCATAAATGTAAGATATTAAAATGACATAAATAAAAAAACGAGTACCAGCAACTGACCAAAATGTAATTTTCAGTGTGATACGATTCTTTAAGTCATGTTTGTGCACTGACAAAATGTCGCACATCCCTACATGTATATAATAGCGAGTTCACTTTTATCCCTTTTTTGAGTTACACACATTACTACGATTTATGAAAACGTGGTATGAAATCAGTCTGCATATAACACACCAATTATACACAAATAACTTTAACAGAGAAGACTTCGTATTCATACAAACCATTTTCTGTCAACACATATCGTGAACTCAGGATAAAAACGTGCTTCACGAATCGCTTTTTTCATTTAAGCAAACATCTTTCATTACTCTTAATTATCGCACATTCTTTCTTTTGTTATGTATTTAATACATAATCCAGTCATCCACACATACCAGACATGAACCATATAAAACGATGTCCAAATGAAGGGAAGTAAATCGAATAATTGGCAAAAAGTACATGACTGGTCCGTCGCCCTTTGAAGCTTTACAGATGAATAGCCGTAATGGCGAACTCACTTAATACGATTTTTTTCGCCATAAGAGGAAAAAATGAAAAGATAGCAATGTTTCTGCTTTTTTATACATATACAATTAAGGTTGTGTTGAGGCTATTTCTATGTCCCGAATAACAATTTGGCGTCTTAAATAAAAAAGATACAGTTTGTAGTTCGTTCCACATGTGCATTTATGTAGTATGATATGGTATTTATGGTTGGCCTATACTTCTCGGTGGTTCTTGTGTAGTTATTTAATGGACATGTCATGGTATTTGTTTGGATATTTTACATGTCATTTTATTAAATTCATAAAACAAACGTATGACAATACAGCATGACGCACATGAATTTACTAATTGAAGCAAAAGCATCTGTTTCGTACATCGTACGTAAAAAGTTACAAAGTCATTCTATGATTAACGTTAACTTGAATAGTTATATAAACACGGTTATTTTGCAGATAAAAAAAACATAAAATAAATAAACAATCAAACAATATGTCAAGTTAATGACCAATAGGGTACGTACATGTTTTCGCAAACAACACAAAAGACAATCGCTTATATTATATGTTTTTATATATCTGCTTTTACACCAAGAGATTAGTCTATGACGAAACAAAATACATAGACTTTCAAAGGTAATACATCGCAGTAAGTCCATGATGTAGAATCAGGAAGTAGCTGCATGAATTTTGTTTACATGTACAATGTAAACGGTTATATAGAACTACTTACGGTACGGCAAAGTTAACAGTTATTGGAAGATATCTTAAATTGAAACGACTGTTTTCAGAGGCCAGGTTAAAATATAGACATATTGTTCCTTCTGGTTGAAAAACAAGAGGTAATCAAACGTTTGCATACCACACACAGATACAATCATGTCCTACAGTGATGCGTTCATATGACAATGTTCTATCTGTTAGTTACATCTCCTACAAAGTTTGACGTATGACCATGACACTAAATGGCCAATATTTGACATAAGAAATCTACACATTTTAGACAGTCTGGGTGCGTTTTTCGCTAAAGCCCACAACCCGCAACATTTAACTGAACTCAAAAGTGGGACTGGTGAAGCAATACTGCCGTATAGAACTTGCTGAGTATTCACGAATATTTCCATTCAGAATGAGATTCGGAAGAGCGGTTTTCCAAACTCGTTTAGATGAGAAAACACCGTATGTTAAGAAATCATGACATACGCCAGTAAGATTGTATTTACATACTAGGATGTAAGTATCCTGTACAAAGCTGGTCAACTGCGTATCACAATCAGTATACCGTATTAGTCCATGGAAGAGTAATCGTTTTGTGAGATATTCACAAGGCAGACGACATATCTGTCCAAAGAATTAAAGTTTTCTGAATTCGACTCTGGATTCTAATGAATTCTGATTCAACGCACATAAGATGAAATCGGTATTAGTATATTTACAAAAAGACTGCATTAATTTCATGCAAAAACGAAGGGATCTATCCAATGACTGTAGGTTGAACCCCACAATTCACACTCGTACAGCGCTCTTGGAATCACGAAATACATGTAATTATAAATAGTCCGAGATGTTATAGGATTTAAGGAAATAGGATGCAAATCCGAATTAATGATATTTAAAAAGGTTCCTCTCAGTTTGTTTCTGGCTGCTTGCATTGAATGACTAGAAGATATATATGTGTCAGTCATAATGCCAAGATAAGTATACGAGTCTGATTCCTTTATAACATCAGCACCAATTTTGAAATGTTTCTCTCTACATTGACATGTGTTACCATCATTAAATACAGTCACTGTACATTATTTAACATTGTACTGATACCGTCATTTGATAGAATATTTATAACAAATTTGTAACATTTCGTCCATACATTGTTTTTTCAAAGCGTCACTAACACCATATCGTCTGCTACTGTTGGAGAACACACGTTCATATCGTAGATACAAAAGCCATAACCACATTGTTCTAGTTCTTTGATAAGATCATTGATGAACAAAAGATACAAGAGTGACGAGCTTTTACGGCCTTGGGGTGTCCCCTGCAAAACGGAAATGGGCCTGGCAGTAAATCATTGACTTCCACTACACTGGTAGTATTACTATAGAGTTGATTGAAAGCAACGAGGGAAGTATTATCAATTCCAAGTTGGCTTAATTTAAAAAATAAACCAGCATGTCATGCATTGTCGAAAGCTTTTTTCCAGCTATGCTATACAGTAGCAAACGAATAGTTTTGACGAGTTCTCGCGAGAAAAGTTGATACATTCGCGGAGTACTAAAGAAGTCATCAAACATCCTAACTTTTCCTGAAATTCATATTGCTGTTTACTTAAACTGCTTAAGATTTGATTGTTGCATAATGATAACAGAATCACTTCAAATAACTAGAGAATTGTAGAAGATAATGTAATGGCTGTATAATTGTTCGGATCGTCTTTCCTTTTCTTTCCACCTCTGTGTAGTGTTATTATAACACATTTCTTCATATTTATCGGTACATACTTGTATCCAATACTTAGCATAATTATATATAATTATGTAAACATGTTTGCAAGTATAGATGATAAAACGTCATTTGCAAATATAAAATGTCCATAAAATATAGAATCCGCACCACAAGTTCAAGTTCTAACTTTATTTATTGTCGGAATAGTATATAAACATGCTATAACATTAGCTATGAATAGCTTTTTACCGACACACGTTTTACAGTCGACAGAGTTTTGATAGCACTTTTCACATTGTCTCGCAAAACATATGCATTTTTATCTGATGACAAGTTATTCATAGCTCTATCTATCGACTGATTAATTCACGAACGTTTTCCAGTTATCATCAAATACATCCAAACTGAAGGCGAACGAACACCATAGAAAGGTGAATTTTGGCGATTTCTATAGGAATGAAGTTTCGCATTTTAATAATCATAAGCGCACCGTACTCCTCGCATCGTCCGCTTTTTATCGGTAATAAAACATGTTGTTTAATATTTAGTATTTTTCGAGAACATTCAAACACAAATTCCGAAGCGAGGAGCCTATAACGAATCTAGTATTTGAGAAAGTTGTTGTATGCATTTGTATGTGTTTATCTCAATTTACTATATGTGCATGTGAAACAAGCAAGGATATAATGTAAGATACACGTTTAAAACGTAAATTAAAAAAACCCTGGAGATATTGCGTTTTGGCAAATGTGCACACTTTTGCTCAAAATATGGCAAACTTACACACTTTTCTCAAAGGCCTTGTACCACCAATTGTTTTACTCTATTTATACCTTGATCTTTTCAGCTTACGGATTCATCAAGTATAGACGATGTTTTGAGACTGATGAACAGCGCAGCCCTTGGTGTCGGTTGGGAATTTTAAGTAAGGTGCAATGATTCAAAGACATGTGTTACATCCAAAATGGGGGTAACAAACATGGAAGTTAACTTCTGTAATGATACTAAGATGTTCTTTCAAATAAATAGAAAGAACAAGCTCACATTAACTATGTGTGAAGGAAACTCCAAAATGATTAATAAACGTTTGCATAGAAACTGTGTTTGTATCATTATAGTGATAGGCGGCTGACAAACTTTGACTAAGTTACCGCTCAAGTATGAATCCGGAAACTCACTTTTCCTTTTTTCCATTTTCACTAGTCTTTAAAGGATCGTCGAATACATAATATTAAACTATTTGTTGTATCATTATACTTATTTAATATATATGTACTGCAAAGATGAACATGTCCATTAAACTCAATGTATACATACATTAAACATGTGTATTGACTCCGATGATTGTGAAAAGTGATCCTAAAGGTAAGACACGTTTTCATAATGAAAATCGTCAATTGTGGTTGTATTATCAGATACGCTCCCCGTACCACAAACTGCCATTTTGGCGGGTGTCAAATTATCGTAGGGGCACTGTAGTCAATACGCTAGGGCATAAGACAAGAATTTCTGTTTCATCTAAATCTAGTTTCAAATTAGGTATATCATATCCTGTGTAAACTTTGATTGAATGTCACATGATCGGCTAGACATTCAAGTACAAATTTATGCAAAATTCACCTAAATTGAAAGAGATGATTCTTCTTTAAGCAAAAAGCAAGACTCGTTTATTATTACATCTTCCAAAAATGCTGCAAAAGTATAAGTAATTTGCAGACTGTGTATTTATAAAATATGTCCGAGAGATACTTGTGATGAGACTTATATTTGTTATTTATTTCCATTAAATACACCCGAAAGTTGTTGTAAGTCTATGAGATTTCATGCGTTTATCTCAATTTACTATATGTACATGTAAAACAAGTAAGGATATAATGTAAAATACACGTTTAGAACGGTCAATGTTTGGTAACTATAGTTGTGAAAGTATCCACAAAGCTGATTTTGTTATCTCCCTTGAATAATATAAGCTATTTGCAGTCACATTCCGTATGTAAGAACTACGCGTGCTTCACTGACTGTTTCCACTATTAACAACATGAGGTTTTCAAATCTTATACATGTATTAGCGGATATGCTACAATTGTTAAAACACTGATACTGTCACTAAAACAATGAAAAGAGTCGTATGTAACTGTTACATTTTACGGTTGTGATCACAGTTTTAATTACCTATTCTAACTAATAACACAAATCCAAATGAAATTATAGCATTTATTTCTTTACTCTGATTCTATTCTAAGTTTACTAATACAAGTAATTTTAGATGCTCTAGAATGTCATGACTACCCTTTATATTGTTAGTAAAAATCTTTTTTTTTTATTTAAAATCGAAAGATATATCCTATTTCATACCCACTCCCCGAACAACAGTTTGCTCCAACTTATATACCCTGTCCTCCAAATATGGGACATAACCTCATCAATCTATCATCCATTTCCATATAAAGGGTGTAGCATAATAAATCTCAGATGTTGCCCCCATTTAAGGAGTGTAGCATCATAAATCTTCTTTGTAGCATTACCAAGCTTACACTGAAACCTACGAGTTGATTTACAACATCCATTGTTCTCAGAGATACAAGTTCCTGCAGAGGACACTAAGGTGAACCATGTGCAGTCACTGGAACAATTAAACTTTAACAACCAAGAAATACACTTCTATGGTGCTCAATAAATCTAATACAAGTATATATGCATCTTTACACATATACTGTATATCTGAAAAACACAACACTACTCACTACATTGTCTACACATTTCTCTGATGCGATACTGCACGATTAGTACCCTTGATTTTCTTTAAAGATCGGAAATAATTCCATTATCATTATTCATAAAAGCTACAATCCAAATTCAATCATCGAAGTGTAATGATTTGAAAATAAAGCAGATTAATGTGTAAATACATGTTCAGATCAATTGTACTGTCAGGCTAAAGTTCAATAATATTGTCATCCGATCAGAATTAACTAATGCACATTAAAAGACAAGCTATGACTCCATGGTTATAAAACTTAAGAACAGTTTCTGATCTCAAATCTCAATTCCATTTTCAAAGTATCATGGTTGAAAAGATTTATAGAGCTGGTTAACGTTTAAGTACATGTTCGGGTCAATTTTGCAGTCAGTTAAATGTATCAGAGAAATCCTCATTGTCTGATCATGACTCAGTTATAAACTATGATAGACAGACATGAGATTTGAGCTAGGAGACCGATCTCAAGTTTTATAATCTCGGAGCTTGGTCACCGCTGACCTATCGCTGGTAAATTATATTCTGCTTGAAATCCTACATCAATAATAATCTCTCTTTTTCATCAATGACATTCCACAGTTACAACCGAATATTTACAATCTGCACATGTTTCTCGTGATTTCAGTGATTATACAAATCTCCCAACCTAAATAGTTGATGATACAGTGTGCACAGTATAACTCGTCAATTGAATACCACGTACTGTCCAGACCTATTCATTATTTTGAAGTGACTTAATATGTCCACACAGATAAATCTAATTACTAATTGTAAATATTGGTTTTGTCATATTTTTACTTTATGCAACATTTTTAATACAATCAAACCTGTGTAAGCGGCCATCTCCGAGTAAAGGTCATCTTGTGAATTAAATCATGCTCTTAGATGCCATCATTGATTACTAAGAACAAAATAACCTCAGTACAGACTACCTATCACTCAGAAAGAGCAACATTTCGTCTTTCTAAAGAATGGTCTTTGTTCACAATTATGACTGTCTTCAGTAACAATATAGATCTACAGAACATTAGGGGCACAGCAGCTAGTTTTGTTTTATTAGATACAACTACCTGGGGTACAGCTATATGATATAGCCCGTATTACGATATAATACAATACTTTCGACCCATATTTCAATACGTATCGCGATACAGTGACTATCCCAATTAACTTCCAGTCTTCTGTATCATTCGTCCTCAATAAATTAAAGTTGCCAGCTCTATATCAAGAGTATTATACATGTACATGTATCTATAATCATAAACATAGTTGTATATGTGTGTGTCTGTTATAATACTGTACGACAGCGAATTGTGGAACAATTAATGTAACACACTCTGATATATTTACACTGTCAATAAAATGTTGTATTTTTAAGATTTACGAAACTTTATCAATAGTGAAACAACTAGTAGCGGACCAAGAAACAACCTCGTGTATTCAACGAATGATATCCGACGAAGACTAATATTGACATTTTAGATAAATACATCCGTCTATCGCATACCAAGTGTTAACTGAAAATTCATACAAGCAACTTATATCAAACCTGTGGAGCAAACATTATACCGGATAATATAGATAAGGTTGATCAAATGTGGTATACCTACTAGAAACATTCGCATACACATGTATATATATATGTAGTGAACATGACTTTGAACGATTGAATTCTTTCTCGGGTGTTACTGACATAAGTATCAGTCTTGCAAATAAACTACTTGCAATGACCCCTGATAAGTTCTATCTGTAGAACAAGTCCAAAGATCAGCAGCTAGGTATGTCTGCAATGACTATATATTATAATAGTAGTGTATCCAAAATGCTTTGAGACCTAAACTGGCAAATTCTAGAACAAAGACGCAAAATGCTTACTGTTACAATGCCTTATAAAATCAAGGGCTTATATACATACATAAGTCCTTGATAAAATCAAACAGAATCTTGTCTTTGTTGACCATCACCACATAACACAAACTATAGGAACCTGAACTACCTGATACCTTACTCAAGGACACAGTACCACTCTTCTTCCTTCTTTCCACGCAGTATCCGTCTGTGGATAAATGAGCTTCCTGTGTCCCAGCAAGCTAGCCCCAGTTTAAATGCTTTCACTGGGCAACTGCATCCTTTCTACAAAATCAGTGCATTGTTTTTATCTTTCAACCTTTTAGTCTTGTAGTATACTTTGAATTGTACTTAGTAACTGCATCTACCTTTATTTTTAGCAGCTATTTCTTGACAACGTCGCGCCTGCCTAGTGTAATCGATCACGATTTTGTGGCAGTATAACATAACATAGTAGATGAATTATACTTGCCAGAAGAAAATAAGTTAAATGTTTGTACGGCGCAAAATTTCATCCGTCAATTGAATACTAGAATCTGGCCTATGTTACATTTTTATCAGATTAATGTGATTCAAATATATATTAAAATCAGGGGAAACTATCACTTCGATGTATCAGACGTTGCAATATCTACTGGAATCCATTTAATATATCTAAATAGTCTCCAAATAGAATACAGTAACTGTATTTTCATTTGTTTTCGTTGGGCTCAATTTTCGTGTTTTTTACTAAAATGGCTATTTCGTGGGGACATAAATTGGTGATTTAGATTTTTTAAAAGAAATACCTTATCTCTGCATTTAAATTCGTGGGGATCTGATTTCGTGGATTAACCGACCCACGAAATTAAATCCTCAACGAAAGTGAATGATTCCACAGCATACTCCGTTGTCCAAGGGTGTTAGACATTAACTATTTTGACAGAAAGACCAGTGGTCTTTTCAGCCTGAATTTCAGTAGACCATACCTCATAGTTGCTCGACCAAGTTTCAGTATTGGATAATTATACTGTTTTAATGTGTTAAATGATGATTGTTTAGTGTATGAGACATTATGGCTGTTATAGTGTTTCAGATGAAGACTGTTTTAGTGCACTCAGGGAAAAAATAAAACAAAGATTGAACATAATAACATAATTCATTTATTCAATATGGTTTATGATATGGAGATGAAAACTAGAATAAAGATACAGTACATTATACCCTCGAGTAACCAGTTTCCGTGAGGTTAAGGAAACATCGAACGCGCTCAAGAATAATATTGATTTCAACAAAAATTAAAAACAACCTATCTGTAACACAACTTACCATACATAATTCCTCATATGTCTTAAAAATATTATTCACTTGCAAACTCATGAATGCAGTCATTTTCATACATGTACAAAACCAGACTTCCATGAAGTATGGTAGAACAGTTTTCGTGAGGTTTAGCGAAATGGCTGAATTAAACGAAATTGGCGATATTGCAGCATGAGAAATAATTTAACATCGATTATTGTGTATTTTATGTTTATTTTAGATTCATGTATATACTTTTTTATTATTTTGGCATAATATATCAACAGTTTACACACAGTGTGGACATTTGAAAACAACCCCTCTTCTTACTACTCTCACATGAGTACAATATGACAAGTGGGTCCAGTGTTTGCAAATGTCACACTGTGCCCATTTAACAAAAAGTACACTCGAGCAATTTTTAAGCTCTTCAGGTTGAAACTGACCACACATGCAACATTTTTCATCATCATCATCCGAGAAATCGTCCTCGGACTGAAAAGGGGTGTTCAAATCAATTGGACCGCCGGACTTGTGGATGCCAGATGTAGACTGAATTGGTGTATTCATTGCTACCGGAGACTTAGGAATTTTATTACCAGTGGTAGACTTTTTACCGTTAGACTTTCGTACTTTATTGGAGGATGAACATGTAGAAACATTCTGAACGGGGCTTAGTGTCTGATCACCTTTTGATATGGACTTGTTTGGAGTAAGCACAGAAGCCATATACTCTTTCACCTTCATGCTCGTTTCGCCTTACCAGCAACAATTTTGCTGATTGACCTACGTTCCTTTTTAAATGGAGGTTTGAAAACGGGTCTTTTCTTCTTAAAAAAGGTAGATACAATACCTGCTTCACTGGGGATACTGTGTTGCATGTTTTCTTTAATAATAGTTTTTTCAAGAGGAACAGCAACAAAAATTTCTTCAACATATGAGACATTTTCATCAGACTCAGAACAATTCTGGATTCGACAAGTGGAAACAGACGGACATGGGGCATCATCTATGAAAGGAGACTGAAGGTCTGCTCTCAGTTGGTTTGTTTCCAAAAGATCTGCGTTTTTAGACTCTGGACAAAAGGGATATAGATCTATACCTGACTTTTTGAAAGCAGCCTGTAAATTTTTTGGAGAAAGAGCCGTAGTGTAAGCTTTACAAGCAATTGAGGCAACACTATACCTATCTACTACTTTTCCAGTTTCTCTCTGAAACCTTTGGCATTCATTACTGTACATTTTAGAAAAGGGACCAAAACAGCCAACATCCATTGGTTGCAAGATGTGGGACGTATGTGGTGGTAATACATATAAAATGATGTTATTTTTTATGGCCCAGTCAATAATGTGAGGTGAAATATGAGAGCGATGACCATCATATAACAGGAGTAATGGACGTTTGGCAACAGCATAGTTTATGAAATGATTTTCTAGGTAAGTCTTGAAAACTTCTCCATTCGACCATCCACTCTTTGAAACAGTACCACGAGACCCAGGCGATGCACTTTCCATTAGTTCAGACCTCATTCTAGCTCCTGAAATAAAAACAGAATTTGAATTCCGTCAGTAAAGGTCCGGGTCAAGATCTGTTAATGAAAGAAAACATTGACATAAAATGTGCAGAGGATCGAAATAACAAACCTTGCACAGCCATTTCATAAAGTTCCTGTACGTATACATGTATTTGTTGTGATGCTAAAATGATGCTTCAATGTTTAATTAATCAAATGTCTATTTCTACTGTGTTATGCTAATGTATTATTAACCTGTGCATGCTTAGCACAAATTGAGTTTTAAATGTGATATTATCTTGTTTATCTGTGATATTTAATATAAATGTTATAATATGTATATAGTCGGGTTCAAAAGCTCATATTATGCTTATGTTACTAAGTATATGTTTGGTAATCGACTCAGTAAAAATAAAATTTACTTGACTAGACTTGATGTATGTCTTCTGTAATACAAACCTAGTAATTTCAGGGTCCAATAACTCGGTCTCGTAAAGTTTGCATGGGTACATTATAAACTTTCGATGCCTTTCGAACAGAGATACCACCGTCAACGACACTCATAAGCCTTCGTTAGGATAGTTGGCGAATACAGTCTGTATTTCCGTTTGGGTGGAGGTGGACTACCATATACCTAAATGTGTATGTCATATTTAGAATTAATAGGGCCCGCACATTCTTTTGATATGCAGGGGGGGCGGGGTATTGATAATTTATTGTATTTGGGACAATAGACTATAATGACCTTTTCAACAAGTGGCAAAACATTAATTAATGTGTCACCGATCATATAAGAAGGTAACCTTTCCTTCCATTTCGTTATTTAGATTACAGTATCGGAACCAGTCATCCAAGGGCATGACGTAACTGTCAAATGTGTAAACAATCGGCTGCTGAACAGCGTCTAGGAGAAAGATCAATGTATTTGGAAAAAATGAATGTAAGATGTAGGTTTACTAATTGCATTATCTTTTTTACGTGGTTTTATCACAGTAAACGAAGGGAAACTGTTTTCTTACGCCTCCAAGAGCTATTCTTATCATTTTTTATTGCTGACAGCGGCTTGTCCTCTCTGAAGTTTGCTTCCGGAGTATGACGTCATTCAACAAAATATAGCGCGAGCTTTATGTAAATATTTCCGGTATAACGAAAACGAAGGTATCACGATTTAGGGTTACTCGACGGTAATATTAGTCCAAACATTTGCATGTTTAAAT
The DNA here is from genome assembly GCA_964023205.1 of Lutraria lutraria. Lineage (NCBI taxonomy): Eukaryota > Metazoa > Mollusca > Bivalvia > Venerida > Mactridae > Lutraria > Lutraria lutraria. The sequence goes on along the minus strand of OZ026848.1, from coordinate 11,721,517 downwards.
AATTTATTTCTCACCGACTTTCTAGAGAGAAGCAGTTTGTAATCATTTATAAATCAAACAGATACAAATAAATCCCATTATAGACCGCAGCTGCATGACTGAGTCCATGGCGTTTGTTATATATCTAAAGAAAACAAGAGGGCCAAGATGGCCCTATATCGCTCACATGTCAATCACTGCTCTGTGACTCATTAAAACATTGTTTTGAACCAGTGACCTAGTTTTTGACCCAAGATGACTCATGTTAGTACTTGTCCTACATATCATTAAGACAAACATTCTGACAAGGCTTGGTGAAGATACAATCAAAATTTGAAAATCTACAGTGTAAGGTTTTCCAAAGATTTGACCTTGTGACCTAGTTTTTGACCCTAGGTGACCCATATTTGAACTTGTCCATAATATCGACAAGCATAAATAGCCGAAGAAATAATTTAAGTCGGTGGCAAAAAATAGGGTTGTTTGGATCATAAATGTATGCTTTAATTGTTACATGATTAATTTTTTGTCAACAAACTTAAACATATATGCATGCTTTTTTAATCATTGTTATGGTGGAAGAAAGTATTATTTGTCACTGTGACCAGTTGACCTTTGACTGACTGACTGACCTCAAAATGGACAGAGGTCATCTACTGGTTATGCTTAAGACAAAGATGACAAACCCACATATTTATCAAGTAATTAAGCTGACAAGGTCTTTAAGCTGTAGGTCACTGTAACCTTGACTTTTCATCAACTGACCTACATTGTTTTCTTAAATTTCTGTATAGAGTATCTCAGTAACTGATATCATGTTGTAGCCTAGGTAACTTCTAGAAGTTGTCCATGAATATTCTTATTGGAGTATACTAGTCATTCTTTTTATGAACAAGACTGCCGAACAACAATAAGCTTCTTTAGATGGGGTTTCACCACATGTTGGACAGTGATGTGCTGTCTACAATTTTCTTATTCCTACATCCTGTAAAAAGGTTGTATAATGTATCATTATAATCAATCATATAACAAAGGAACAGTCTATAGTGCTGAAACATAGATTCTCACTCAGTTCTTGACTGTCAAGATAGATAAGGTAGGAATGTCTCTTAAATGTAGATTCATTTGGCAAAAAATGTAGAGTTGAGATATTATGATAATCTGTAAAGTAAGAATAACGTAATGATGTACATTAGATATATATGTACTATGTCTTACTTAGTTGAACAAGTCATTACTTAATTAAAATGCCAAAACAAAAATGTAAAATAACTGTCAGTTTATAAAGTAAATTCTTTTATATACTATATGCACAAATAAAATGGCGACAATGATAGATACCATGTTTGTTGCAGCTTTGGTATGAGTACACAGATATCACTTCCATGCTTTCAAATTGCTCAACACTAGTAATTTCCTCTTTAAAGTCTGAGGGTCCTCTGATTTCAGCATGCTGCTTATTGACACCGCAACTTTTTCACTGGGATGGAACTGCAACAGACATTTGTAATTATTTGATAGTCAAAAAGTGACAAATATTGTTTACTATGAATAGTACAAACAACACAAAAGATAATTAGTAATCAACGTATCTGCAACATATAGCTTATTCAAAAGCACTTGCAATTGAAGGGTATAATTTTTTATCGACACAGGCTGGCTATAGCCAAACAAAAACAATCATTCAGGGCCCATGCTGTTGTTTGCCACTTAACTGGCTAAAGTCTGACCAAAGTAATTCCAAATACTTACAAGTGGCAAATCGTATAAAATCATCCCCATTTTGTTTGTTCTCAATTTTCATCTTCGGAATAGTTGAATTGATAGTCCAATATAATAAATTGCTTTATTTTGTAAGGGACTGCGTGACCTCAAACATTTTGCCAATAGCATGAAGTCATTCAATAATCAGTTCTTATTATCATTAATGACATTTATAATTTGTAACTATGAAACTATCTATATATTGATATGAATATTACAAAATTTATTACAGTAACAGAAATGTCTATTTCACGCTTTTTATGTGTTAAAAAAACTTCTCATACCAGTATTTAATACGAAATTACTTGAAGAAAGATCAGAAATGATAGTGAGCAACTCTACCTCTATTTTGGCTTGTTTTTATTGTAGATAGAGATTGTCTCTTGTTGTAAGGATAGACATTAATTCTGTATTTTTTTCAACATCACCAACATAGGATTGTCACTCAGCTTCTTTTCCAAATAATGAATGTTTTACTGGAGGCCCAAAGTCATCCCCCAGTCTAATGAATCTTGTTTGTAATTCTCTATATCACAGAGTTGTAATGGTAGATGTCTGAAAAATATAAAGAATAAACAATACTTAACAAAAAAAGTGAGCAATAAAAAAATTAGTATTAAATGTTCACAGTTATAAATGAACTTTTATTTGACTATATTTTAAATACAAATTGTCAAGTTTTTCTTTTATGTTTATATTTTGGTCAAAGTTAATTTATTATAGCAACAAGGTAGACTGTAAATTTATTGTTTGACATGGTAGTTATAGTATTCTTAATTAGCGTAATTATTAGTATTTAAACCATTCCTGTGACTTCATGCTTTTGTTATCACTGCATGTCCAATATTTTTACAAATGGATCACTCTCAATGGACAATCGTCCGTTATTTTTTTGTAATATTGGAGTGTAGTCGACATATTGGACTGCAACTCAAATTTGGACGCTGACAACGACGCATGCATAAGATTTTGAAATGCTTTAATAATTTGAAATAAATATAACTTATGAGTCTTATTAAGGATGTATATATGTATATAAGTCCTTGGTCTCATTTAAGATTTTAATGTAAATGTAGAAGTACTGTATATAGAACACATAATTTATATAAAAACTGATTATCTCAGTTTACAAAGCATCTGACTTGCAAGGAGGTTGCGGGTTTGAGCCCTGCATCAGGTACATTAATTTCTTCCTCCTATGTCATTGGTGCCATTAACGTGAGAATAGTCTTAGAATCCAACAGTTAGGATGAAGCAAAGGCTGGGTAAGTCAAAAGAACCTGTGGTTGTCGCAATTAATTAATTTGAATAAAAAGCTGGGAATAATGTAGCAGTACTGTATATTGTACTTGTATTTATGAATTGGTTGTATTATTAATAGCCCGATTAGCTCAGTTGATAGAACATCTGACTTGCAGGCAGGAGGTCGCGGGTTCTAGACCCGCACCAGGTGCATTATTTTCCTCCTATTACAACAAGAAATATAATTGAAGAAACATGATATATATTGAGCAAATGTCATATCACTCAACTGGTGAAAATTAAGCATTTTATACAACAAATCAAATCAAACAAAGGTATCCCACAGAAATCCGACATAAACAGTTTTTCACACCTTCCATATTGTACTGTTTTACAAATTATTTAGAATTTTAAATGGAATGCCACCCATTCCCAACAAATGAATACGCTAGATTGATGGTTTGAATAAATGCGAACAAATTTGAATAAAATGTACATTCCTCGTGCTACCCTAGCAGTGTGATTGAAAGAGTTGATTTAAAGGTACCTACCGTGTAGGCTTTAAAATACACGCTATTTTATCTATTTTTATGGCCATAACAATGCAAGAAAAATGAATCTGTAACAACTTGTTCAAAGCCAATAGTCTTCTTTAGTGACTTTTAGTGAGCAATCTCGTTTTTGAAGTGTATCAAGCAAAATAATTATGAACAACTATAACAGCAAATATGACGGATACCAAGAATTGTATGTAATTAGTTTGTAGAAAGTAAAGATGCAAACAACAATACAAAAAGCACATAATTATTAAGGAAGTTGTACAAAATGTGTACATTATATGTATACCATGTTTAAAAAGCCTGAGAATTGATATATATATATATATACCTCCAATATTTCAGTCAAGTGTAACTAACTTAAGTTTAACATTTGTAAAAATGAAACTCAAATATTAGTCAACCTTTGTAATTCTGCCTATCACAGTTGATGGTGATGTGGCAACAGTAGCTATATTGAAGTCAAATATTGGACTGCCCATGGTTGTCAATGGTTTCCTTACTGACAGTCTCAGGGATAGCAATGTTAGGCCAACTTGTTGTCTTAGTTGATGTTGAACACCTGAAACATAATTTCAGTATGGTTATAGTAATCATACAAAAATGCTGAAAAATCACACCTTAAAGACAATTATTTATAGATTATTATTCATGAATATTTAATAATTAATCAGCAGTCAAATTCTTCATATATTTATTACAATATCTACATCAGTAGGCAATGATTCTTCACTCATGCATCAAGGTATCAATATCCCAAATATTTTACTTATAATTTGGTCGATTTTTAGTTTTTGAGTTATCTCCCTTCCATTTCTAATTTTATTATTGCTTATGAACAAAGGTTGATTCCAATATTCATTTCAAAATTTAGCTACTTGGGTATGATTCTTATCACATCCGAACAATAATTCTACATATCACAGGACTGTCAGATGTAGCTTTCATATACACTTTCATGATGTAGATAGTTATCAAAGTTACAAAAAAAATACATCTATACATCAACGATGCACTGTATAATTTCCAAAGTACAAATAACTTGTTTATTGAGACAGATTATACATCAAATTTCAAATGTATCTGTATATTGTCAAAATTAAAAGAAATGTAACCAAAAATAAATGACAATAACTGAGTAATTAAGAAAACTTGTCCATGAAAATCCGACTCAGATAGCAACTTTAAAGCAGCACATTATATTTAGGGACAGCTATGATGGGAAATATGATGAAACAATAACCTGTCAATCCTTTCCTAATTCTCTTTCATTTTAGCATTGGCTGTATTAACAATGATGTCCATGTACTGAAAGAATGCAACAAATAATACAAAATTATAGATATAGATAGAATTTATTTGAAAGATAAGACAACATGTTCAACATTTCAAACATAATACATGTAGAAACAAATATTTGGTTACATAAAATATCATCTATTAATTATATATTCATACTTAAAAATCATTCCTAAAAGACAATATCAATAAATCATCATTCCTGAATTCCAAATCATTAATCAGTAGTCAATTTCTACATCTATTTACAACAATATCTACATCAGTTAATGATAATTCTAATACACATACATATGAGTTTATTTTATTTTAGATTCATAAGGCTCTCAGGCCCATGTGAACAACATATTTAAATACATAAGTATATACAAATACATCAATGTATCATTATTCCCAATATTTTACTTTTTATTTTTGGGATTTTTTAATTTCTAAGTTATCTCCCTTTCTATAGTAAAGGTCAATTCCAATGTAAATTTTACAGTTTGGGTGCTTGAGTATGACAGTTATCACATACAAACAATTACTCAGCAAATAATAGGACTGTCACACTTATATATATTCTAATGATATAACGATAGGAAATAAATATGGTGGAACAAAAACCTGTTGATCCTTTCCAAATTCTCTTTCATTTTAGCATTCCGGGCTGTATCTACAATGACATCCAAGTACTGAAAGAATGCAACAAATAATACACAATTATAGATAGATAGATCTTATTTGAAAGATAATTAAAGACAACATGTTCAACATTTTACACATAACAGAAACTATTTGGTAATTAAAGTCCCATTAGCTTTTTGCTATAAAAGATATATGCAAAAAAACAAACAATTGCTGATATTATCCCAAGATAATTATAACTGACAAAACAAGCCCATTTTCTTCTAAAAATACTCATTTTGCTGTGAATTTTGCTTTTGTAAACTTGAAATATATAGAGTGTGTGACGTCACTTCATGCAGTGAGCTTCATTCCCCAGCCAGTAAAATTTAAAAACATAAAGTACGTGTCATCACAAAATTAAGCATCCCTTGTGGTTGTTCATTATCTATGAGTGACTCTCTCTCTGTACATAACATTCCAAACAGATTATTATGCCCAGATATGTAACACTATACCCAAAACATGAGGTACTAAGAACAATTTCTAAATTAAGAAAGGGTTCTGAAAATATATTACGGAACAATGTGCGTTTGATCAATGTTCATTCAGGACTGCATTAGCGAGTGAAATCATACTCATTCACTCATATCTTACGTTTTACTACATGATCAGGGAAGACTTTCAGAAAATCGAAATGTCAATGTTTCAAAAGTCAATATCAGTACAGATTTGTAGATCGTCTTGGAAGGTAATTCCGTGCAATCGGTGTGCACGAAAATAAACTAGAAATGTGTCCATAGGACACGGATGGGTCCTATGGATGCCCCCGCCATTTCACACTGGACACATAAATGAGTGTTGTGTGGCGAATATGTGAATACAACATAGAGCAGATGCTTGGGAATGCTGCCAATAGTCGGAGGTAAAGATCACCTAAGGGTGGTAAACACACAAATACATGTACTTTCACTATTTCAATTTCAGGAATGAATGTAAATATTTAAGTGTCCACTGTGACCTTGACCTTTGAGTAAGCGACATAGTTTTAGCACATGACACGTCGTCTTAATAATATGATGAAATTTGTGCCAATTTATTTTAAGATTCAATCACGATGACAAAGTTATGAGCCTGACACGAACACTTTGAGCAAGTGACACAGTTGATGCGCATGACTTCTTGATATGATGAACATTTGTGCCAGTTTATTTCAAAATCCAATCATGCATGACAGAGTTATAAGCCGGACACGAACATATACATATATGTGTCAACTGTGACTTTGACCTTTGAGCAAGTGACACAGTTTTGCTCAAGACATGTTGTCTTGATATGATCACCTTTTGTTCCAATTTATTTCAAAATCCAATCATGCATGACAAAGTTATGAGCCGGACACAAAAATCACGCACACACCAACGGACAGGGTAAACACTATATGCCATCCGCCATTTCATGGCGGGGCATAATAAACTGGTTCCCATTGACTTGCCTGTACAAAGCCTAAGGTGCACTGCAACATGGAACATGAACCAGTTCAGTAAATAAATTTCTAAATATTTATATCTCATCACTCTATTTTCCTGCTGAAACTGATTTTATAAGTTTATCTTCAGTAAATGACTTACGTCATGATCTAGCTGTCTAATTGAAAGGGATAACTGCAAACACTTCTATGCTCTACCACATGTTTAGACTAATTGACAGACCATGAAGTTGTAATGGCCATAAGCACATTAGGTTTAAGAAAATGTAGTTGCCACATATGAATATGCTATATTTAGAATTATCAAAACAAAAACATAAATATCTTCTATCAATGCTTGTCCAATTTGCCATGTTTCCCCTTCTATCGGTGTAAATTTAAAGATGTGCCAACTATGGAACGTCGGATACATAATGATTTGATTATTATTGACAACGTTTAACATTGGAATGGTAAACAATTTTAGACAAGTTTCAACAGTTAGTTCAATACAGCAAGTTGGCTGAACTCTTTGGAACTTTGAAATAAGATATATTTCAATATTTCACACACTGAAACATGAATCTAACCCCTAGTAAAATCTTTACAAAAGTACAAGATCATACTCAAAAACTGCATTAAGAGCAGTAAAAATAGATTATAGGTGTATATATGAATCATATATTTATGATATACCCACATTTAGAATGTTTAAAATTGACAGGTGTTCGCTTGCGTATCATTAAAATTATTATACTTTCTGTTTAGTGACGTCACAATATAATGTCAGACAACCTTTTTCACTAGCAGTTTCAAGACTTTAACAATCGTTTACAGAAAATATAGAGCGTTTTATAAACATAGGGGTAGGCATCATTTGAAGAAAATAATTTTTCACCTGATTTTATGTAAAATCATAAGTAAATCAGTATTTCAGACATTTTTAGGAAAAAAAGTTTGTTACGGACGAGTGACTTCTGGGCTATTGAAACAGGAACGTAAACAACCCATAGACAGCGCAAGGTTGAAAACGCGCCAGAAAAACTGTTTTCACCGATAAAATGGAAGCCCCGATAGAATGAGAAACCATGTACTATATATGTCAAAATAAAAGGAAAATGTAGACATTATATTATCATACTAGGCAAGGTGTTTCCTGTAATTTTAATATGAATGATTGATTCCCATGAAAAATATTAATTATTACCTGATAGTTTGTAATTTATAATGTAAATCAACAATCTGCGTTTCCTTTTGTGATTATGTGACAAAAGTTTGTTCATCCCCTGTGACACCTGGGGCTTGGTACCCGGACAGAAAGAACTCCATTGATTTGTTTCATGATAAAACATTGGTAGGCATATATTCCTTTCGTCACTGGTAAATTGGTAATATGAAATCATATAAAATCATAATATATTAACCTTGATTGAAACTAAACACAAGGACACAAATTTCGCATATTCGCGAAATCCCATGACATTCACATAACTAGCAGTTACAACACAAAACAGGTCAACAATTATGTGGCATCACTAAGTGCATTACATTTTATCAACAAGAATCAACACATACGATTTAGTAGTTCATAAACAGGAGGAAACTTCTGTACATCAACAAGTGAAGAACTTCTCGTCGGTCTGGACGCTTGTTAAACTGGTTCCTGTTAGCTGTACCTTGCTGCACTGCTTACATAGAGCGAGAACCAGTTCCATTGACAAAAATCAAAGCACTAAAAATCTCCCAAAACATGAGTCATTCACAACGTCTCTCTCCATCTATATCATCTTTTATCTAAGCTAACAAAGCAAATTGATAAAAAAATCAATCAAAATTTATCTACAGTATCACAGAAAATACAATTTCAATGTATCTAGTAATTAATTGACTTTATTCCACACTTATGGTCAGTTACAGGAATATTGTTTTGACAAAATCATATAGATCGTTTGCACCAAAACCACTTTTCGCCTTTCTCTTTTTATTTGTTTATGTTATATTGTAGATAATTACGACAATGAGCTCTGAATGCTTGAGTCAATTAATAAATATTATGTTTTGTTATGTTCAGTTTTTAAAAACTATGAAATATATAATATATAAGTCATTGCAATAGATTTGTTTATTTGAGTTTTACACGCCTTTTCAAAAGTCAGAGTCACACTAGTTGGATAATTCACCTATATATCGGAAGAACCATGCAGTACTGGAATTCCATCTTCCATAAGCAACTGCCTACTTATCACATACAGAGATAAGGTTGGTAGCTGGGTGTGATCCCTCAACCATATATATATATGCCAGTCCGGCCAGCTCAGTGGTTAGAGCGTTTGTCTGATGATCGAGAGGTTGTGAGTTCGAACCCAGGGAGAGGCTCATACTGTCCGTGACAAATTTGACTGAAGATATTACATCCTATGTTAAATTGTCCTCCACCTCTAAATCATGTGGGGTTACATTACGGATAGAATATGGTTAGTACTGGTTAAGGCCTAAATGAAGTCCAGGAAAGCTGGTTAGGATAACTGCCCACCATGATATGACAGAAATAATGTTGAAAATTGCGTAAAACCCGATGAAACAAACAAACACACAAACAATCTTTATATATATATATATATCAGTGAGAGGTTACAATGATTTGACTATGGAGGCGGGTAACACTGACTAGAACAGGGGATTATTCATTTGTCTAAATAAGAAAATGGGATTTTTATAGATTAGTCTCAAGTAGATGTACTTTTGATTTGAATTTTCAATTAGCACTGTTCAAGTAGAAGTTATTACAATGGTCCCTTTTCAGCCTTAAACAAACTGTAAAAAAGAAGTTCCCAATTTTGAAAATGTTAATTGACCATAATTCAAGTCAGATCGGGGTTCGAACCCGAATCTCCCCATAGCCAATTACTGGCCTGAGTTGCTCTATCCAATTAAGCTATCTGACCTGAGATTTATGGGTAAAGTGCAAATATTTATTAATAGATAATTTATCCAAAAATAAGGGAATTAACAAACATCAAACATAGATAAGCTGAGTTAAAAGTATAAATATTAAATTAACAGTTGTTAAAGGTCCATAATGCATTCTGAGCATGTTAATATGCATATTTAACGGGAAATATCAGTATATAAATTCAAATTAGTATTCAACATGTACTGAATAATAAAATTGACGTAGCATACGGCCAAAGTATCAATGTGTAGTAATAATAATGTAATTAATAGTAAAAGGTACACATTTTGTTTATCTTAGTGTTACCCCTATTGAAAGGGCTATAGCCATATTGGCTTATGAGACACCAATATTTTGTTTGCATACTATTCCCCAAATCCCTTCTCTTTTAACTGGGCGCCTGACTGAGATAGGCTTATGGAAACCATCATTTAACTATAAGCTGACGGTCCACCAACCGACAGCATCAGGTTTGAACCTTCAATCTCCTGCTCCGAAGACAGACATCATAATCACTCGGCCATTGTCGAGTATTAAATTAAGATTTCATTTATTGGAATCAATTCATTCTGAATTTTGGAACAAACTATATTCTTGAATTGTCTATTATTGAACCACATGTGTATTGTACCAAGGTTACGGGTTTTGGTAGATTTGCTTATCAAGGTTGCTCCCTCTGGAATGAAATGCCACAGCATATAAGAGAAGTTAGGAGCCTCCCTCAGTTTAAGTCCACCATTAATTTAGCCCATCTGCTTGCTAGTGTTTGAGGTTGTTTTTTTTACACATTTTAACATTCTATGATAGTATTTTTATTCTGTGATAACAGGTGGTTGTATTCAACTACCTGGTGATAATAATTATTTTTAAGATAAATTTGTATTCCATTCTCTTTTCTTTTTTTCATATTAATATAATTTGTTGTTGTTTCCTTGGTTATTGCAGGGATGCTATATTACAGGGATACGCAACGGACGGAAACTGGCTGAAAAACAGTGCCTAGGGATATTCGCGCGAGAGCGCATGCGCACGCATTTACCGTTAATGTCCGTATCTAGCAGATAAAATATGGGTCAAATATTCTCTTCAATCGGCTTAAATAAATGCTGTTTTTGCATAGAGTTTTTTATATATTGATCTTAAAGTGTTAAATATTTTACAGATGTTGTAATTTTGTTTCTAAATATTAGTGGTTCTAAAGATTTCCAAGTTTTTGTGACCGTTCGAAAATAAAACTGACGTGATAATTTGACCGAAATGGTCGCACAATAGAAAATGTCAGTTTTTTGCGACAGCTTTAGTACATGAAGATATTCTTAATTTCACGATATTTTGCCGTGGTTGAAGTGTGACATACTTCTATATTGGCTGCATAACTATATTTTCATGTTTTATTTTGTAATAATACATAATTTAGCGATCGATTATGACCCAGTTTTTACAATTTACAAAATGGAGGCCTGATCTGACGAGGAAAATATTGCACTATTTGCGACATCATTTGTTTGTGAAGATATACTCTATATCAAAATTTTCTTCCATAGTTTGACACTTATACACGTCGATATTGGCGGCATGATAATATTTTCATGCTTACTTTTGTAAAAGAACACAATTTCGCGATTGATTATGACCCCATTTTTACGATTCAATTCAATGGCGGCCTGATCTGACGAGGAAAATATTTCACTTTTTGCAACACCATTTGTATGTGAAGGTATACTAAACATGAAAATGTTCTTCCATATTTTGAGACTGACATACGTCTGTATTGACGGCATAACAATAATTTCAAGAATTATTTTGCTGTAGTACCTTATTTCGCTCTCGATAATGATCCATTTTTATCGGTGCATAGCAAAACGAAAAAGCATCATATAAGCACTAAATTACATAGATTTTAGCGCAAACCAGAAACGGTGTAACCCGAATATATTATTTGGTATGCACATATTTTCACACCTATTATTCGAAATCGTCAATTCATAACAATGGCTGATTGAGAATCAACTGGCATGTGACAAACAATATATGTACATCAATTCATACACGAAGCGTGTCAACAGTTTAATTTTACAGATTGAGTAAAGTCAAACAGTTTATTCATGACTCGTAGAACATTATGTACATACATAATATGAAAACATAGAATACGTGTATACATGCCTTTCCATACAGAAATATAAGATACAGATCAATTCTTTAAATATCTACTACATTTAGTCAAAGAGTTGAAATAATGACGGTATATTATGTACATTATAATGCTAACAGAATTCCTTGCAGTTATTCTATATCTGTTTATAATGAAGAGAGCAATGAAAAAACATTACTTTAATCTTATTCAATATTTATCTGGTAATGTACATCTTTAATGATGGGTTAGTTGTAAGGTCGACCAAATTATGGTTTTATGCTAATCGCCACGAATATTTCACTGTGATCTCAGGTACTTGACTTGTTTTTGTATTTGTTAAAATAATATCAGTTTTTCAACAATGATTAATAACTGTCATGATCAATATGATGTGAATATGTTGGTTTAAATTATGACATTACATTTTATTGGTGGAACCCTGTTGTTTCCAATTAATGGTCACACACCGTGACCTAATGCATTCAAATGACATATGCGCAGCTGTGAAAACAATGTAGATTTATGAAACATAGACTACCCCATACTGTTTTCCATCCGGATTTATTGATTGCTTCCTTGTAATCAGTAAAGATCGTCACCGAGATTATGATTATGACTATACGAGGTCATATCGTACGCCATTTTGGCGGAAGATTAAAAGTTACAGATTAAGTCTTTGGCTAATAAAATTGATACACTATAATAGAGACATACATTATGAAAAACAAAGATCAATAACAAGATAAAGTTATACGAATCAAAATTACAAATAACAAACTTTTCACCATAAAATGTATAACATACGTACATTTCTTTCGCACAAAACATTCATGATATATAGCATTTCTTTAAATAAAAGTTTAACCATGAACATTTCTTCTTCAGCTGATAAATTGAAAAACGTTCCACGATACAAAATTAAATTTGGTCTTGAGTTGATAAATCGAACAAAACTTTCATGATATAAATATTTGTTATACAAATTTAATTTAATTAAAATGTTTAGCATTCGATCGTACATTTTTTCATGATATAACTTTTCTTTCACAAGTTTATTCCGTGAAAATTTCGCCTTCAGCTGATAATTCGAAAACAAGTTTCACGATATAAAATTTAATTGTACAAAACTTTCATAATGTAATATACTACATGTATTTCAGTTTTTCATACATATTTTCATGATATAATCGTTTCTTTTAAAAATTCAATTTAAATAAAAAAAATAGCAGTGAAAATTAATTTCGTCTTGAGCCAGGTGTAGCATCACTGCTTGAGCTCATAAATCGAACAAAACTTTCATAATGTAAACATTTCTTTCCTACAAAATTTGCATAATATAAGCATTTCTTTCTCAAATTTAATTTAAAAAAATTAATTGTGAAAATTAACAACAAACAAATAAAAACTACGAGGAACTTGAGTCGATCATAGACCACTAATGTTACTTTTTGTCAATTATCGATTCTTTGTGTCATTTTCATGGTAATTTCGGTAGTTTTGATACCTTTGCTTTCATTAACTAGCCTAGGCACTGATAATCTATACTTGATCAGTGGATGATAAGCGGTTGCACATCCCTGTAATATAGCATCCCTGGTTATTGACATTAATTTTATTTTTATAAAGGACCACAATGGAAATAAGGATTTACTTTCTTTTTTGTGTTATCCTTGTATTTTAACGTTTGTGACATGGTTTCAGTTTTTTACTGATATTATTTACCTTTAATAGTTTTACAATCTCAATTTGTATATTCAGTAATACATTTTTGTTTGAACACTGTAACTTTATATGCTCATTTTGTGTAATATATTTCCTATGTACTATGTTTTTAGAAATAGTTAAGATAATAATAATAAATAAATAAATAAATAAGTATTCGTTTGATTACATAATTATAGCATCCCAGATTACATCAGAGACCTATACATACAGTGTCTTTGCCTGAAATAAAATATGCTGCACACAATAACTGTGAATATCTCAGAACAACATATAATGCGTTTATTGACGTATTTCACAGACAAAATTTCATTCAAAAATGTCATACGGCCATTTTGTCACAAATGTGTGCTTTTACGAATTACCTCAATATGATGTATAACGTGCTCAATCACTCATTTAAAAATATTCGGCTGTAAAATGATTATGACCGTGTTGAAAACATAAATTTGAAATCTATTTTGAGATGATATAATGAGAATATTTTGTAAACAACAAGCACGCTTAGAATTTTTAAAATGAATCTATTTTACATATTATCAGAGACATGTTATCTATATCTCTGATATTATCTCAGACATCATAACTGCAAAAGAACAGAATTTATGTCGCGACTATGTTGGCGTATTTCACGGATAAATTATTATTTCTTTTTAAACACATAATTTGATTTTTAACAGCTCTAAAAACTAGCAAAGTGGTCAATATCTATTAGGAAAATACTTGGTGTCCAGTCGCAGATCTTGTATATTTTTTTTCATAGTCAGAATTTCCGACTTAATTATGAGAAAACAACATGCATGTTTATAGTTTTCAGTTCGTATACACCGCGCACAGTGATTTAATAGCAGAATTGCATGTACCTTTGTTGAAAACATGAAGTTGAAATATATTTTGAGCTTATATGGTGAGAATGGACGCTATACATAATTATTTTATACAAACATATATCATTTAAAATCATTCTAAATTTCAGAAGTAAATGTTGTTCATCAACTGACAGGCAATGTCTCGAAATATATGTGTATATATATCTTTGCTTGAAAATAACACGTCGAATGGTAAATATCAAAGAACAGAATTAATTTATGACGCGGGATTGTTGCGTGTTTCTTGTAAAAATAATTTGCGACTTACACAACCAGTTGATAATGAATATCGGAGAATGCCTGTGTATTTGTTGCTAGAACAAAAATTCAAACTGGTCAATATATATGATAGAGATGTGAAATATTTATTCTGCGGTTCTTAAGTATCTATTACATAAACATGCAATATTAAGACTAAACACCCTAATTAATGAGCTTAATTACCAATCTACAGATTCAAATGAGTATATATATGCATGTAGCCAATGATAAAAATGACCTTCCATTTAAACGACCAAACAGGGATGTAATATAGTATCCCTGGACCAAACAATTGATGGCCCGGACAAAGACCCCGAGTACTTTTTTCAAACGAAATGAGAATTATATTACAATTGCGCTACGCCTATTTTATGCAAATTTTCAATATATTAGATTCATATGATAAAATCCAAGTATTGACTCACTTGGATGAAAAGACTATCATTTAAAGTGCACGTGGTCAATATCTATGACGATAATGCTTGGTATCCAGTCGTGTATATTGTACATACATGTAGGTGTTCGACGCTTTGCTAATTCATTATAATGTTATCAAATATTAGATTTCATCAGGTAGTTGTATTTAGATAATACAACTACCTGATTTCATGTACAATATTGAAAAAATAAATATATAATGGTCAATATTTAGGCCGAAAACGCATGATACAACCAAAGACTTGATACAACGATCGCGGGGTTTATTTGTATTTTTTTCAAAGAAAGTAGTTTGACTAAACGCCCTAATCAATAAACTCATTTGGCGAGACTACATATTAACCACCAGGCTTATTATGTCTTTGCGACTAATGAATTGCACAAAATGAACATGCGTGATAATCTCATGGTTACGGGGTTTGTTTTGTTTCAATAAACTTAATTTAGTATACGTCTTACCAAGGACTTACTTAGCATGTTACTAACGATATCGCGCTATTTCTGTATTGAATAGTGTGTTTTGGCGTGAATAAGAATTGAATATTTACAAACCGCGTGCATTATATATCGCATTTAACATTTTCAAGATGATTTGAAGTGAAAAAATAGCATATTCATCGATTTGATTTTAAATGACAAGAGGTGGATTTATAATATAAATAATGAGTTATTTTCCTGTAAAATCCAAGTCCAAGATAGTATATATTTAGGTCGGAAATGCATGGTACGACGATCGCGGGGTTTGTTTATATTTTGTCAATGAAAAGGGTAGGACTTCTCGACAAATTTAATGAACTTATATGACAAATAATAAATTTTAAACAACAAGCTTTTCATGTCTTAATTGACACGTGATTTTCAGGTAACATCTTTTATTATTGACTTTAGTGAATTACACACAATGAATTCAGGTTACGGGATTTACTTTTTAGTGATAAAAATACCGTTATTAACAGCCAGGAAATATTCTTGACGCTGTGTGTATGCAAATAATGATTTTTATGGTCAATATTTTGACCGGAAATGCATGACATACCGATCGCGGGGTTTGTTTTATACATTTGATGATTTCTCAAAGACAACAGTTAAATTAAAGGCTTAAATAACGAATAATAAAGAAATTAACGTCTTACACCACAAGATAAATAGCAGAACATAACATGACTTTATTATCTCTCGTTGCTTTAGCAGAAACGGTGTGTATTGAATGCTGTGTTTTGATTTGTATGAGACAGAATTGAATATTTACAAAACGTGCGTATATATCGCATTTAGTATTTTTTTAAAATGATTCGAAGTGAAACAATGATGCAAATTTATCAATTTGACGATAGATAATGCAAAACAAAAGCATGAACATAGAATATCAACAATCAATAGTTATTTTGCTTTAAAATCGAAAACGCATGGTACAACGATCGCGGGGTTTGTTTATAATTTTCAATTGAAATAGTTCGACCAAACGCCCTAATAATGGGAATACATTTCAACAAACAGGGTTATCACAATTCAGTTTTTGATCTCTAACGATTCAAAATGAAGTAAAAAGTCTTGCATATAACAAGTTAATGTCGCACACTCATTGTGTATTGAATATAGTGTGGTTTTGGGGTGAAAAAGAATTAAATATTTTCAAACGGCGTTTATATATTGGAATTTGTATTTTCAAAATGATTTAAAGTGGAAAAATAGCAAATTTATCAATTTAACGATGGAGAATTTAATTTAATAAAAGAGCGTGGACATAGAATATCAATAATGAGTAATTTTGCTTTAAAAGCTCATATATTAAGGTCTGAAATGCATGGTACAACGATCGCGGGGTTTGTTAATATTTTTCAATTGAAATAGTTCGACCAAACGCCAATTAATGAAGTTATTTTATGGGAATAAATTTCAAGCAACAGGGTTATCACAATTCAGTATTTGATTTCTAACGATTCGAAATGAAATAATTAACGTTCTGCATAACAAGTTAATATCACGCACTCTTTGTATGCTGATTATATTGTGTTTTCAGGTGAAAAAGAATTGAATATTTGCAAACGGCGCGCATACATTGGATTTTGTATTTTCAAAATGATTTGAAGTGAGCAAGAAGCATATTCAGAGAATTCAATGTAATAAAGGAGCGTGGACATAGAATATCAATAATGAATTATTCCGTTAATCATGGTACGGGTTTTATTTACTTTTTAAAAGGATATATCCTTGTTATAATTCACGCACAATATTTCACTTTATAGTGCTATAGATAATGTCATTAACAGACAGGAAATATTGTTAACTTTGTGTGCATTCAAATAATGCTATTTAGGCTTTCAATTGGTCCAATGGTCAATATCATGGCCGGAAATGCATGGCACAACCATCGCGGGTTTGTTTATATTTTCAATTGAAATAGACTATAAATGCCCTGATTAACAAAGTTATTTCATTGGAATAAAATAACAACATGCTTGTCACTACATGTATTAAAAATGATTTCTAACGATTTTAAATGAAGAAATTAAAGTCTTACAGATCAGGTTAATATATCGGTCACTCTTTGTATTGAATATGGTATATTGGTAAGCATACTAATTGAAAATTTATAAACCGCATGTATATATCGGATTTGGTATTTTCAAATGATTTGAAGTAAACTTATAGCATATTCATTATTTCAAAGTATTCAAAATACTGTCCTCACACAACGATTCAAGACTATTGACTTGAATGAATTACACAAGATGTACATGCATGATATATCTGGTCACGGGTTATATTTACTTATCAATCTTATCTTATATTTTCTTTGTGTCAATTACACACAATATTTGACTCTAAATTAAGATTTTATTCAAAAACACCCTGATATATTAAATTTTAAAAGGATTTGTATAATGTAAATAATCCAGCGATATTTCAATTGTGTAAGCCGAGATTGCATTATTATAATAACAATCTGGCCTGTATTTCATTTGACTCTAATTATTTACTATGAATATCAATAAACTCATTTGAACGGAACATTATGCAAACAACCTTTGATTCATATGATTTTATTTAAAAAATGACCAGATATATCAATATTTGAACGGAATTTAAAGTTGTGTAAGATTGTTTCTGATTACTAATGATGAATATTAGTCAAATTATTCTAAGGGCACATTACGTAAACAACCCGTGCACATTTCAGTTTATTTGACTTATGAGATTTTATGCAAAAACGACCAGATATATGAATATTTTTCTCAGTACCTATGCCTATCAAAAGGGGAAATTTAGCGCACCCAATTTCAAATTGGGAATGTATAATAACATTTATTTCTATGGATTATGTGATTATTTTAGTTGTTTAAATCATGAATATAAATATTACTACACTGTAATTGGTGACAATGGTGTGAAAACTGGTGTTTTTTTCTTCTTCTTACATGACCATGCGGAAAACCCTTCTTGTTAGGGGGAAATTCTGGCCATTTTAGGGGGAAAATTAAGGAAGTTTTACTAGGGGATTAAACTGCCCATATTCGGCAGTAAATATAGCGAAAAAAAATCACTGGACATAATTAGTACAACAGTCCCGCGTGTGTTTCATTTGTGTTTGATGATTTATTATAAATATTAATTAACTGATTTTAACGGAACATCAAATAAACAACGTGTGCGCATTTGATAGTTATTTGCCTAAGAAGATTTTACGAAAATTGACCTGATATATTAAAATTATCCAACATGTACATTTTGTATATCAATTGTGTAAGATTGGCATAATCAATACAACAATTCCGCGTGTATTTCATTTGTTTTCTAATTATTAACTATGAATATCAACTAACTTTTTTGACACAACCCGAGCGCATTCAATGTTTACTTGACTCAATTGTGTTTAACTATTAATTAGAAATAGAAAATATTTATTCGAATCGATCATTATATAAACAACGCGGGAACATTTCAGGTTACGTGACTCATACGATTTTATGCATGAACAAAAATATCAAACTGGTCAATATTGTGGTTGAAAATGCATGTTTTTATGGTCGTCCTAATAAATGATCTCATTTGACCGGAATTAATTTTAAACAACAAGCTTATCACATGCAAAATTTGATTTCTAACTTCAAAATGAGTTATTTTGCTTTGAAATCGTCCAAATGGTCAATACTAAGCTCAGAAATGCATGGAACAACGACCACGGGGGGGGGGGGGGTATTGAAAAGGGTATGACTACACGCCCAATTTAATGAACTTATTTGATGGGAATCTATTTTAAACAACAAGATTGTCATGTCATTGTCATTCTCTCATTTGCACAGAATATTTCATTTAAAGTAAACACAATACAGTCCTCAGCAACTTTTAGATATGGAAGACTATATGCATACTCAAATAACGTTTGATATCGTTTTAAAATCGTTATAATGTTCAATGTTTAGGTAGGAAAATGTATGGATTTGGTCATCCCTTGGAATGAAAATATGTTGACAACACGCGCTAAAAATGAACTTATATGATAAGAATAAATTAATAAAATAGTCAACTAGCTTATTTTGTCTTTAATTGTTAGATTTTATTTTCACACAACAATCCTAGATTATAGACTTGAATTAATTACCCATGATGTACACGCATGATAATCGGGTAACGGGTTTTGTTTAATTTTCCACGGACATTTTATTCCCTTATTTACACAGACTATTTGATTATAAAGTAATCAAATTATATCGTCATCTACAGTTGTATATACATGTATGTTTGGTTCTAGACATAGTCAAATAACGTTTGATTTCGTTTTGAAATCGTTAAAAATGGTCAATATTTAGATCGGAAATGCATGGTTCTCAGATACCGGGGCTTGTTCATACATTGGATTGAAAATATGTTGAATAAACGCGCTAATTAATGAACTTACATGATAAATAAATTAATAATAGTGAACTAGCTTATTTTATATTTAATTATTATATTTCATTTTCACACAACAGTCCTAAATTATGGCTAGAATGAATTACACACGATGTACATGCATGGTATCTGGTCACGGGTTTTGTTTACTTTTCTATGGACAATAATTAATTTATGCAAAAATGCCCTGATATATTCAAATTTGAAAGGAATTGTATAATATAAATAATCCAGCGTGTATTTCATTTGTCTCTAACCATTTACTATGAATATTAATTAACTCATTTGAACGTAACCTTTATATAAACAACATGTGTGCATTTTTTATCTAATTCGTATGATTTTATAAAAAAAATAATCAGATATATCAATATGTGAACGGAACTTAAAATAAACACACCAGCCTATCTCTCAGTTGTGTAAGATTGTTTCTGATTAGCATCTATGAATATTAATCACATTATTCAAACGGGACATTAGGTAAACAACCCGTGCTCATTTCAGTTAATTTGACTTATAAAAATTTATCTAAAAATGACCAGATATACTAAGTATAATACGATTGGCATAATAAGTACAACAGTGTGTACTTCATTTTGTATTTATGAATATTAATCAACTTATCTAAACAGAAAATTTTGTAAACAACGCGTGTTCATTTCAGTTTTATTTATCTAATAAGATTTTATGCAAAAATGATCAGTTATATTACTATTTGAATGGAACGGAAAGTAAACAACTCATCATGTACTTCAATCGCGTAAGATTGGCCTTTTTATATGACAATCACACGTGTATTTCATTTGTGTATTAATTTTGAATATTAATTAACTGATTTGAATGGAACATCAAGGAAAGAACCCGTGCGCGATTGATTTTTATTTGACTGGTATGATTTCATGCAAAATTGACCAGACATGTTAATATTTATTGTTGTTCTTATTATTAATATTTGAACGGAACTTTATAAGGTGAACTATCCAGCGTGTATTTCTATCATGTATGATTGTTTTTGGCTATTGATTAAGAATATTTATTAGCTTATTTAAGCGGTACTTTTTGGCATATTTCAGGAAAATATTACGAATACAATGTACCATTTATATGATTTTTTTTATTTCTAACAAATCGAAATGAAGAAATTAACGTCTTTCAAAACACGCCAATATCGCGCACCCAATGTGTATTGGATATTGTGTATTGAATATTTACAAATCGCGAATATTGCATTTTCAAAATAAGCTGAAAGATAAAATAGCATATTTATCAATTTGATTATAGAGAATTTAATGCAATTAAAAAGCGTGGACATAGAACATCAATTCAGAATTATTTTGCATGAAAATCGGCCGAAATGGTCATAATTATCTATATTTACGTTGGAAATGTATGTTACTGCGGTCGCGGGATTTGTTTATATTGTTTCAATGAATATAGTTTGACGGCAAGCCCTAATCAATAAAGACGAGTATATATAATGGGAATGAATTTTAAACAACAGATTTATCATATCGTTAATTGTTACGTATGCTTTTCACACAGCATCCTTAATTATTGACTTGAATTTTGACTTGATTTTTCAATATCAGTATTTAAAATGCATGTGTTCAAGCTGCTGATGTCGTTTACTTATTAAATGATAAAGTTAACGTTAATATGATAATTATATCGTGCGCAATATTTTTTTAAACTGATTTAGTTGCATAAATGTTGTAAATATCTAGGAACAAATAAGTTTATGTAGCGGGATTGTTAGCGTATTTCATGCGGATAAATGATGATTTCTTTTTAATAAATACAAAATTTGACTTCTAACAGATCGAAATGAAGAAATTAACAACGAAGAGATCAAGTTGATGTCGCATACTCTGTATGTATTGAATATTGTGTATTTCTTGATAAACTATCAGAATGGTATGCATGGGGCGGCTCTTGTGTACTTTTTCCTAGTCAATATTTTAGACGAAACAATGAGAACACTTGGTAACAACAAGCCGTAACTTTATATTTTAGAATGTTTTCAATTGATGTGATCCTTGCACAATAATATATTTGAAAATATTCGACTCACAAAATTGTTATAAACTGTGTTGAAACCGTTGAATATGAAAAATAGAATGAGCTTATAATGATGAGTCTGTTTTGTAAATAACAAGCGTGCTACGCATATATTTAGGCAAAGTATGCAGCACTTAACATAATTTTAAGTCTTGAAATAAGCGTTTTCATCAATAGACTATTTATCGTGCGACATTTGTACATCTTTAATTACATGCTTCGGATCAAAGAAATCACGCCGAATTGTTAATATCTAGCAACAGAATAATTCTATGCGGGACTGATCGCATTTTTCACGGATAAATTATATTTTCTGTATAAATACAAAATTTGATTAAATTGAAGAAATTAACATCTTACACAACACGTTAATATCGAGGAATCTATGTGCATTGAATAGTGTGTATTGTTCATTAGCAATATGTAAAATACATGCTTTCAAGCCGCGAGTCTTGTGTACTATTATCTAGACATCTTAAATGATAAAATTAACGTAAATGTCATATATATCGTGACCAATAATTTATCTGAACTTATTTGATTGCATAAATATTGTAAATATCTAAGAACAAAATAATGAAATCATGTTGCCGTATGTTTGCCTATTTCATGGACAAATTATTTATTCTTTTTAAATATGAGGTTTATTTTCTAACAGATCGAATTGAAGAAATTAACTTCTTACAAAAAAGGTTGATATCACAGACTCTGCGTGTATTCAGTATTGTGATTTGGTTCGACTCAGAATTGAATCTTTACAAACCGCGTGTATTGCATCTAGTATTTTCTGAATGATTCAATTAAAAACCCGCATATTTAGCAATTTGGTAATAGAGCATTTAACGGTATTTACAATATCAGAACAGAACACTTAGACTTGAAAATGAGTCCATTATCATAAATATTACAAAATATAATACAGATATTAATTACACAAAATTAATTACACTTACTATATCAATATGTAAAATGGATGTGTTCAAGCCGCGAGTTTCGTTCAAATAATATCTAGACATCTAAATGAAGAGAGTCGCGTATTACTAATAATTATGATGATAATTCATTAGGACAGATTCAGTTGCATACATATTATTGATATCTAATAACAAATGCATTTATGTCTCGGGATTCTTGATATAGTTCATTAATAAACTATGCTTTCTTTGATGAAAATCCTTTGTGTTACGTTTCAAATTATTTTTATCCATACGAAAGTAGAATAATTTGTAGATAACAAGACCGCTGGCCTTATTTTTCGCAAATTATCCATTTATAAGGTTCAGATGATATACAGGTATCGATTAATAAATTCAAGTCCCGAGACTGTTATGTTTATTGTACATACAAAATTTCATTAAATTATTTCCAAATTTTAGAATAAACTGTCATTCCCAAATAGTCTATGACTGTGTCGAATGACATGTGTACTTTATATACATTTGAATGGAAGAAATTAACGTCATACATTATTAGTGAATATCCAATTGTTTGTGTTAAATCATTAAATATTGTGTATTGGTTGCTATAAAACAAGATATCAAACTGGTCAATATGTATGATGAAAATGTGCGGTTCTTATATAACATTTCCATAGATAGAATATCGACTAAGCAACCTATTAATGAGTATTTGCATGAGTATAGTTTGTTAACAAAGCCCGTTATGCATATTATACGGGTCTCACGCATTAATAATAAATTCAAAAACAGGCATCTCGCGTGCTTATTGTACATGTACACGCCTACACTGAAATTCATTGAAAGTTTTGGGATATACATCTTCCTCAATAGTCTATGTATCTCTGTGTATTCATTTAATAAATATGTGAATTGGTTGTTTGAATATGTGTCAAATTAGTCATTTTCTAAGATGAAATTGCATCGCATGTAGCGAATAATAATATCAACGCCCACGTCAAAAATATTCATGTGTTCATGTCACGAGTCTTTGATATTTTTCATACGAAATGAGAATGTTTAGTAAATAACTAGCGCGATACGCTTATTTTGCGCAAATTACCAATTCATTAGAACTTAATATCATAATTAATAGTATCATTGTCACGGGTTTGTTGACTTATTTTATTTAAAACTTAATAATTTTCCTTAACTTACGCATTGTATTGCATCATTGAAAAATAATTATGTTTTCAAAAAAAATTTTTTTTTTCTTCCTAAACCTTAAAAAATGTCCTAAGTGCATGTGAGGTCAAATTATGTGATGGGGACCTATCATTGTGAAAGTTTATAAGTGCAGTGTCCTAGAATATTCACTTACTTGTGACATTATAATCCTAGATATATAATCCTTTATTCCATTTATTTAAACACTATAACACTATTTTCCAACACTAAACACTAACACAACACACTGAGCACTAGCACAACACATTGAACACTATATAAAACACAAATGCTCCACTCCAACACAATTACGCACTAAGTCACATAGAAACTGCAAAACACGATCGCTGCTTCTTGCATTTTTGTACATCATTCCACATACAATTATGCACAGATCGACACTTATTCCAGGATGATTAATGTTATGGTTATAATAATAAAATCCCCAATGTGTACACTTTTATTTATTGCTTCTTATACTGTATTTATAGTACTACCCACACCAGACTGCTCATAGAACCTGTAGATAAAATGCCGTTATAATGACAGATCTTATGAAGACATGACTTTAAGCAGAATTAACAGAATACTTTTAAATTAGAATGTAATATTAGTTATGATAAAACGGTTGACATTTGGTGAATAAAACATCGACCAAACATTGATTACTGGTGTAGCTTTAACAGAGTAAAATATGTTTTAATAGAACAATGGTCAATTTGAAATACAGATAAAATATTGAATACCAGTCTGAATAAATTGTATCTGTCCGATGAAAATGAGGTGTCTTCATACTGGAGTATATTTACCAATATCATAGACACCTGTTGATAATTGGTGACAACATTGCAAATTAATCTAGATCAAACAAAATATTCCTGCAGTAAAATATTTTATATTTCATTCACAATTTCTTTACCAGCAATGACTGAGGTTTGATTTTTATAATTGATATATTCTATATCCTAAATCCAACAAATGTTGAAAGCCATCAAAATTATAGTGAAAATAGTGGTATACACAGTCAATTTGTATATATCAATGATTATGTGTGTATTCGTGATCTGATTTTTATGTTTGCTTTAAGAAATAGTCAATATTTAGGTTGGAACTGCATGTAGTATCGTTCACCGGGCGCGGATTTCATGATATTTTTCTTTGTCAAAATATTTACTAAATTTCCTGATTAATGAACGTATATGATGGGAATAGTTTATCATGTCTTTCAAAGTAACGTACGATGATTGACTTGCCTGTATAAATTACACACTATGAACATGCATGATAATCAAGCCAAATTTTAAACATCAAGCTTAACTTGTCTATAATTGTTACTTATGATGTCATGCAAATATGACCAGATACACAATGTGATTTTAAAACAATCAAAAGACTTTCTTAGCAGATTTTAAATAGGATTGGCCCTATCAATATTCAAATAATGAATTAAATGGTCAATATTTAGCTCGGAAATACATGGAACAACCACCACGGGGTTTGTATATATGTTACAAGCCCTAATTAATGAACTGATATGATGGGAATAAATAAAAATAAATAAATTTTAAACAACAAGCTTACATGTTTTAAATGTTATGGTGCATTTTCACATAACTATCCTAAATTATTGACTTAAATGAATTACACAAGATGTACATGCGTTATATCTGGTCACGGGTTTTGTTTACTTTTTCACGGACATTAATTTTCTTTGCATCATTTATACAGAATATTTGATCTTGAAGTAAGATTTTATGCAAAAAATGACCTGATATATTCACTTTTGAATGGATTGAATCATGTAAAATAATCCAGCATGTATTTCAATCGTGTAAGAGTGGCATTATTATTATAACCATTCTGTGTGTATTTCATTTTGTCTCTAAATATTATCTATGAATATTAATTAACTTATTTTAACGGAACTTTAAGTAAAACCTGCGCAAACATGGCAAATTTACTTTTTATTTAATTCAAACCGAGACATATATATTACTAAGTCTCTGATTCAAATGATTTTATTAAAAATGACAAGATATATCAATATTTGAACGGAACTTAAAGTAAGCACACCAGTCTGCATCTCAGTTGTGTAAGATTGTTTCTGATAAATAATTATGAATACCTGTATGCGCATATTCAAATAATAAATTATTTGACTTTGAAATAGTCCTATCTGTTCAATATTCAGATTGGAAATGCACTGTACTTTGATCACGAGGTTTGTTCATACGCTCGGGACGAAAAATAGCATGACTGAACGCCCTATTTAATGGTTTTGTATGATTTAATTAAATTTTAAACAATACGCTTTTCATGTCCGTAAAGTAAACACACCAGCCTGTACCTCAGTATTGTAGGATTGTTTCTGATTATTAATTGTGATAATTATTCGAACGGGACAACAACCCGTGCTTATTTCGGTTTATTTAACTTATATGATTTTATGCAAAGGTGACCAGATATATTTATATTCGACTCGAACTTTAAAGTGATTAATCAAACGTGTGTGTATTCCAATTGTGTAAGATTGGCATAATGAGTACTACATTCCCGCGTGTACTTTATTTGTGTTCTGTTATTATTTATGAATATATAGAACCCGTGCACTATTGACTTTTACTTGACTCATATGCTTTTATACAAAAATGACTAGATATATCGATATTTGAACGGAACTTAATTGAGCTTGATTGTGACTATTGATAAGAATATTAATTAACTTATTTGGGCGGAACAATACATAAACAACCCGTCTGGATGTAATGTAATTTATACAGAGCACGCACATAAAATATCGAAATGGTCAATATTTAGGTTGGAAATGCATGTATCTATGGTCGCACTGATAAATAATTTCACACAACAATCCTAAGTTATTGACTTGAATGAATTGCACACGATGTACATGTATGATAATCAGGTTACGGCTTTTTGTTTACTTCTTCACGGACAATTTATTCCCTCATTTGCACAGTATATATGTTTTCGTTTTAAAATCGTTAAAAAATGGTTAATATTTACGTGCAAAAAGATTGTAATAAAGGTGATCAAAATACTGTAATTAACAGCCAGGATTGATTTGTACAAGAATTCAGTACCTAAAAACTGAGTGCAGTATCGCGTTTAGTGTTTTAAAAATGATTTGAAATGAAAATTAGCAAATTTATCAATTTGACAATAGAGAATTTATTGTAATAACAGGGCGTGAATATCAATAACGAGTTATTTTGCTTTCAAATCGTAGAAGATGGTAAAAATTCAGGTCGGGAATGCATGGTACAACGATCGCGGGGTTTGTTTATATTTTTCAACTGAAATAGTTTGACTAGACGGCCTAATTAGTGTTAATTAATAAACTAATTAATAAACTTTACACAACAGGCTTTTCAAAATTTGATTTCATGAAGAAATTAACGTCTTGCTCAACAATGGCACACTCTTTGTGTATTAAATATTGTATATTGATGTACATACGAATTGAATATTTGCAACCGCGTGTACATTTAGAATTTTCAATAATATCTCGTTCAATGCAATTACAAATCCTTTTTAGGCTCGGGTCTCGTGCACAAGTTCGTATTACATACGCAATTTCAATGTAAATGTTGAATAAACGTTGTCCATCAATTGTACATATTGCGCTTTATAGATGTCAATTTGTTTAGATGATTTGGTTGATTAACAACTGTAGAATCGTCAATATCTGCGAAGAAAATGATTTGTCGCGGGGTTTGTTTGCTTATTTCGTGATAACATTTTTTGAATAATCATCAATTACTACCGTCGCGGATTTCGTTAAGATATCTGATGAACTGGATTGTATTTCATTTAAATCGAAATGAGGACATGTTCGAACGAACTAAAATGTCAACACATAAGGCTTAATTATCTGGGTTTTCTTCTTCTTTAATCAGAAGCATAATCATTCGAAATCAATTTTGTTAGCTATCGTTACACATGTCATGCTACACAAAACATTCAGAAGTTTATTACATAACTTGTTAAAATGGGATTTTTGTATATCTAAGATTAAACATGAACCTAAAGTTCATCCCACAAGTCCTTATGTTTATTACATGTGTTTGATATATTAAACCGTCAAGTTGTTAATATCTTGGTAAAATTAAAAGTTAACCTGTTTCATGCCCTAACAGTTTTTTTTTTAGATATTATGTACTTAAAATAATGTTTTAGCAACTGTATAACTTGTGTTGTTTGTCATAATGTAACATTTTTTTTATTTCCGGAACATCACTTGATTCAAAACATCCTTTAACATGACTTTATACTGTGGAAATAAATTGAAAAAATGTAAAGACACTAACTTTAACACATATCTTTATTCCGGGAACGTGATTATGTTCATTTTTAACATCC
Organism: Lutraria lutraria; assembly: GCA_964023205.1. Taxonomy (NCBI): domain Eukaryota; kingdom Metazoa; phylum Mollusca; class Bivalvia; order Venerida; family Mactridae; genus Lutraria; species Lutraria lutraria. Next base: position 11,692,768 of record OZ026848.1, on the reverse strand, counting down.
TAGTAAACTAATTTATATCATTGTACTGAATTGAAAAAATCCGACGTGCAAATTTCTTGAAAAAAATTGTTTTGTTGTCTTCTGGGTTGATTAATTAATAATATTAAAATAAATTGAACACCCTATCGCGCATGTCAGTTCCGTAAACAAGCTTTAAATAGAAAACGAGCTTTTACTCCTATCTGAAGCTTTATCCGTGGTACCAAAAGAATTAGAAAAAACGTGATTTGTTCAAAATTTAAAAAAAGATTAATTTCTTCATATTCCTAAAACAATAGTGCGTGTGAATTAAATTATGTGAGGGCCCCTATCATTGTGAAAGTTACCGGTGCAATGATCAAGAAATTCCACCTACTTCGTAGAATTAATCCGTTAATTCCAATATATATATAATTATATTCCATAATTCCTATTTCCTAATCATAAATACACTTAGCACAATCACTATGCACATTTCACTATATTAACGCACAAACATTAAACACTTAGCACAATTATAAACACTTTTCTGAAACTTCTCTTTTCACTTGGAAATCTCGTAGACCACAAAACTGCTATACCCTGAAATTCGATGGTAAATCAGTTAACAAATGAATGAAGTACATATCACATTTGATTAAATACCAACAAAATACCTTATATGAGTAAATTAATTAAACACTGACAGTTCAGTACAAGACACAAATACCTATAATTAAGCACTTGTAAGTAAGACGAATAAGTATAATCATATCTTCAAGACATTAATGGCATACGTATTAACTTACTATCATTTCACATACATAGTAGAAGTAGAACAACTGGTAAATATGTACGTGTAGGAATGTTTCAATCTGCAGCATTATGTGACATCTCTAAAACAACACACTTTGGTAGTAGCACAAATATGTTGTTTTTGAGAGGTGGTTGCTCGACTAAGCAAGTTTATCTATGTATAGACATGTACACTATATGATGACATAATAAGTTAAAGATACTTATCCACACATGTAGTTATCCAGCTGCAACTCCGTCAATGCCTGCACTTAGCAGAAGCTATGTGTACAATCACTAGGTCCAAACAATAAACTCCTGACACTTGAAATTGCAAGGAAATATATGCAAGATCACACATGAACTTCAATTCATCTTAGATGTTACTGTGCGTTGCTTTGTCCTGAAATTGAATGGTAGAATAGTTATTCAAATGCAAATACTAGAAATTTATTAAGTACATGTTCATAGTACGAATAGTAAGTGCATGGGGCGTACAAATTACACGTACATGTCCTAATGCAATTGTAATAAAATAAATAAGAATCTTTCGGTAATTAATGTCAGATCATATTAATTATCAAAATAATGTGCACGTTGGAAACAGAGTAACTGGTAAATATAACACGTGTACGGTACAACCTCTCTATAGAGTGGTCCTCTGTAGAGCAACATGCTCTCATAACAACACCCAATATTTGGGTGATATTTACTAAAAAAATAACCCCTGTACAGCAACAACCTCTCAATAACGGCCAATATTTGCTGCTCCCACAGGGTGTTGCTCTGCAGAGGTTGTACTGTATTTGTAATCATGTATATGTGGGACAATTTCAATCAACTACATGTATGTATATCATAGTAAGTGTGTCTATGCATGTACATATGATATAAGGAAGTATACAATTTGAGTATTTTATACAATTCGTACTGCAAGGCTGTTAAATGTCTGCTTCCACTAAATCTGATATTAAAATCTGAAACATGATATCAAATTAATTGATAAATAAATTACAATCTACAGGTACAAGACTTTGTATTTGTTTTAAAATCAACAATAAACAACAAAAGCGGTAAACACGTTATTTTATGTGATATGTTGTTCTTCAAAACATTCTAATTTAATGCATTTATTGAGTAACAAATAATGTCTGCCAGATGTGCATATTTTAAGAACTTATTTGATGAACATACATTGCAAAACATAAAAATTATGTTTATAAAATCAAAACAATTCCACATTTGCTATTTCAACCAGAGGAAACGGTTTTATCGCACATATACATCCACAGGTATTTCACGTAATCATTTTAGGAATATCACAGCCAGAGCGATCTTACTTCAAAATAGTCGTCGTATAGGCCTTTGCAGGCGGTTCGCTTGGACAAGCAACATTCATTAATACGACAGAATTCCCATCACTTGACAACTGTTTATTAAGAACACTTGGAAGTGTAATCCGAAATGAACTTTCAGTCCCGATATTTTCCATCCATAGGTATATTTTGATTTAAAATTTCATTCATTATCCGAAATATCTAATTAGAACATCGTGTCTTAGTCGAAGTGATAAACAAATCCATAAAATCACTAAAACTCGTAATTACACAAGGCAAGGCAAGGTAATTACACACCTATAATCCGAAATTGACAATTCAATCAACATGTGTAAAGGGAATCGTCGTGTCA